>JAVJIF010000984.1:0-395766 GCA_038442645.1 Agave tequilana
AAGTTCAACAAGAATAAGAAGGCCTTTCAAGCAACATGGGATGATAGCGACTCATCTTCCTCTGAGGACGAAGAAGAAGCAACGGAAACCGCCAATATTTGCTTCATGGCCAAGAAGATGAGGTTACAAGATTATGATGCTTTATTAGAAGCCTTTAATGAACTTTATAGTAATTTTCAAAACTGAAAAGATTAGAAAATAAAGTTTTAATAAAGGAAAATGAAAAAATGTTAATGATAATTCAATTCTGTTTCTCAAAAACATCATCTTTTAGTTCTCAAAAAGAAGAATTGAAAAAGTTATTGTATCTTAAAAAAGAGACAAATGAAGTTTTCTTAAAAGAGAATGTTTACTTTAAAAAGAAATTTTTTTCTTTAAGTTCTAGAATTAATGTTTTAGATAAAGATATGATAAGTTTCAAAGTTAAGTATGAAGATCTTTTGAAAAATGTAAATAAATTTTAATAAAGGAAAAGAAAGTTTAAATATGTTATTATCTTCTCAAAAGATGTCTAACAACCATTTGGTCTTGGTTTTTCAAAAGATAACATGTATAAGACTACTCATGTTGGTATTAGTTTTTCAAAGACTAATTTTGTAAAATCTACACATGTTCATAATCCATACAATTCTTTTGTAAAAAGAAAATGATATTTCAAAAAGAAGTAGATGCAAATATATATGGGTTTCCTAAGAATCTAAATAATATTGATAAGAATGTTTATATTGCATCTTTTATACATGATGTGTGTAATTCTAAGAATTATGTTTATACTAACAAAATGGAAACCAAATTCCAATTGGATTTGGGTTCCTAAAGGCTAATCTTTTTCGGACCCTATCATGATGGGTACCATATTTATTGTTTTATCTTATAGGTACCTAACAAAGAAAAGTGGGGATACTTGATAGTGGGTGTTCCAAACACATGACCGGACAATACAACTATTGTCTTCCGTACAAATCAAAAAAGGAGGTACAGTGATCTTTGGAGACAATAACAAAGAAAAGTTATTGGAAAACCGGCATTGTTGGTAATCTTTCAAACCTCTTATTGAAAATGTTCTTTTGGTAAGTGGTTTAAAACACAATCTATAAGTATTAGTCAATTATGTGATAAGGGTTATAAAATTGTGTTTGAAAAAGATGTTTGTCTTATTTATGATGCTAATATGAAAGATATTTTGTTTAAAGGTTTTCGAAATAATAACATATATGAATTGTCAATAGATGCATGTCTTCAAATGAAAATTATGTCTAATTGCTTCAAATAATGATTATTTTTTTATGGCATAAAAGATTGGTCATTTGAATATGAAAACTATTTCTAAGATTTCAAAAATTTAACTTAGTTAAAGGTCTTCCACAAAATTGCTTCAAAAAGGACTATTTTTGTGATTCTTGTCAATTAGGAAAACAAGTTAAATCTTCTTTTAAATAAAAGATTTGGTTTCTACAAAAAGACCTTTAGAATTATTGCATTTGGATTTATTTGGTCCTACTCGTGTTTCTTCATTAAACAAGAGTAGATATGTTTTTGTCATTGTTGATGATTATTCACGTTTTTCATGGGTGATTTTTCTGAAAAATAAAAATGACACTTTTGATGAATTTGTAAGTTTTGTAAAAGAATTCAAAATCAAAAGTCTCTAAACATAGTCACTATTCGTAGTGATCATGGAGGAGAATTTGAGAATGAATCTTTTTCAAATTTTTGTAATAAAGTATGGTATTACACATAATTTTGCATTTCCTAGAGCATCTCCTCAAAATGGTGTTGTAGAGAGAAAGAATAGGACTTTGCAAGAATGTGCTAGAAACTATGCTTATGGATAGTAACTTACCAAAATACTTTTGGGCTGAAGCAACTGCTACTGCTTGTTATGTTTTAAATCGAGTTTTATTCGACCATTTTTAAATAAAACTTCTTATGAATTGTTTCATGATCGGATTCCAAAAGTTTCATATTTTAAAGATTTTTGGTTGTAAATGCTTTATATTAAATACAAAAGATGCTTTAGATAAATTTGATGCTAGATCCAATGAAGGTATTTTTGTTGGCTATTCTACTCATAGTAAAGCATATAGAATTTTTAATAAAAAATCTTTTACAATTGAAGAATCTTTACATGTAAATTTGATGAATCCTTGACTAAACTTGTTTCTAATGCTTCTCCACATGATGATGATCATATTATAGATTCTCCTAAAGATAATATTTTATATCTTCTGTTGATACTAACGTGTCTAAGGATGAAGAAATTCCTACCGAGTTACCGAAAGCCTATGCTGAAGTAAGGAATCATCCACAAGATTTGGTAATTGGAGATATAAATCAAGGGTTCAAACGAGATCCAAGTTGAACTACATGACACAAATTGCCTTCATTTCAATCATTGAACCGAAGAATATCAACGAAGCATGTGAGGACGATTTTTGGATAATCGCCATGCAAGAAGAGTTGAACCAATTTGTGAGAAATGATGTGTGGGATCTTGTGCAACGTCCTACTGATCATCCCGTCATCGGTACAAGATGGGTCTTCAAGAACAAACTCAATGAAGCCGGTGAAGTCATTAAGAACAAGGCAAGGTTAGTAGCACAAGGGTACAATCAAGAAGAAGGTATTGATTTCGATGAAACTTATGCTCCTGTTGCAAGACTTGAATCAATTCGTATATTACTTGCTTTTTCATGTTTCATGAATTTCAAATTATATCAAATGGATGTAAAAAGTGCCTTTTTAAAGGAATAATTAAAGAAACTGTTTTATGTTGAACAACCACCAGGTTTTGAACATGAAAAATTTCCTAACCATGGTTTCAAACTTAAAAAAGCTTTATATGGTTTAAAGCAAGCACCCCGTGCTTGGTATGATAGATTAAAGAGTTTTCTTTAAATTCTGATTTTAAAATGGGAAGTGCAGATACAACTCTTTTTATCAAAAATGTTAATAAAGATATCTTAATAATTCAGATTTATGTTGATGATATATTATTTGGTTCTACTAATGATGATCTTTGTCAAGAATTTTCTAAGACTATGCAGAATGAATTTGAGATGAGCCACATGGGCGAACTCACTTACTTCCTCGGTCTTCAAATCAAACAAATGAAGGAGGAATCTTCATCTCCCAATGCAAATACGCTAAGGAACTTCTAAAGAGATTGGTATGGAAAATTCTGGTCACAAGAATACTCCCATGAGTACAACTACCCTTTTTGGAAAAAGATGAAAGTGGTAAGAATGTCGATCAAAAACTCTATAGAGGTATGATTGGCTCTCTACTTTATAATACTTCTAGTAGACCTGATATAATGTTAGCGTATGCTTATGTGCTAGATATCAGTCAAATCCTAAGGAATCACATATTAAAGCCGTGAAAAGGATCTTTAGATATTTAAATAACACAGTCAACTATGGTTATTTTTATCCAAAGTCATGCACATTTGATTTATTATCTTATAGTGATGCTGATTTTGCTGGTTGTAAATCTGACCGGAAGAGTACTAGTGGTACTTGTCACTTTTGGGACATTCACTAGTATCTTGGTTCAGTAAAAAGCAAAATTCCGTGTCCTTATCAACAACTGAGGCAGAATATATTGCTGCTAGTGTTGCATGTGCACAAATAATATGGATGAAACAAACCTTACTTGATTATGGCATGACTCTCACAAATTCACCTATTATGTGTGATAATACAAGTGCTATTAATCTATCTAAAAATCCAGTTCACCATTCACGTACCAAACATATTGATATTCGACATCATTTTTTACGTGATCATGCTTTAAAAGGTGATATTTCTTTAAATTTCATATCAACTGATAATCAAGTTGCTGATATATTAACTAAACCACTAAAAGAAGATATCTTTATAAAATTTAGAAGAGATCTTGGTATTTGTAATTTTTCAGATTTTTAAACAATTTCTTAGATTTTTTCAAAGGCAGTATTTTTATGCAAGTTAGTCGACTTATAACTCTTATTAGTCGACTTATAAAAGTCTTAGTCGACTGAAATATACCTAGTCGACTCCTGCAAACAAACAGAAACTTCAATCTCTGATTTGTCCAGAATTAGTCGACTATAGTAAATTTACAGTCGACTAGACCTTTATATAGTCGACTATCCTTGTCCTGTAAGTCGACTAAAACTGTGAATTTCTGTTTTTCTGTTTTCAGATTTTGATTCAAACCTGACCCAATAACTTAAGTTAAGGATCCGATATCAATTATTTTTTGATCCTATCCATTGATTTATATCTAGGATTCATCTTAACCTTTCATTTCTTTCTTTAACTCACCAAAACCCTAATAATCCCTCATTCTCTCCTTCCAACCGAGATTCAGTCGACCAAGGAGAAAACCTAGGGCACCCATGTCCAACAACAAGCTTAAGCCAATTCCCCGTCTAATTGGTAGAATCCTTTCCTATAACATCTGCCCTAAGACTGGTAGTTATAATTACTACTCAAGGGAATTATCGTCCTGTGTCTATGCTATTATGGCTGGACATGACGTTAATTGGGCTAAAATCATATTTGACACCATGGTCAAGTATCATTCTTCTCACCTACCATTTGGCGCCTTTCTCACTCCAATCTTTCGGAAGTATAATGTTGATCTTGATCTGAAGAGACTGTTGTCAAGAGTTTTGAGTTCTTTGATCGTGCTGCCATTAATAGGATGAAGCTACCTGAGTTTCCTTCTAATGAACCCCAACAACCACCTTCTAAATCACCAAGTCCTCCACATGGTCCATCTACATCTTCACAACCCGATCCTCCTCCAACTCAACCAAATCCATATGCCGATGCTTTCTATAATTCCATGTCCGCCCAGATAGCATCCCTTCAATCTCAACAACAAACTTTGTTGGATTCTCACTCTCGCATTCTTGAGAATCAATCTATGATGATGACTAGGCTGCAATCCATTGAGTCTACCCAATCAGCCATAATCAGTTCTTCTCAAGATCCATCACCCGCCTCCTCCTCCGGATCCGAAGATTGAAGCTATTGACGTTGGAGTGTCTTTTTTCTGCTTTTTGCTTTTGAAGAACTATTCTGTATTTTCTGTTTTTAAGACTATGTCAGTTTATGTTTCAGACCTATGTATCTTCTCTTTTTGTTAATGACAAAGGGGAGAAATGTTAAGTGTTTATGTGTTATCACTTTGTGTTATGTTTATGTTTGTAACTTGTTATGTAAAAACTCTGTTTGTTATCACTTTGTGTATGTTTGTAACTTGTTATGTAAAACTCTGTTATGTTATGTGAGAATTTTATGTTGTGATATGTGTATCTGTGTTTGTATATAGTGATATGTGTATCTTTGTGTATCTATGTGTATCTGTATGTATATTCTGAAAATTCTGCATGTTGTGCAAAATTGTGACACTATTTGACATATATATGTTATGAATACTAACATATAATCATGCAGGTGCAACCTAACATTTTCTGCAGGGACAAAATTTTTTTTATATATAACTTAGTTACTGCAGGGGAGTTTTGTTGCAGGGGGAGCCATCATAGACATATGTTGTCATCATCAAAAAGGGGGAGAATGTTGGAACCTGACAAGTTCAAGATGTTGACGCCTCTCCAATTACTAGATTTTGATGATGGACGAACACGACTACTACATGATGTTTGCTCTACCTCAGATGGAGTTTATTATGCTTATGGGTGTTTGTGGAAGTTGTTGTGTAACGTAGAAAGTTTTGTAATAGCCTTGATTACTTACACACAAAAAATCCCTTCCCAAGTCGACTTACCCTAGTGATATAGTCGACTACCCCAATGTAGTCGACTTGATATATAGCCCTAGTCGACTAGTCCACTTAGAACAAAAACTCTCAACTCTCTGTTTGGACTCTGTAAGCCAAATTAGTCGACTTGACTTTCTTCCTAGTCGACTAACAGATACTCTAGTCGACTAACCCTATTTCCAAGTCGACTAATCTTTGACACAAAAAATATCCAACTCTCTGTTTCTTTTCTGAAACAAAATTAGTCGACTACCCTTTTTATCCAGTCGACTAATCCAGTTTTAAGTCGACTACCAGTTAGTTACAGTCGACTAATTTCAGTTATCCAGAAACTTTTGTTTCCAACAGACACTTCCCTAGTCGACTAACAATCTTACCTAGTCGACTAATAAGTGAACTTTGCCTAGCCTAGTCGACTAATCCAGTATCCTAGTCGACTATAAGCAGTTTCTGACTGTTGGACAGTTTCTCTTATCTGATTCTTTTGGCAACGTTTTCAAATGTTTAAATTGTCTGAATTGATGCCATAACTTCCCTAACTGACCCTAGTCTACATCTATATATAGAGAAGTTATTCCTAAGGCCATTCACTAATTCTTTCAATCAGATTTCCAAAGCCAAAATTTCCAGAATCCTGAAAACTGAAATTTGCAACTTCTTCTCACCAAAAGCCATTTCCTCTTGTGAAGAATTCTGAAGTTAAACCTTCCTATACAGAACCTTGTCCATACAGATCCTTATCAAGGCTATAGGAAGTTATTGTATTCATTTCAAAGAAAGTTGTACAAGGAGTCTTCTTGGGTGTAGAAGATTGTACAAGGCGTGTTCTCTTGGTGGAAGAGAAGTTGTGCACGTTGGCAAAGGGTGTTTGTCAAGTGGTGCACAAGGCACTTGTTGTAGGGTGTACACAAGGAAAGTAAAGGAAAATCTCAAGCGTTTGCTTGGGGACTGGATGTAGGTCACAAGGACCGAACCAGGATAACTCTCCGCTGTTTTGCGTTTGTTTTTCTGTGCTTAATATCTCTTGTGATTATTTAATTTCTGCAAGTGATTTGTTTAAAGTTTAAATAACACTATTCACCCCCTCTAGTATTGTTTTGCTTGTTATATAGATCCTACAATTCTCAGTTTCTACAAGATCCAACTGAGGATACGAGATGCAACAGAAAGGCATAAAAATCCGCTAGCGCAGCGATCAAGAAACAGTCGCAGAAACGCGGCTTATGCCGCGGGTCTGCGGCAATCTTTAGGTCGTTACCTCAGCGTTTCATCCGAAGACTGAAGTGGGATGGCCTCCTCTCATAAAGACTATAAATAGACCCCTAGGGCCTCTGTAATCAGAGGAGAAAAGAGCATTGTTTATAGGGAAATTGTTAGGATTTCTCTAGGTTTTCTTTTAGTCTCTTATGTAATTTTCTTTTTTTCCTTCTAGAATCCAGAAGAGAGAGAGTGAGAGTGAGCAATCTTTGTAATTGGAGACGGTCACAATGCAATACAAGGATCGAGCTTTCAATCTTCATCTTCTCTTGTTCTAGTGCATTATTTTTCTTTAAGCTTTTACTTTCTTCTATTTTAAACTTCTACAATGAACTGTTTCTTGTTCTTTATTTTCATGTCTAGCTAATTCATTAACATGACTAACTAACCTTTAATTTTACTAACTACTAACTCTTGGGTGATTGCTAACTTATATGATTCTTTGGATACTTTTTCTTTTAAGTCTTGCAAATTACAAGTCTATATCTCTCCAATGAAGATGAGTTGCTTTATATTCTTTGTAAATGCTAAGTTCTCCCTCCATATGGCTCATGTGAGCCCCTTGAGCCTTAGCCTTATCTTTAGAACAAGTACCGTGATGGAACATGAAGATGGAGCACTTCACTATGCAAATGACTACCTTGCAAGTTTCTTATTTCATGCTCGCTCTATTATATCTTTGATGGACTAATGAATCTTGTATGTTTCTTAGCATTGTTAAAAGTGACCATCCTTGTTCCACTGTTGAAAATCTATTTAGGGAGCCAATGATTCAAGGAGGCAACTAGCTTAGATGAGAAATACCTTCGACATGGGACAACACAAGGACTTGGAAAAGCAAGACATACCATTGCCAATGAATCAATATGAGGCATGCATCACCAAACGAGAGTAGTAAGTTAGTAAATTATAATGTTAGTTAGTCATGGTTTCTCTTTATATCATTCTTAAAAATCTCTCTTCTGAAAACATCTTCTTTTCAAATCTCTCCGTTTTCCTTCCATCTTTATTCTCGTTTCTTCTTTTCTTTTACAAAACACCCAATGATTTTCCACTCACCTTCTACATCGTTTTATTTCCATTTCTTAAAAAAAAAAAGAACCTTCATTTTTCTTCTCGAAGATTTCAATACAAACCCTGAATTCTTCTATCGCTAACCCTCCCTGTGGATACGACCCGTCTTAGCTTATGCTACGAACGGAGATTCGGAAGGAGCAAAGTAAACCTACATACACATTCGAAGTTCTTGATCATCGGTACACGGTAATCAACGGTTTACTCTAGACCCTCTTTCAATACAATTAATTCTTCCGAACAGTATGATATTTAACTTAGCATTGAAAGTTTCAATTTCATTGATAAAATTGAGAGAAGATCATTGTCATAGGTGTAGTATTAACTTAACAATGAAATGAATACTAGAGTTGTGATATAAACTTAGCATTTGAAAGTCTCAAATTTGTTGGGGAAATCACTAGAAGATCATTGCATAGGTGTAGTGTTTAACTTAACAATGAAATGAATGTTAGAGGTGTGATATTAACTTAGCATTTGAAAGTCTCAGTTTCGCTGAGGAAATCGCAAGAAGATAATTGTCATAGGTGTAGTGTTTAACATAACAATGAAATGAATGCTAGAGATGTGATATTTTACTTAGTATTTGAAAGTCTCAATTTCGCTAGAAAAATCGAGGATATCACTGTTATAGGTGTAATGTTAACTTAACAGTGAAATAAGTTTGAAATTTAATCAAAGTATGTTTAGTCAGAGGTGTGATATTAACTTGACCGGAATTTGTCTTGCGATTTGAGCAAGTTTGGTCAAAGGTGTGATCTTAACTTGACCGACATTTATCTTGCAATTTGAACAAATTTGGTTCAGAGGTGTGATGTTAACTTGACCAAGATTTATCTTATGATTTGAGATTTGAGCAAGTTTGTTCAGAGATGTGATGTTAACTTGACCGGAATTTCTCTTACGATTTGAGCAAGTTTGGTCAGAGGTGTGATGTTAACTTGACCGCGATTTCTCTTGCGATTTGAACAAGTATGGTCAGAGATGTGATGTTAACTTGACCTGAATTTATCTTACGATTTGAGCAAGTTTGGTCAGAGGTGGATATTAACTTGATCGGGATTTATCTTGTGATTTGAGCAAGTTTGGTCAGAGGTCTGATGCTAACTTGACCGAGATTTATCTTGCGATTTTAGCAAGTTTGGTCAGAGGTGTGATGTTAACTTAACGGGTTCAATCTGTAATTCATTCCGTTGAGGAATTGAGTACAAATTTTTGTGGATCTACCATTCTATGGAAGGGAATTGATAGAGAATTTTGGTAGAGATTTTAGGAAACGAGTTATCAATGGTAACTATTAATGTGACAAATATTGACTTCCCTGGGGAATGAAATTTACTGTTAGAGGTGTAATGTTTAACGTAATAGTAATTAGATTTTGTAATTTAAGCAATTTAAGTAGACCTGTCATTCTATTGAGGAGAATGACAAGAGGATATTAGACCCATTAGGAATTTATTGAAGTTTTATCGTTAGAGGTTTAGTGTTAACTTGATGAACTCCACTAGAGATTAGGAAATGACTTGTTAGAGGTGTGATGTTAACTTAACAAGAGTTCGTTTACTGTTAAAGGTGTGGTTTTGAACATAATAGTACTTTGAGTGGACGTAGGAGAGAACGACAAGTGGGTTTGATCCTCTGGGGACATGAAAGTTTTACTGTCAGAGGTATAATGTTAACATGACAAGTTCGATCTGTAATTCATTCCATTGAGGAAGACGAATACAGCTTTTTGTGGTCCAACCATCCATGAAAGAAAATTGGTAAGGGAATTTGGAAGAAAAATTGGGATCAGGTCCTGTAGAATTTTTAGCGAACACTCAGCCATCAACGGATTTGATATGCCTTTACTAACTACCATTTGAGTGGGCTAGCCATGCTATTCCCTCAACATGATGAGTTGTCGAGGACTTTTCATGGGCTTAGAAGCCAACTTTTTCCTCTACCCTTAGCCGTCGGAGGCGTCGGATTGTTGTTCAACAGATAACTTCTAAAATCTTGCTTGGGATTAAAGAATTATAAACTCCGTGGGAAACTTACAGAGAAATTATCATTCCCTGGAGTACTTCTTTGATCAGTGGTGTTTTGTTAAGCTTGATCAGGGACAGTACTTCTTTGTTTGGAGTAGTACATGATGTACTTTGGGGGTTTTATTCTATGGAAATGACAAATGTCGATGGAATAATTTAGACTGTTCAGAGGTAACTGTGTTGAACGTGACAGTCATAGAAGTCAGATCACCTCAGTGCCCAGTAGATTCAATGCTATATGCTCTTACAATCTTCCTAGTTTACTCTTTTAACTATGTCTTATTCTTGTTCACCTTGTAAGACTAGTTGCTTTCAGGTGTGAATTTGAGTTACTCCTATATGAGATAGGATCGTGGTTTGTAGATTATGGCGACAAGTCTCTATCAGTGCAGATTGTGACATACCACTTGAACATCGGAGCGCCCATACTCTGAAATCTCTCCACAAAACGCTTTGGTTTACTCTACTTTTTTTGCTCATAGCAAGCAGAGTTGGTACGGATACTTCGATATCATCTTCAAAGAATTGCATTAGGAAGAGCTTCTCGAGGTCAGTCTATTTCTTGATAGAAGTGATAGGAAGCTTCATGAACCATTCAAAGGCAACCCCTTGAGGGTGGTGATGAATAAAATGAGCCATGATTGCATCGTTTGATACTATATTCTTTGTTTGGTATTTGAAATAGTACATATATTGGTTCGACGAATCTTTGCCATCGAAGGTGTGCAGATTCGGTGCCTTGAACCTGGGAGGATATGGAGCTGAATTCCACTCGATCGGGTATGGTCTGACCACCCCCACTTCTTGAAGATTGCTTCAATTTTAGATAGCCTCCAGGCATTTCTCAAGCTCGTTCATCTTTTGGGCATGATTGTCTTCTGAATTCTCTGGTTTTTAGAAGAAGACTTAAGGTTTTTTTATCCAAAGTTGTTTTAATTGTAATTAGAATGTTCGGAGGTAGAGTTTTCACCCTTCTTCTTTTTACCTTGCTTTTGTGAGAAGAAGCTTTAGTCTTCGGACTCTTTATCTTCTACTTTGACTTTTTAAGCAAAAGAGGTATCATCTTCTTGAGATCGCTGATATAGACTCTTGTTGGGCTTAAAACATCTCGTGTTGTGCTTGTTGCACTCGAGCTTGCTCCTCAAATTTTTTGGCTATCTCTTCTCGAATATCAGCCATATACGCGAAGGCTTCTGTCTCCTTATAAGAGTTAGATGAATGGGATCTCACGATGGCAGAGTGCTCATCGTCTGTTTCATTCCCTTTAGCTGACAAATTATAGTCAATTGGGGCAATTTCCCTGGTTCGGATCCGAGTATGTTCGTAAATTTCTTCAGACTCAATCAGTATTTCTTTCAAGTCTGAGAAACGTTCAGTATCTGACTCATCAACTCATCAAAACTAAAGGCAAGTTGCTTCTCTTTCGACTTGCTTGGTGTGGTACTTGGACCCACCATGTTGGAAGTCACCTCTGGGTACTCAGCGTCAGAGAATAACTTCTTCTTGCGAGATCGCCATCTCTTGGGAGAGTTTAAGTTTGAAGCCTTTGACAATAGGCTAAAAATTGACGGCTTAGTCATTTAAAAGTTGTAGTGATAATCAAAGAACACCGCCGAGATGAACTGCTCACAATGGCACTAAGGAGCAACTTGATGAGCACTCCTCTTTCTCACCAGGTAGTCTCTCAGATCCATTGTAGGGGTATCTGAAGAACTAACCTCGAACCTATGGGAGTGAGAGCTTCTCAGTACACATTTGAACTTGGCATCATTGGGACTAGACGCAAACCTCACGTTTTTGAAGTGAAATGTGATGATCGCATTCTAGCGCAGCCTTCTACTTAACGCGGGTCTCGCGCTTCTGAAGAGAAACGCAAAGGTCGTGTTTTGACATTGTCAGCTGCTGAATGCGACTCTCGCGTTTTAGAATTAAAATACAAAGATTGTGTTCTGGCACGGCCTTAGGATGAACGCAGGTCTCACGTTTTTGAAGTGAGATGCAGACCTCGTGCTTTGGCACAAGTTGAGGCTGGACGCGAACTTTGCGTTTTGGTGTTGAAATGCGCAGTTCGTAAATGCGAGCATGTTGTTTTGTTGCAGAAATGTGGGGCTGAATGTGAGCTTCGCATTTGGTGCCAACAATGCTGTCTTCAGCCTCTGTTTATTGATGGTGAGCTCGACAACTTCATCGATGATCAGCAATCCGCTTGGTTCACAGGAGTTGATGCGAACCCCCTATAACTGAATTTGCTGAACCTTGGAAGGAGTCAGTAGCAAGATTGGCCTTCGCCACTGTGTTGACCATGAGCCAAGATATTGGCTTTGCGGGTCTCTTGAGAGACGTTGCCACAAACCATGTTAGCTCCACGGGAGTATGTCAGAACCTCAAGAGAGGTTGAGCCACTTGCTTTGTCAAAAAGTATATGGGCTTCTTTTTGAGAAGTCTTCAAAGAGACTTGAAAGCGAGTCTTACTTGAGATTTTGGGGCTAATGAAGTCCAAGGAGAGAAGTTGTTCGAACTTCTCTTGGTTGAATTCGATGATGAGCGATTCGACGGTTGATCCGAGAAGCATGAGATTGGCTTGCGCTACAGCTTTCTCATTGATAGAGAAAACTTTTCCCAGCAGAGTCGCCATCTTTTATTTTCTCAAAAAAATTAAAGCATGTAATTTTTTATTTGAATATAAAGAAAATTACAATGGATCAATAATCCGATTACAAAAGAGGGAAGAATGGTTGGATCTCCTCTTTGTTTAATATTAGGTTCTTCGTGTAGCGGTGGAGAGTGATTCCTATTCTCTGTTGACCAGCCAAACTGGAAGCTTGATCTTCAAATTTTCTTGGTCTCGTTGGGAGCACACTGGTCAGGTATGAAACCTTAATCAGTTGCTAAAATCTCAAAGAGATTAGAAACTCAACTTGAACTCAGTAAGTTTATAGAGTTTTCTCCTATAACATAATGTGTGTTCAGTAGCCTTGTGCTTACCTTTCAGCCACATAGTTATCCAGCTTCAAGCATCAAAAATAAAGTGTGCCTTTTTGGGGATTCTCCTTCTCCAGCTTATGGCTTCTTGAGTTTCTCCTTCTGAACACCCTCTTTCTCCTCTAGCTATTCATAACTATTTATAGAGGATTCCTGGGTGCAACCAACCCCTAAATCTCTCCATAATGGGAGGGGTGTAACCAATCCCTTAAATCACTTCATAATGAGAAGTTATTCCCCATTATGTGGAGATAAAATGGGGTGTAACTGTCAAGTTTATGGCTGTCAGTTACAGTAGAAATGCAGGTCTCGTGCTGGACGCGGACCTCCCTCTGATGTTGAGACGCGGAGCTCACAAGCTCGCGTCTGTGTTGGATCACGGAGCTCACAGGCTCACTGAAGTTGAACATGAAGCTTCTCAGGCTTGCATTTGTATTGAAATACGAAGCTACACAAGCTCATGTTTCAATGTTAAAACGCGACTCTGAGGTCTGAGTCTCAAAGAACAACATAACCATCGCGTTTGGCAGAGACTGCAAGGTTCACATATGAGATTGGAATGCGACTTCTGCATTTGACAAAGGACACGAGGTCTACATTTAGATTAAAACGCGACCCTCGCGTTTGGCATGAGGTTCACGTCTGACGCTGGAATGCGACCTCTGCGTCTGCGAGGTTCGCGTCTAAGGCTTTGTCTTCAATAATTTTTAGCTAGCCTACAACATCGATTTGGATTATTTTATCTTCGGTCAGAGGCTCGCATTGTTCGAAATGCTTATCACATTAAAGATTAAGTTGTTGAGCCCACAGATCAGTGCCGAATGGTTCGATGTCTTCATCTTACTCCGTCTGACTAATTGACATCATGTTGGTAAAGAGCTTCTTAAATACTACCTCCACACTAATATCAGAGTCACTACTGGACGAGTCTGATGATTGTAATGGTAGAGACTCTTCACATTCTAATCTTGATTCAGGAGATGGAGTGACATATCTCAAGCCCCTAATTGTGCGGTCATAATAGTTGGCTGGTTTTCCTTCTGGTACAAAAGATTGTAAAGGGATATGCCGCCCTTTACCAAAATTTAAAACACCCCCACGATTCAAGTTGTACCCCATCCTTTTCATTATGCAGTGTGCTGACCATGCATAATGAAAGAATTATGAGGGTTCCAAGTCATCGTTTGATTCCCTGAATGTCGTGGCCCGAGCTTGGCCTCTACCAAATACAAATGGTGATTTGTCCCTTTAGAAAGAGGGACAATGAAGACAGGCCCTTCATTGTTATATATATATATATATATATATATATATTATATATATATATATATATATATATATATATATATATATATATATATATATATATATATATATATATATATATATATATATATATATATATATATATATATGCATACCATTTTTGAGATGGGCAGAGGCATGTGCAAGGAACTAATATCTACAGATTTAAATACATCTTCAAGACAAAAAGAGCAATTAAAAGCAATATTTTTCATTAAGGACCCACTCGCCCTCATTTTTGGCAGGGTTATTACAATCAAGATCATCTAGATACGCTACAATTGGTTCCATGCTAAAGGTAGCTGGTGCATCTTCTTCTGATTCTGAGTCCGCCTCATTGCCACTGTCAATGTCATCTGGCAAGAATCTCTTCACTTGCTCATTATTCTCCTGGTAGAGTAAGGAATCAGTGATGTAATTCCCCACTCCTTTGAACGGTTGCATTTCAGCGAATATCGTTCAAACCACAACATCATTTCTCATATATTTAAAGCACGGTGCAAAGTGGAGGGGACAATCCAGCTGGCATGGATCCATGATCATCCGAGCAAGAGATTGTAAGATGTGTCAGCGCAATCCCTATTGGCGCAATCCCCGACAACTCCCCCTTCCTCTCCTTTCCTTGCAAATTGATTGGGAAAAAAACAGAGATATAGTTTAAGGGTTAGAAGGATGTTATCTGGATGGATGCGTGTCTCTATCTTCCACAATATATCCGCGGTAGCAAGGGCTTTGCGGGTCGAATCCACAGGGAGAGATGTGATGGAAGCTTTTCAGAACGATTTTCTCTAACAGTTAGCTTGGAAAAAAAGGATATTGATTGTAAGAAATAGTTTAGAAGTATAGTTTACTAATTATCTATCACAACCAAAGTATTATTCTAAAAGAATAAACATCATATTGAATAAAGAATTATCTACCCTAGGGTTGACATTCAAGAAAGATGAATAACAATATTGTAAACTCTAATTCATGTGCACTAATAAAAATCAAACTATAATTCATCCTAATTTCAAAGTATAGCATAAGAAAAGTCTACTTAACATTATGCTATCAAAGTATTTAGATATGAACTATGAATAACCATTTAAGAAGTGCAACTTAAATTAGTTAAAACAATTATTAATTTATCTTCAAGAAAACAAATTTTAATCCTAGGGTTTTAATAATAGATACCAATCAATTCATCTTTAACTAAACTAGGGTTGATCCAGAGATTAGCAACTATAAGTTTTAATTAGTTAAACATATTTTTTTTTATTTTTAATTTTTATTATGAATAAGAAAGGTTGCATGAAAATTAAATGAAGAAAAACAAATAAGCTAAAGCAGAAAAATAAATGAATTGCAAAACA
This sequence comes from Agave tequilana, assembly GCA_038442645.1. Taxonomy (NCBI): domain Eukaryota; kingdom Viridiplantae; phylum Streptophyta; class Magnoliopsida; order Asparagales; family Asparagaceae; genus Agave; species Agave tequilana. The sequence goes on from JAVJIF010000984.1 coordinate 15,779, forward strand.
AAAAAAGTAAAAAGAATAAAGACCTTTTTATTGGATGTCACGGCCAATTACAAAGCTCTTCTTCTTCAAAATAACAAAAAAAATACTAGAAATTTGAAAAGAAAAGAGGATCTAAAGGAAACCCTAAATTTGATCCTCTGAGAGCTGCTCTTCTCTGTTGCTCTGCAGGGGTATTTATAGGGGATATAAGATATAGAGTCCCAGTACAACTCTCCCACAAAGACGCGTCACCAACATTATCCAAATAGCTTCGCGGCAATAGCGCAGCCAATAGCCACGTGCTTTCTTGCATGGCCTCCGCTGGTCCGTCCATCTGGGCGCCTTCTTCTAAATTCTGCATGCAAACCCTCTATCTTGAGAACTCGGGATAACTTGGGAAGCAAGTTATCAAAAATCTAAATTTGAAAAGGATTTGTTCCCTTTATCTTTAAGCTTTTCTCCCTTTTTATCTTTATCCTTGGTGCAAGCAACTAGGTTAACGTAGAAGTCCATCTTATCCTTTTTCTCCTCCTTTTAGCAATTAGGAGTTATATTTTATCCTTCCTCTTCCTCCCTTAGATTTTAAAATCTAAGTTTAGATTAGATTAGATAAGGTAGAAACTTCTAAATTACTACAATTTTTTGCATGTGGGCTTGTGGACTTTTTGGGCTTTTGGGCTTTAATTGGGCTTCATTTATTTATTTTTTTAATTACTCAAGGCCTGCACACATTAAACAATAAAACATTAGTAGTAGTACTTAATAAAAGAATAAATAGGGAAATATGAGTGTAAATGTGATGATAAAATATGCACTTTTTACAACCTATCACACCCCCACACTTATCTTTTTGCTCGTCCTCGAGTAAAATTTAAAAAGAAAAAGGAAAAGAGAAACTAATCTATCTTAACTCACTTTCGTAGGAATCACGATTGCACTTAGCACGTGCAACAAGCCGTTAAATCTCTAGGTTACCCTAGAGGACGAGTGTTGTCTCGTGAGGGTTTTTAGCGGATTACACCACAAAATCCATAAAAGACAAAGAATGTTAGTGATTTAATTATTTATTTACATTATTTTGAAAAAGGAAAGAAATATTTGAAATATAATTGAAGAGACTAAGTAATCTATAAGTTTTAGAATTATCATTTTTATTCATTCTTGAACTTAGTCTTTATACAATAATTTGTTATCAATTTTTAGGTAAGGATTAAAATTGAATTTTTGTATAGTCTCTTTCGTTACCCTAAGTCATATGCATCCTTATGAACATGAATCTTTACTAGGGATTCTTTAACTTCGACTCCTATGCCTCTTTAAATTTTTTTTAATATATATACCTATATATTTTGTATAACTCATCTAATTTTTTTTGTGCAAGTATAAAGGCTTCTTGAGGCCCTTATACCTAACTAATTGACTATTAGATGTGTTAGTACATATATAGATAAAATTTCTTAGTTTTCTTAGGCTTTCTAATCCACCCATGTATCGAGCCTAATGTCGGTGGCTCCCAAACCGGTCGGTTTTAGGGCACCGGGTGCGAAAACACCCCACGGACTTAAGGATTCGAGTGAATTGGGCCACAAAACTAAGGACTTTATTTATAAAATCACCTTTAGGCGTGAATACGTATGCTTCTTGAGGCACATGTATCCAGCTTAATTAGTGAACTCTATTTTTTTATATTTTTATATATTTTTTTATAAGGCACAAGAGTGTTTGTCTTAGAATCCTAGATGTGTAAGTGTGTTAGGTATGCACATTTCATTAAGGTAAAAATCAATATTAATTAATTATTCAATTTTTTTCCTATACCTAAAAAAATCCAACAATTTATTTATTTCGACCAAGTTTTTAGAAATCCTAATCATGATTTTCCTAATTTTTAAGATTAACTTAGATTTTTTTCAAAAGATAAGTCTTTCAAAAAGTTTTTTTTTTAAATTTTTTTAGTTAGTATCTACCTATGTTAGTATGTTAGTAAATCCTCCCCATACCTATCTCATGCATTGTCCTAATGTATGAATGAATGCATGTATGCATGAAAAAGAAGAAAGGGAAAGCAAAATTTGACCTCAAGGTGGTGGTTCTGATGGTGGTCTGATTGGTCCACGAAATGCGGCTCAATCAAATTTTTGTGGAGTTCGGAGGAACGCACCAGAAATCTCTCTTATATAACCCACTAAAATGATGTATGTATGAACATTTTTTATTAAAAATTTAACCCCATCTAATTTTCAAATTCTATAATTAATTTCGGAGTCAATTTGTCAACCGCCTTGTCCCAAAATGGAGTGTGAAAAGATAGAATGATTGACTTGGACTTAGGAAGTACGGGAACTAATACCGACTCAGGAAAGTAACTTAAGTCAAGTAAAGGTTCAGGAGTCGAGCTTGGTTCACGAAGTGGGTCCAAATCAAGAAGTTGAAACTCAAGTCCACATTCATTTTCCCACAATATAATGTGACTTAATATTGGTGATTCAAGTTCAAGAATGACATGTGTGTGAATCAAAACTGACTCTAAAATATTACTCAAATCGGATAACAAAACAAGAGTCAATATTGATTTGAAAATTTGAACTGGATCACAAATTTGAGAATCTAGGTCACATTTCTCATTGAGTTCAATTTCATAAAAATGAGAACTAGCCAATTTGTCAATAGGACTTTCAAAAGTATGAAATTGGTCAAGTTCAATATGATGATCATAAAAGATTGGCGATTCAATTTCATGATGAATTGGCACAGGATCCAATGTTGACTCGGAAAAAATATTGAAATCAGGTGAAGACACCGGAGTCATTATTGAATTAGGAAGTAAAATTGAATCATTAAGTTGAGGTTCAGGATCATATTCATTCTCAAGTTCTATTTCAGGAAATGAATACTTGCCAAACTGTCATTTTCAAAGTTTGGAGTTTGGGCAAGTTCAAATGATTGTACTAAAATGGAATCGTGTTTTTCAAAACAAGATGACTCTTTGGCTCTAACAGAATGGTTAGCGACATCAGAAATGGTCAAATGGTGAGAATGGAGAGTTTGCACCATTAGATCTATGTCATGACTACGGGCGATTTTAGCCTGAGTCATGGCTTCAAGCATCTTTTCATAGTCGATTGGTTCATCATTTTGTTGTGATTGGACTTGAAAAGATGAAGTGTTGTTGTGAAATTCGTGGTGAAATTGTGAGTCTGTCAGATTCTGTGATTGTTGCTTGGACTCACGCATAATCATTTCCAAGATTGAAGGTTTTCTATTTTGTGATTGTTGCTTGGACTCACGCATACTCATTTCCATCATTTCCAAGATTGATGGTTTTCTATTTTGAACTGGTGGTTGTGAGTACGAATCTTGAAAATATTGTAGACAAGGTGGATAAGGAGGACAAGTTGGTTGAAATTAGACTTAGGGGAGGTGAATCCCCATTGATTGTTTTAGAAATTATGGTCATAAGATTGGGGACATGGGTTATATTGATTTTGATAAGACCACTCCAGCACACTAGATTGGTTAAAGTTATGATATGTCGGGTTGGTAATATCTGAAAAAGAGGTAGGGGTGTAATATGGATTACCATTAAAATTGAAAGAATTATTGTTATAAGCCATATCACACAAACAAAGAAAAACAAATAAGCAAACAAACAAAAAGGAGTGAAAAAAATCTAACCTAAGTTAGGGTAAACCTGGACCTAGACGACTCCTAACTTTAGACTGTCTTTAGGAGGTATATTGCCGACCTTAACCACAAGTTAATTGGCTAGGTAGGTGGCAGGGTGGTGGGAGGTTATCCGTCAAAGACGTTCCTTAATTAAGTAACCACCAATCTTCGGGCTTTTGGCCGTCAATCCCCTTCCTAGGTACCGATTTGGCAAGAGTTAATTCCGAACAACTTCCTTCTTCATCTAATCTCCTAATGAGTCCGAGTTAACCTAAGGCCAACGTCTAGTCAATTTTATTTTAGGCTTAGGGTTGTGAGTGTGGCGGAGATGATTTGTGGGCCAAGGAAGGGTGATGAAATTCCCACCTTATCTTGTTTATGGTTTTGCCCTTAAAGTGATTAGTGCACGTGTAAAGCAATAGACAAGTATTCACTCAAAAGTAGTAAATCAGTCAAGGGTGCTTCCTAGTCTGTATGCAATGCAAACGTACCTTGTCTCCAGTACTCTTCAACAGAATTTAAAAAAAATTAAATAGACACGTGCCTATGATGCAAGGTCGAATCTTTTTTTATCAACTAATAGGTTACTGTTAATTAGTTAGCAGTATGCAATGTGATCACAAAGATAACTTATTAGAGCAGGAAACAGAACTTGCAATTTGCAGAAACCTGCAAACAATTCAGTCAGTAATTCACTACTATAGCCGCGGATCCGCGGCTATTGCCGTGTTTGCGCGGGCTAGATAGTAGGCTCTGCTGCTCTGCCTTCTAGGGTAGAGGCACAGAGTTGCTATATATCCTTAGCTGCAGCTAATTTTCCTGTTATTAGATTCTGCAAATAGAAAAATAAATAAATAAATAAATAGCTTTTTTTAGAGAATATCGTACCGTTCCCTCCCGGCAATGGCGCCAAAATTTTAATTAGGAAAAAATAGAGATATAGTTTAAGAGTTAGAAGGATGTTATCTGGATGGATGCGTGTCTCTGTCTTCCACAATATATCCGCAGTAGTAAGGGCTTTGCGAGTCGAATCCACAGGGAGAGATGCGATGGAAGCTTTTAGGAACGATTTTCTCTAACAGTTAGCTTGAAAAAAAGGGATATTGATTGTAAGAAATAGTTTTAGAAGTATAGTTTACTAATCATCTATCACAACCAAAGTATTATTCTAAAAGAATAAACATCATATTGAATAAAGACTTATCTACCCTAGGGTTGAGAATAAGAAAGATAAATAACAATGTTGTAAACTCTAATTCATGTGCACTAATAAAAATCAAATTATAATTCATCCTAATTTCAAAGCATAGCATAAGAAAAGTCTACTTAACATTATGCTATCAAAGTATTTAGATATGAACTATGAATAACCATTTAAGAAGTGCAACTTAAATTAGTTAAACTCAATTATTAATTTATCTTCAAGAAAACCAATTTTAATCCTAGGGTTTTAATAATAGATACCAATCAATTCATCTTTTAACTAAACTAGGGTTGATCCAGAGATTAGCAAACTATACGTTTTAATTAGTTAAACATATTTTTATTTTTATTTTATTTTTATTATGAATAAGAAAGGTTGCATGAAAAATAAAAGAAGAAAAACAAATAAGCGAAAGCAGAAAAATAAATTGAATTACAAAACAAGAAAAGTAAAAAGAATAAAGAACCTTTTTATTGGATGTCACCGGCCAATTACAAAGCTCTTCTTCTTCTTCAAAATAACAAAAACGAAAATACAAGAAATTTGAAAAGAAAAGAGGATCTAAAGGAAACCTAAATTTGAGCCTCTGAGAGTTGCTCTTCTCTGTTGCTCTGCAGGGGTATTTATAGGGGATATAAGATATAGAGTCCCAGTACAACTCTCCCACAAAGACCGTCACCAACATTATCCAAATAGCCGCGGAAACGCGGCTATGGCCGCGTTTTCGCGGCAATAGCGCAGCCAATGGCCACGTGCTTTCTTGCGTGGCCTCCTCTGGTCCGTCTATCTGGGCGTCTTCTTCTAGATTCTGCATACAAACCCTCTATTGTGAGAACTCGAGATAACTTGGGATGCAAGTTATCAAAAATTCAAATTTGAAAAGGATTTGTTCCCTTTATTTTTAAGCTTTTCTCCCCTTTTATCTTTATCCTTGGTGCAAGCAACTAGGTTTAAGTAGAAGCCCATCTTATCCTTTTCCTCCTCCTTTTTGCAATTAGAAGTTCTATTTTATCCTTCCTCTTCCTCCCTTAGATTTTAAAATCTAGGTTTAGATTAGGTTAGATAAGGTAGAAACTTCTAAATTACTACAATTAATTTTGCATGTGGGCTTGTGGACTTTTGGGCTTTTGGGCTTTAATTGGGCTTCATTTATTTTTATTATTAATTACTCAAGGCCTGCACACATTAAACAATAAAATATTAGTAGTAATGCTTAATAAAATAATAAATAGTAAAATATGATGGTAAATGTGATGATAAATATGCACTTTTTACTACCTATCGCAAATGCACGCCACCGTGCGCGAGCTCCGGTCTTCTCCTTCAACAACCCCCTGAGCACCACCTCCGCAACTGAGATCCCTCCAGTGAACCCCCAAGATCCACCTCCTTCCCTCCTCCATGAGCCCTCACATCGCCTTCACCCATCACCTCCACCAGGGCCAGAGCCACTTCACCACCGAGCACACCCCCTGTCCAAGACCGAGCCCTCCAAACAACACAACCCTCGAGATCCTCTGCCCCTGCAGCACACCTGCATGCCCTTTCCCTGCTTTCCATCTTGCACAACCCAACTTCCACCCTCTCCTCCTTGCACCCCCACCATGCATAGCGGCCAAACCCCAACCTTTTCCTCTCGGCAACCTCCACCAACGCTGGTTCCATCCTTATCCCCTCTCTATGTTACCAAGCCTAAGCTGAGCTCCACCATGTCGAGCACCCTGTGGACATCCACGCACACTCCTTCCTCCCATCTTCTCTCCACAGGAGCCATCCTCTCCTCATTCTCCTTCCCCGGTGCCGCTGGAGTAGAGCATGACACCTTCGAGGCCTCCATCGAGCCACCAGCGTTGTCTGCGAGATCTGCCGAGCTCCGCCATCGATGGTCGTCTTTCCTTGCATGCGTGGGTGAGCTTCTTCTCCCTCTCCTTCTCTGTTTATTACAGTATGAGTGAACAAGTATGTGGGCATATTAATGTGTGTGTGTGTGTGTATTAAATGTATTTAGCGTGTTTGTGTTATGAAGGGTATGTGTGTGCCTGTACGTGAGTGAGTGCGTGAGTATATGCCTTTGTATGTGTATATTAAAATGTATGCATGTAAGAGTGTGTGTGTGTGTGTGTGTGTGTGTTTATATTTAAGTTTAAGTGTGTAATTATATGTGTGTAAATGGGTGTTTAATTATTTGCTTGTGTGTTAAGTATATGTATGCATGAGTGCATGTGTGTGTGTGGGTGTGTGCATGAGTGTGTATGTATATATCGCGTGTTTGCGTGTGTAGTATATGGGGGCGTGTGATATGTATATTTGTATATGTGTATATGTACGTGCACGTGTGTGTGTAATGTATGCATGTGTGCATCATGAGTATAATGTATATGTGTTAATATATGCGTATGTGTGTGTGTGTTATAGTGGTTAAACCGGAGTTATTTTTACAAAAGACCCGGACCTGATCCGGATTTGTGCTCGTTGTGGACCCGATACATTGGTGATTTGAAGACCGGCCCACGGGATGATTTGGAGATCCATACTGGTTCGTGCAGTGAAGACCAAACGTCAATTCGGATCCAAACCGCGTCATTTCATGTGAGTGTTTGCTCTTGTATTATTTTCTTAGTTATCATTGTCAATAGTATTTATATGTTTGTATCATTTCATGTGACTATCTGATTTATATATACCAGTATGATTACCCGTACTATTTCATGTGATGTCAGTGATGCTCACTTTATTTGTACAGTTGATATGAACGTTTACCACTTTTGCTTCAAGACTAGTTGTAGTATACCTTAGAATGTGACTTGGATTGATCTTGAGATTGGCCTGGTTCATATTAGTGGATAAATAGTATATTTATTTAAGGTATTTACGGACATTTATTTGGTGACTATTTAGATATTGAGGGTGAAATAAACATGATGTTACTTTATTAAGATGACTGATCTTCTTGATACTTTGACATATATGAACTTAGTTAGAATTGGAGTTGACCTGAAATTTATATTTCTTACATTGGATCTTAATCAGTATATAGATGAGATTGATTTTGTTACATTAACATCAGGTGTTGTGCATATATTTTACTTTTAATATCGATGTGTAATATGTTCTTGGTTTTGGATTATTGAAGTAAGAATTTTTGAATTTACCCTGATTACATTAATTGAATATTAGTGACCTTATTGATATTGACTACTAGATGTAGAGATGATCTAGATTTCATATTGATCAAGGATGTTATACTCCTTAGTTATGATCTTGTTTGGATTGGATAGCGATGGTTGGTTAGATGTGGTAGAGTATACATTTATTTCATGTTATTGAGACTTAGATATACCAGTGACTTAGAGAGTGGATATGTTGATGATTTTAAGGATCATAGTTGATTGAATATTTTGCGCTAAATTATTCAGTTCACGCCTACATATTATTACTCATCCTGAACATCATGATACCACTTGAGAAACTTGACTGATCATACATGACATCTACCTGATAACTATATTGTCCATATTACCACAGTTGCTGGAAAAATATTATTACACGGTAACAAAACCTTCCTGTTATACTTGTTACATATCCTGTTATACCGGTATCCTGATCATATATGTTGATGTTGTTACCGTGACTATCACTGAGTTATCCCAGTGATCTAGATAACATGTGCATTAAATAATCTTGATAATATAATAACATGATCATTAATCAATTTACATCAGGATTGGAGAATTTGATGGAAGAGACAACATCTGTATTTTGGGTGGACCTAGGATATAGGTTGTGCAGCCGAAAGAGGGTTACACTACAGGGTTCTTGTGGGGTGACTGACACCCCATCCTGTTCCTGTTCTTATTCCTGTTATACATGTTATACATGTTACTTGACTTGTTATACATGTTACCTGAATATCTTAAGGTGGGGCCTGGTTCAGCGCAAAGAGTTTAGGCTGTGGTCCCGAGTATGCACGAGACCCGCTTAAAACACAGACAATGTCTCCAACCAATCAGTTTCAATAACATAGGATCATGATTGATATGTGTAGTAGGTACAGTATGGGATGCGTCTATTGCATGTGGCAATCGGTGTTTGCTGACATAATTAATAATAAAATTGAATCTTACATTGATATTGATATATACATGTTATAATACACACTGATTATACTCACGACCTGACATATGATTGTATAACAGACTGGTGCTATTACTCTGTAAATTATATATTGTATGTTATATTAATACTTAGGGTTTGTTGATTGATAATACATTGTATTATGCTCTCCTTATATTTATGTTCTATTCTTATTTTTTCTCATTCAGTACACTTTATATTAGTATGCTCACATGTTATATGCAAATGCACCTCCCCCTTTATTTTATATACTCATTGAGAGTTCTGACTCCTTAAATTTGCACATCGAGGTCCATGTATGTTATTTTACTGATCGGGTATTTGGAGAGGATTGCAGACATCTCGAGGAGTCTTGAGTTTTCTCAATTCGTTTATTAGTATTCTCACTTTCTTTTAGTTCGTCATTTCCTTGATTTTTGATATATTGAACTTATTACTTATTCTATTCCTTTATCCATTTGTTATCATGTGTGATCATTCATATGTTATTTTGCAGTATTATCATGTCATCATAGTGATCATATAACTTGTTCAGGTACTTTAAGCTTAGCATGTATATGTGGGTATTCTCCTCGCGTATATACGTCACTGACTCTCATCGCGACCCCGTTTTCATGAATTTTGGGAAGCGGGGTATGACATTTGCCCAAAAGGTGACTACTCTCAGTGTTAAAACCATAGATGGTTGTAGTAGTTGTCGACAACCTGTTTAGTGAAAAACCAAGGTAGTAGAAAACCCTCTTCGGGATGATGCTGAGAGCAGACCCCAGATCAACTTGGATCCAATGCATGTGGAGCCAATATGCCCAGATAATACAGAGGTTTATCATGCTTATTATTTTTGAGGAGCATATCCTTGGAAGTGAAGGTGATGGATAGCACCTGTCGCTGCACCAAATGACATTGGGGGCACAAGTTCCCATTGTTATTAGTAGGGATTACAGATACTTGTATCAGAAAGAATTCTGAGTCAGCAAGTGCATCCCTAAGCGCCTCTCTTGTCTCCTTCGAGAGGCAAAGTAACTCGTGTAGAGTGATAGGAGCTAGGATATTGGCAAGCTCTGCCAATATGTCAAAGGCGAAAGGAGCGTTGAGCCTCTTAGAAGGATCCTTCTTCAATAATTTGTCGAATCGAACCTCCTTTTGTTTCCCTTTATCCAGTGGTGGAGATGGTGCCGAAGCCTGGATTGGTGTAGTTGTTCCCGACGTCGTTGGCTATTGCGTCTCGTCGGGGTCTGGTGTACTGTCACAAGTACTGTCTTCTAGATCGGGTACCTAGTGGCTGAGAAGTAGCAGGCTACGCCGTTAAGGCAAGCTTCTCTTCTTTCGAGTCACTGAGAGAAGTTATAGTCACAGCGTCATTATCCATTGCGAAGGAGACTGTATTACATGACTTGCCATTGAGTTGGGCTTGCTAGATTCCCATTGCTCATCTTTGACGATATTCAGATGGACCCACATGATTTCTCCAGATTTTGTCATCATTGGAATGAGGCCCTTGGATCTCTGCTTTTTTGCCATTGGATTGACGACATTTAGTCTGGCTTTAGGGGTGGGCCAATCCATCTTGAACAGTCGTCCTCGGGAAGATCTCAAAATTGAGAGTCATCATGTTAGTCATGACTTTCTTTTGTTCTGACTTGTGAGTCAGAACTCCAGCATCCATTATTGCTTGGATCTTGTCCCTAAGAACAAAGCATCTGCTGGTGGGATGATGTACCATTCTACGGAGAAGGCAGTAGTTGGGGTCATTTGTATGCCCCACTTCTTTTGGTCGCTGGATTCAGGTAAGTTAAGCTTGTTACCTTTGTTAAGTAGGTGGAAGATGGTCACCACCTGTTCATCCTTGAAGGAATATTGTCTCGATGAAAACTTAGATTCCTTATTATTGTTTGTGCCGCTCCTTTTTTTTCTTTGGTGGAGCTTCCCCAGACAACTTCACTGCCATGTTTCTTTCCCTTTGGATTGAGAAGATTAGGTTGCATCACGCATCTTGATATTGACCCCCCATGTATTTTAGGCCCTGAGGGCCTGAACTTTTTAGCTAATTTCTCAGGTCTCTCTGCTTGTTCAACATGCTCCTTTCAAGTATGGGCTTTGACAGCTCTCATACGAACTTTCACTCTGTCGAGGAAGCTGTGCTGACATATTTGAAGCAACATGGGCAAGGGCATGCCTACGGGGCACATGAGAGAGATAGTGGAACCTTTTAATATATTCTCGCACAGAGTCTCCTCCTTTCTGAACAGTCAAGAGGAGCTTATCTATGGTCACCTCGGTGTCATCCTTGTAAAATCGAAAAAGGAATCGGGTTTCTAGATCAACTCAAGAATTGATGAAGTCATTAGGAAGGCTCCTAAACCAGTCAAAGTTTACTCCCTAAGGGTGCCGATGAATAGTCAGGTAATTACAACATCATTATCTATCACATTGTTAGTTTGTGACTAGAAGTAATGGATGTGCTGATTTGGCAAGCTCTTGCGATCATATGTGTGCAACGTAGGTGGCTTGAACTTTAACGGATAGGGAACTGAGTCCGATTCCAGCGGGTAAGGACGTGTCATCCCTACTTTCTTCAGTTCATCCCTCTAAACCAGGGATAGAATCTGAGCTTGGATACCTTTGATAATATTGAAATCAATTGCAGAGCTTCCCTTTGACTTTTAGTTTTAGAGGGTTCCATGTCGAGGTTCTCCTCCTCATCGTTATAGCTACTGGAGGTTTCATAATTATTCTGATTGTTTAGGAGCTGTGCCAACATTTGTTGTATATTTTCTAGAGCTGCTTGCTGATCCCTGAAAGTTTGCTTTTGAGCCTCCATACGTCGATGGAGATCGTCATTATGGTTGTTGTCGATCATGGTGACTGACATAATCCCTATTTGCTCGGAGCTAATGGCGGTGGAGAAAGCATAACCACTGGCTTCTTCTTTGTCATCTGACCATGAGAAAAGGCTTCTCAATGGTTCAGACGACGTTGTCCCTATGGAAGAGGAAGGTTGTCCATAATTGTGGGGTATTGCTATCCTGGAGCAGGTACCTCGGAAGGCACCTTTTGGTTTAATCAGAACCTGACTTAAGCCTGGGCTATAGTAAGGATCTGGGTAACTAACTGAGGGAGCGCGAACCCCTTGTCTTCCTCTTCGAGATTGCATCGAGTCCCTTCCTCTGCCCATCATGTTGATAGAAGCTATAGTGAGGTGAGGCTTTTTGGCTTTCCTCTTCCTCCTAGATTGGACTCTTCAAATATTTGGGCTAAACTCGGTCGAATCTGATTGTTTGTTAGGAGGAGGTGTTGTTGGGATTGGCCCCAAACAACAATTAGCGGAGTGTATAGTCACAAGTTGACACCCCGCTTGTCCGCACCGAGACGGCGAGATGTGAACTTGCTCTTCAAGGTGGGATTTCCGCTTGTTGCTCAGAAATTCCCATAAGTCTGTATTGAGTGGACCCAATCAATCCAACACGGATACTCGGGGAGGCTGGATATAGCCCTGTGGGCTGAAAAGTCATAGGATTAGCCCTAGACTTAGCCATGGAGGCTGATCTCTTGGCTGGTTGCAAAGCTAAAATAGCTTTGTCATGGAGTGAAGCTATTTCAGCACTTGGTGCTTTAGTAATATGAAGTACTCCTTTTTCTTTAAGTGAAGTAACTTCATTGTTAGCACCAGAGTGTGCTTCAAATTTAGCTTCATAGACAGAAGCTTTGGCAGCAGGGAGCGAAGCTACAAGAGCTTCGCTTATAACACTTATGAGTGCTTTTCCTTTAGCTTCGCGAGAGAAGCAAGGCTGAGCTCTGTGAAGAGCTAAAGTAGTCTTGAAGTTAGAGACTACGTGAGCTTCTATCGAAGTTGAAACCAGAGAACCTTTAGCCTCGCACGAGGCTGAAACGGATTTTTAAATCCAGATAGGCTCGGAGGCTGATTTAGCCTCGCACACAGCGTACAGGTGTTGACGCGAAGCTACTTTAGTCTCTGTTGAGACTGAGTTAGGCCCGCAAGTGACCTTCTTCATTTCATCAGAGACTTATTTCCGAGAAGTGGCTAGAGTAGACTTAGCCACTGAGATCTTCCTTTGCTTACGTGCACTAATGGGGTGGGTTTTGAGATACCCCCCGAGAGAATTTGCTTGAATCTCTCTTAATCAAATTCGATGACCAATGTCTCAGCAGTAGACCCAGGGTTCTCGTCATCGCATTGTGACACCGTCTTCTTGTTATTGAAGAAGACACTCTCCAACAGAGTCACCATCATGTTTTTCATTGATTTCGGTATGGGAAAACTTTACAAAATTTGAAGAGATAAAAAGAAAATTACAAGAACTTTCTTCTAGAGTTTCTGAAGAAGTGTGCTGGTAGAAGTCTGATCGATGCGTGACCACTTTGTTTCGTTTACGATGCGAGTGAACGAGTCTTTGAGTCTTTAGCTTAAGGATTTTCTTCTTACCTGGTTCTGTGAATCATTTAAGAAATGAAGATCGTGAGGATATTAGCACCCTAAAAGAGAAGCCAAGTTCTCTAAAGAAAGCCTGGGAACTAAAGAGTGATTTCTTGAGAAATCTCTCTCCAAGATGATCAGTCTTCTTCAGAAATTTTTCAGCCAACCCGTAATCAAAAAATCCAGCCTAGAGCCTAGCAATGTGCTATTTATAGGCTTGATGGGGTGCAACTGGTCACCTAATGTTTAGCTCCGTTTTGAAGCTAAATGCGGCTTCTGCGAAGCTAGCGAAGCTAATTAGTTAGCTGGCTCAGGGTTATTATAACAATATCTTGATTTTCTCCATCTCATTGAGAGATTTCCCTTGATCCTCTCCAACCAATCAAGTGTAGGTCACCTAGAGGGGGGTGAATGGGTGACTAGCTAATCTAATGATGAATAATGCAGAATTAAAACTAATTATGCAAACTAAAATTACACACAATGTATAACCAAAAGTGAAGCAAAATTCTCAATGAAGGGCTCTGGACTCTCCTCAAGATTCTTCTAGATTAAGAGTTGAGGTGTTACTATAGCTCTCTTGGTTGAATTCAAGTATGAGCACAAAAATACAATATTAAACATGTACTAGATGAGCAATGAATGAGAACATTCAAGATATTAAACAATCCCAAGTATATATCAATTAAGCACAAGTTATATCAAATCATATACAGATATGGACAATTAAGAGTATCAAGATATAAAACACAAGTGAGAGAGAGATAAGCAATCACAAATACAGGAGATTTGTTTCGAGGTTCGAGCCACTTGCTCTACGTTCCCGCCTTCACCAAGATGAAGGATTTCCACTATAATTGATCCCGCAAGATTACTCGTTGCCGCAATACCTACAACGAGCTCCCTCAAGAACTATTGCACTCGTAAGTCCCTCACTTGACCCCACAAGAACAACATGCAAGCTTACTAGCTTGCCGAGATTACACCTCTACAATGAGCTCCCTTAAGAACTCTTCACAACGTGAACCCACAAGTTCGTGAGGCCGCAACCTCACAACTCCTCCAAAAATAAAGATGAAAATTTGTGATCACTTCTTGATCACAAACATACTCTCTCACATACAAGTATCCTAGAGGATGTATATAGCAATGAAAAGCTCAAGCTTATGTTAGAAAACAAGATAGATTTGTGGTGGAAAAACTCAAGAGAATGCTTTTGAAAACTCAAGAGATTAACTCTTGAAAAACTCTCTCCTGGATATGGAAATGAAGCTCTAAAACTTGTAGAGAAACTCTGTAAAAGAGCTCTTGAAAACACTTCTAAAAATATTACCCAAAACTGGCCAAAAGTCCTAATTTATAAAGGATGTCAAAAACGAGCCATTCGGTGCCAGACAGCCTGTCGGTCGACCGGCCAACAGTTATATTTCCAGACCATTGAGGTTTCGAGTTGACTGCCCAATCGATCGTCCCTAAGCCACAAAGAGGAAGCCTCTCTGTCGGTCAATCGTTCGGTCGACCGGCACCCAACTGAGAGTTGGGTGAACAGTTGGTCGACTGATCAGTCGAGCGATACCTAGCTACGGTTGACCGTTTGGTCGACATGGGCCTTGTGCATATTCTGTGCACGTCGGTTCACTGCTCGGTTGGCCGACAGCTGCCCAAAAACCAAATTTTAAAGGTTTAAATTCTAAATTTGAAAACCTATAAAAATTTTACTTAAATCCATAAATTTCACAAAAATAAATTCATATAAATACTTTGAAATTCAAATATGTGTGATCAAAAATCAACGCATATTACAAACATGTAAATAATTTTTGAGGTATATCAATTTAGGCTTAAACCGAAAATCGTATTTTTCAAAAACAAACTTTCTACATGAAAAACCGATTTTTCCAAAACTTGTTCAAATATAAAAATAAGATATTTAAACATATTTGAAGAATAATGTGTATGGATATGATCCAATATACATAGAAAATGAAATATACTTATTTTTGATAATAAACCCAAAATAAGTTTTGATAAATACAAAACTTTAAAACACGTGATATAAAATCATCAAAATAAGTTATTTAAGAAATATGAAGTAATAATGTATATGGATAAAATCTACTACACACATAAACCAAGTGAACTTGTTTTGATGAAATATTTTTAATGAAAACAAAAGATGTATTTTTTGAAACTCAACCGGTTAAATTGAAATCAAAACTTTATTTTCTAAGAACTAAAACTATTCAACATGAAAGCGATATATAAATTTATGTGTGTGTGACTATGAGCTTGAGCAATCCACAACTAATCTATCTTTTATATTTTATCTAAAACAAAAAATCTTAACACTTACAAACATGAACTCAAGTCTTCATGATTGAAAATCTTCTTCTCCATCGACTTGATCCAAACTCGATCCATAAGCTAGACTCCCCTTTGAGTACTTGATGCCATCTTGAAGCACGAGCTCTTGAATCAACACGTGCTATCTTCAAAACTTGACTTCGAAGCTTTTTGAAGATAAACACCGACTAAGATCTTGACAAATATCTAAAACTTATTAAACACAAGATCATTAATACCATAACTATATGAGTTAGTCATCATCAAAACTAGAGTGATGAGCCTTCGGGCCAACAATCTCTCTCCTTTTGATGATGACAAAACTCAAGGTATTATATGTGCATGGATTAAAGATAAGCTTCATAGAAGCTCCCCCTAACTCATGCATAGTACATAAAAAAAGATATTCAATGAAGCTCATAAACAAAATCATACATATATGCATAAACAATAAACAAAATATGCATATATAAACTAATCTTTCTCCCCCTTTTTGTCACTCATCAACAAAGGGGAAAAAGACAAATTGAAAGAAGAATTTAGAGTTTAAATATGTATATGTGATATAAATTCATAAAGAGGAAAGACGTTAAGTTAGCTCCCCCTACATTCATGCATTATATGGAGAAGGGATGACTAGATCCTAACTCATATAAGCATAATATACAATGTATAAAAGGAGATGTTAAGCTCCCCTATACACATATACCATATAAAGAAAAAAGATCGAGCTCTTTTTTATATAAAATACACTCAACATGAATCTATACATAAAGGAGATGTTAAGCTCCCCTTACATATAAGCAATACAAGTCAAAACAAATTTTGAAAAACAAATTTTGATGCCAATTAAAATAAAACAACAAATTTTGATATCAATTGAAATAAATAATAAATTTTTTATACTAACTTGTAAATGAAAAAAAAAATTTTGATACCTCTTGAAATCAACAAACAAATTTTGATAAATCAATGAAATCATTTTAAGTTAAAAAAAATTTCTCCCCTTTTTAAATGATGCATAAGCTAGTAAAAGATATCAATTAACATTTAAAACTAAATCAAGCTTAGCATAAAATAATTTGTGCTATAAAGAATATGTATGAATATTTTTTAAATTAGCACAAGTAATCATATATATGTATGACTACCAATAAAATACCAATTAAAATATGATGCATACATATATAGAAAACAAGTATGAGTATACAAAAATTAATTTTCATGATATGTACGTGTATAACTTATGACTACCATCCTATTATGCTCAAGTTTAAAAAAAAATATCCATTGAGTCACACAAGGCATGATCGTCCTGCCAACTGCCCTTATAGGTAAGGGTTTTCAAAAATAAGATTTTAAAAATAATTATAGATTGAAAACACTACCATGTGAAGAATAAAAGGTTAGTTTGAAATAGTTTTTAAAAAACTAGTTCAAGATTCTACAAAAATGAGTCAAAACATGTATCTCATGAAAACATGCTAATTACACAAAAATTGATACTCAAGGTCTATAAAGCATAAAAATATGTGCTCATGAGTAAACAAAAAGGTGAGTGCTCAAAAATCATGTAAATAATATATTCATGAAAATAAATCAATAAAGCTCAAAACAAAACTCATATGAAATTGTTTTTCACAAAAACATGATATATCATATAAACATGCAAGAATCATCAAAACTGGGACATACAATGTACAATCAAATATAAAATAAGTACATAAATGAAATAAAGCATGTTATCATGTAACTAAAAAATTATACATGTATAACACAAGTTTTAATAGATTTGCATATCAATATACGATATAAGCATATAATCATTAAAAATATTTTAAAAGTGGAGGATGAAATGGTTACCAAAACTGATGTAGCCAATTCATTTCTCTAAAATACGGTAGTCCTCCCACCAAAACTCCTTGAAAGTGATGAATCAAATAGGTTTATCCTTCAAGCTCCAAATGCATCCACCACCAAAGCACCAATCCTCTCACGTCTTGTGAGAGCACACACCTACATCAAAAATAAGTGGTGTAGATTTTGGTATCCACGTTTTCTTCATGGGTCCATGAGGGTTAGAAATAATAGGAACCGAAATATTTTTATTTGTAAAATTTATAGAATTTAATCTATCAAAATAAAATTTTGCAAGATGGCCCTTGCAGCCACAATGTGTACATGTGTACACTCTAACATACATATGAGCATGAGTGTGAGAATGGTGTGCATGAGATGTAGGCCATAGGGTATGTGCATGAATATGTGAAATTTGTTTCTTATGAAACATGGATTTCAATCTAAAATGATCAATAGCATATTGGCTCAAAGTGGAGCCCAAACAATCAATTTTATTTTTCAAAACATGAATCTCATTTTTGTCAATAGAAGATGATGGAATAGTAGAATGAGAAACACAGCAAGAGTGAGAATCATTTTTTTAGAAATAGAATTATTTTCTTTTTCTTTCAAAACTATTTTCTTCTTTAAAGAATCATTTTCTTTCAAAACAATCTCTTTTTCTTTAGAAAATAAATTAGCTTGATTTTTCAAAGATTCATTTTCTTTTAAACCAATTTTAAATTTATTTTTAAAAGAATCTTTTTTTTTTCTTCAATAATTCATTTTTTAAGAAGTTGTTGACAAAATAATGCAAGCTCATCACATGGCATGTCAACATCTTCAGCAAGCTCGGATTCAAAATTTACCTCAAGGGGGTCATCCCCTTGGACCATATAACACATATGGGAAGTAGTACTTCCTTCATCCAAGTTACTCTCCTTATCATGTGTTGTTTGTTCACCAAGAGTGATGAGAGTGCTTCATACTATAAAAACCGAATAAAAATTAGAAATCCTAAATAAATATTCATCATTTAGGGTTGATTTTAAGATATGGATGGCTTTTGTATTAGCCTTAAGATGCTTGCCATTTACAAAATATGAATCTTTAGTTGTGGCAAGATAAACATGAATGCCTAGGGCTTTGATGTACATAGACATCTTAACTTTTCAAGTTTGGAAGTTAAGAATATCAAACATAGGAGGTATAAGAAAATCCACGTGCGTGTATGCAAATATTGTGGTTAGCAAAAATAGAATCTTTTACTCTAGGTTGTTAGACCCAAATCAAGAGCACCAAGCTCTGATACCACTTGTACGTCACCTAAAGGGGGTGAATAGGTGACTAGCTATTCTAATGATGAATAATATGGAATTAAAACTAATTATGCAAACTAAAATCACACACAACGTATAACCAAAGAGTGAAGATAAATTTTTGTGAAAGGCTCTAGACTTCTTCTCAAGATTCCTCTAGATTAAGAGTTGAGGTGCTACTATAGCTCTCTTAGATGAATATAAGTGTAAGCACACAAATACAATATCAAGCATGTACTAGATGAGCAATGAATGAGAGCATGCCAAATATTAAACAATCCCAAGCATATGTCAATTAAGCACAAATTATATCAAGCATATAAAGATATGGACAATTAAAAGTATGCAAGATATAAACACAAATGAGAAAGAGATATATATAAGCAATCGCATACACGGGAGATTTGTTTTGAGGTTCCAGCCACTTGCTCTACGTTCCCGCCTTCACACTCTAAAGGATTTTCACTATAATTGATCCCGCAAGATCACTCGGTGTCGCAACACCTACAACAAGCTCCCTCAAGAACTCTTGGGCCTACAAGTCCCTCACTTATCCCCGCAAGAACAACACACGCAAGCTAACTAGCTTGCCGAGGCCGCACATCTACAATGAGCTCCCTCAAAAACTCTTCACAACACGAACTCACAAGTTCGCCGAGGCTGCAACCTCTACAATTCCTTCAAAATAAACATGAAAAATTTGTGATCACTTCTTGATCACAAACAAACTCTCACATACAAATATCCTAGAGGATGTATATAGCAATGGAAAGCTCAAGCTTGTGTGAGAAAATAAGATAGATTTGTGGTGGAAAAACTTAAGAGAATGCTTTTGAAAACTCAAGAGATTCACTCATAAAAAACTCTCTTTTGGATATGAAAATGAAACTCTAAAACTTGTGAAGAAACTCTGTAAAAGAGCTCTTGAAAACACTTCTAAAAATCTTACCCAAAACTGGCCAAAAGTCCTAATTTATAGAGGCTGTCAAAAACTAGCCGTTGGGAACCAGATGGCCTGTCAGTCAACCGGCCAATGGTCATATTTCAGACCGCTAGGGTTGCCAGTCGACCTTCCCCAGGACATAGAGAGGAAGCCTCTCTGTCGTCGACCGTTCGATCGACCAGCACCCAACCAAGAGTTGGGTGAAGCCAGTTGGTCGACCGATCGGTCGACCGCTACCTAGCTATGGTCGACTAGTCGGCCAACCAAGCCAAGGGCATGGGCCTTGTACAGGCTTTGTGTATGTCAGTCTACCACTCTGTCGGCTGAGCCCTGCTTTGATCGACTGCTCGGTCGGCCGACAGCCGCCCAAAAACCAAATTTAAAGGTTTAAATTCTAAATTTGAAAAAATATTAAAATTTTATTTAAATCCCATAAATTCTACAAAAATAAGTTCATGGAAATACTTTGAAATTCAAATATGTGTGAGCAAAAATCAACACATATTACACATATGTGTACTATTTTTGAGGCATAGAAATTTAGGCTTAAATAGAAAACTGTACTCTTCAAAAACAAACTTTCTAAATGAAATCTAATTTTTTCAAAACTTGTTCAAATACAAAAATAAGATATTTAACATATTTGAAGCATAGTGTGTATGGATATGATACAATTCACATAGAGAATGAAATATACTTGTTTTTGACAATAAGCTCAAAATAAGTTTTGATAAATACAAAACTTTAAAACACGTGATATAAACTCATCAAAATAAGTTAGTTAGCAATATGAAGCAATAATATATATAGATGAAATCCAATACACATATAAACCAAGTAAATTTATTTTGATGAAATCTTATTCATGAAAATAAAAGATGCATTCTTTGAAACTCAACCGGTTAAACCAAAACAAAAACTTTATTTTCCAAGAACTAAAACTATTCAACATGTAAGCGATATATAAATTTTGTGTGGTGTGGAATATAAGCTTGAGCAAGCCACAACTAATCTATCTTTTACATTTTATTTAAAACAAAAAATCTTAACACTTACAAACATGAACTCAAGTCTTCATGAAAATCTTCTTCTCCATCGACTTGATCCAAACTCAATTCATGAGATAGATTTCACTTTGAGCACTTGATGCGATCTTGAAGCGCGAGCTCTTAAATCAACACGTGTTAGCTTTAAAATTTGACTTTGAATCTTTTGTTAAAGCTAAACACCGACTAAGATCTTGATAAATATCTGAAACTTATTAAACATAAGATCATTAGTACCATAACTATATGAGTTAATCATCATCAAAACTAAAGTGATGGGCCTTTGGACCAACATTAAGGAGTGAAAAGATAATGGTAATTAACTGCCCAAATTGATATTTATCACATTAATCTCGTGCTGAGATTTTTTTTAAATAGTCAAAAATGACCATAAGAGCTCCCAGCGGAGCTAAAAGAGCTTCATGTGAAGCTAAAAGATAAGCTCACAGTGGAGCTAAGGGTAACTTGTGTGAAGGGTGATTGAGCTTGCAGCGAAGCTTAAAAGAGAGCTCTCAATAGAGCTATGGAAAGCTTAAGACGAAGCTAAGAAATGAGCCCACAGTGGAGCTATTGAGCTTACTGCACAGCTAAAGTTGAGCTTGAAGTGAAGCTAAATGTTAGCCTCTTGGGCTTCTTCAGAAGACAAACATTTGGTTCACTGTCTGCTTCACTAAATTAGTAGAGTCCAAGTTATCAGTTTGTCCATCAGGGATGAACAGGTTTTCAGCTTGTCTGTGACTTATTATTTAAAAGTGTCGACAAGTTTGACATCATTCGGGCCAGTTGCAGAGCAACCTTGGAGTTTGTATTTTCTGAGTGTCAACAAAGATGTACAAGAACTTGCTAACAAAGAGGAGCACTCTGGAGAAGGATCTCGGAGGGCACCTCGGCGTACTCTGGAGCAACTGAGCAGTGTTGCGAATTCGGAGTTTGTTGAACTTGATGATGTTCCTATAAAGAAGATTCGGAGCATTCCATAAGGGAATGAGGAATCCTAAGTAGAGCCTCACACCCCCTAAACTAAACTGAGGTGAGGTGATCGATGAGGCCGACCAAAGATCCAGAGAGATACTCTTCTTTACACTATCTCTTATTTACTAATGGTGGTGAACCCCAAGAGTTATGAGGAAGCCTCACAGGTGAAAGCCAAGGACAAGTAGGAGCTTGCTATGAATGATGAGATGGAATCTATCATGAAGAACCAAACATGAGATTTAGTTGAGCTGCTCGAAGATAAAAAGCCCTACATAACAGGATTTATCGATTGAAGGAGGAGAATGACGGGACCAAGAGGTACAAGGCAAGATTGGTTGGGAAGGGATTTCAACAATAGGAGATATTGATTTTATCAAGATTTTTTCTCCTGTTGTAAAGTTAACCACCATTAGATCTATTTTAAGCATTGTGATAATGGAGGATTTACATCTAGAGCAAACTGGATGTTAAAATTGTGTTTCTCCATGATGATTTGAAAGATATATATATGATACAGTCACAGGGGTATATCATGTCTGATAAGGAGCTTTTAATTTGCAAGCTCAAGAAAAATCTCTATGGCTTGAAACAAGCTTCTAAGCAGTGATATTTGGAGTTCGACAAATTTATGACTAGTAGTGGAAACATGAGATTACAAGCTGATCATTGTTACCATTTCAAGTATTTTGAGAATTCCTACATCATACTACTTCTGTATGTTGATGACATGCTTGCTGCAGGTTCAAGCATGAGGAAATTGTAAATCTCAAAGCTCAATTGGCAAAGAAATTCTCGATGAAGGACTTAAGGTCCTGCGAAGAAAATACTTGGAATGAAGATTAGCAGAGAGAGAGGAAGAAGACAGTTGAAGTTGTTACAAGCAGAATACATTGAGAAGGTGCTGAGATAGTTTAATATGGTGCATGCTAAACCTGTAAACGTTCCGCTAGGAGGCCTTTTAATCTCCCGAAGGCATAAGAACCGAAGACTGAAGATGAAAAGGCTCTGATGTCAAAGGCTTCATATGCATCAGTTGTTGGCAACTTGATGTTGTTATGGTCTGTACATGAGCAATCCCGGGCAGGAGCACTGGAGAGCAGTTAAATGAATCTTGAGATATCTGAAAAGAAGTTCAGATATGGCTTTATGCTATGAAGGCACAGGTGTTCGTCTATACAGATATGTTGATTCTGACTTTGCGAGTAATGTAGATAGTCGAAGGAGTGCCACAAGTTATGTTTCATGCTGGGTAGTGGAGCAGTAAGTTAGGTGTCGAGGTTATAGAAGATAATTGCTTTGTCTACTATAGAGGCTGAATATGTTGCAGCAACAGAAGTTTGCAAGGAGTTGATATAGCTGAAGGATTTTTATGAAAGAGCTTGACAAGGAATAGCTGAAGGATTTTTACGAAAGAGCTTGACAAGGAGCAGGTGAACCCTTCTGCACAGTAATAGCTAGAGTACTATAGATCTTTCTAATAATCCAATCTATCATGATAGAACTAAGCACATTGATGTGTGATACCACTTCATTCATATACTTTTGAAGGATGGTGTGTTGTCACCGAAGAAGAGACACATAAGTCAGAATCCTGCAGATATGTTGACCAAGGTCACGGTGGAGATGTTGAAAACTTGTTCAGCTTCTGTAGGCCTTCAAAACTGAAAATTCGAAGTTAAGACGCATCAAATTTACTATGAGTTGAGAGTTAAAGTAGGAGAGAGATGGAATGTCACTACTGTGTCAATAATCAGTCTCCAAGTTGGAGATTGTTAAGTTGTGAAGCCTAAGTATTTTCTTGGTGATTTGTCACCTTACGATGAAACTAATATTTTTACTATTTAATATTCTTATTGAGTGAGTTTATGATTAAATTATGTAAAAGAAGCAATGAAGTATTAAATTTTTATGATCTGTAGGCTTTTCAAAGTTTAAAGTCAGGAGCATCTTTGAATCAATTTATCAAACAACAGCAAGGCATTTCATCGAACAGTTGGTATGCCCTGCAAGAAGACGAAGCTCAGTAAGACAATTCAACAAACAGTTGGCGGACAAAGCTAACAACAAGTTCAAACAGAGTATCCAACAAAACTGAAATCCAAATCTCCAATCCACAAGCAAAACAAATCCCAAAATCAAAACTGACTCAAATTCAAATCAAAACCCAAATCAACAACTCAACCGATAATCCCAATCTTAGCCACAAACACATAGCCGCGGACTTGGCTCTGAGCTCAAGCATATGAAGAGTTTTACCAGAAACATTTGGGAGATTAAAATACCAACCAAATCCAACAAATGCCTAAGAGTTTTACCAGAAATAGAGAGTGTGACACAGATGGAATTATCTGCCACTTCACTAAAATCATCTTAATGCTTAAATTAGCCAATGGACCGTGATACACCTTTTGTATGTAGCCTTTTCTTTCTTTGTATAACACCAAACAATGAAATGGTAGCAACGATTTTATTTCGCGTAAATAGCAAAAAGGCCCCTTGTACTACTAACTATGTAGCACGAATACCTCATGAACTAGTTTATTGGCAAAACCAACCCCCAAATCTAAATCTAAAGCTAAAAATCTTTGTTTTCTCCCCAAATTCAAACCCGATCTCTTTCTTTCCATGATCCAAACTATTGAACCCTAGAAGGGGGTTGAATAGGGTCTAAGTGAAATTTATATCAATTAATTCAATTTTAATTACTTGAAGTACTAGTAGGATCACAGTTTTGACCGGCAGGATCACTGATAAGATTGACAGTAATAAAATCTGACTAAGTATAAAATTTTACTGGTAATATATATGAAATTGTTGTCAAAATTAGCTCGTAAGATCAATTATCAGTATTCAGAATTAAATAATTAATCCAGCAATAATAAATAAGTGTAGAGAGAAAGAGAAAGATGAACACAGTAATTTTAGGGTGGTTCGAGAAATTTCCCTACATCCACCACCTAGAAGCCTCCTCTTTAGGATTTCAAATCCAATATTAGCTTCTCGCCGAAGAAATGATCACCCCGCCTAAACTCTCCTCGAGCTTGGAGTTCTATTCTTCTCCCCGAAAAGTTTTGCAACTGTCTAGACTCTTCCCGAGCTTGGTCTTCACTCCTCTTCACCATGAGAGAGCACAAATATCACAACATGATGTTGTTCTCTAAAATAAATGTGAGAACCAATTAGCACAATAATAAAATGAAATGAAATGTATAAGAGAGACTTTATTTAATCAAAGAGTAAAAGAAATTATGTTCAATAAATTTGGTACATGAAATTAAGAGATTGAAAGAGAATCTGAAATAAATGAAACTAATAAAATCAGTATTCCTCAATCAATTGAGAAATGATTGAAGTATGTAAGAGAGTTGATTGATGAATTGAATGCTTTGCACTTCTTGAATAGAAAAGTTTGTTGGAAGACTGAAGAAAGCCTCTGCACAATAACTTCTCTCTAAAAAGGAATTTGAAAGTTAAAGCTTTTTGAATGTGGTATAATTTTCAGAAATTTTTCTATGCAAGTCTCTTATTTTTTTTTCTTCCTCTGTTAATTGCAAATCAACATTTAAAGAATAACAGATCATAGATAAAAAAAATTGGTCACTAGAGAGAGAAGGAAATTTCTCTCTTTAGGTATTAAATGCAGCACCGAGATATTTATTGGCTGAAAAATCTGGACATTAACTGCTTGCTGCAGCTTAGAAGAAAGAGGAAGAGAGAGGAAGAGAAATCATTGTAATTGGAGAAAAGAGAGAAGCTTTTCTCTCTAGTAAGTAAAATATAAATTGTAGTCTGTAGCAGCTGGGAAAAAGAGTCAAACGGTCACATGTGTAGGCTTCTGATTCAGCTGCAAAGTGAGAATAAGAGAGATGTAGAGTATTGTGGCAGCTCGGAGTGGACATAATTCACTTCAAAAAGAACATCTCACTTGTCATATTTTCACTCAAGCAATCAACTCAAGAATGCAAGTGAGATGAAGTGATAGCACTCAAGTACAACCCATCTAGAACTGTTTAATTAAAAATCAAATTATCTCTACCACTTTAGTGATGTGATCAATTGATGGGAGTGACTAAATATATGGCTAACTCTTTTACTGAACTGGTAGAATATGTAAATCACCTGGGGGGGTGAATAGGTGATAATACTAATCTAGAAACAAAATGCGCTAAATGCGGAAGCTTAAAAACAATATTGCAACACACTTAGTACAACACACAAGTGTAACCGAATTCCCCGTGAAAGGCTCTGGACTAACTCCTCTTGATTCCCCTTTAATGGGTTGAGGTGCTATGTGAAGCTCTGTGGTTAAGTACAAGTGAGGCACACACCAACAACCAAGCATATAAGATGAATAGGCAATATGAATATATGCAAGGCACAAATGCAAGCAAGTATGATATGATGCTAAGAATGATGATTTGCACAAAATAAAGAGAGAGAGAGAGAGTTTAGAGATAATGGATCAAACGCAAACACAAAGATATGTTTCGAGGTTCGAGCCCCTAGCTCTACGTCCCCGCCTTCACCGAGAAGGATTTCTAATCCACTATCTCCCACCGAGGGAACCTCTATCGAAGAGGATTTGTTACAATATAAGGAGTACCAAACTCCTCTCTCAATACAAACACCACCTCACACAAGAGGGGTAGGCCCTTAGCCAAACAACAACCAACACCTCTACCGAAGAGGGTTACAACTAATCTCCACCTCTCACTAGAGGGAGCAAACCATAATCTCAACCTCTACCAAAGAGGGAGCAAACCAATCACCCGATCACCTCTACCAAAGAGGGATACAAACAAAAGCAAGGGTGTACAATATGGAGGCTCAACAACCTCAAATAATCTCTTTTTTCACAAACAAAAGATCCTAATAGAATAGGATAGATGATATAGCTCAAGTGAAAAAACTAGGTGTTTGGAAATCAAGAAATCAAAGAAAAATACTTGGAAAAACTCTTGTAAAAGATAGAAAATGAAAGCCAAGACAAATCTCCCAAAATACTCTTTTCTTTGATTTTCCCAAACCCTAAAACACAAAATCAAATTTGAAAGTTTAAATCCCAAAAACACTTTTGAAAACTTGTTTTTAACTCTAGGGAAACAGTAATTTTTCTCTTGTAAAAACCTTAGCCAAAATCCCAAAGGAATGGGATTTATAAAGGCCAAAATAGAAAACTAGCCGTTAGGCTGATCTGGCAGCCTGACAGGCTACCGGTCGGCCGGCCCGGCCGACCGCCAACGGTCTGAAATATGACCGTTGGGCAAACCCGGTCGACCGCCCGGTCGACCCACAGAAACAGAGAGCACTGCTCTCAGGTCCGGTCGGCCGCCCGGCCGACCGTCCTGTGACTGCCAAACGTGCACAAGCTTGTGCACGTCGGTCGACCGCAAGGGTCGACCGGCCCTTGGTACGGTCGACCCGTGCGTCGACCGTCCTGGCCTGTCAGCCACTGTTTAGGGACAGAAAACATATGTTAAAATATTTTAGAAAATCTTTTTAAGTTTTGTAAAAATACCCAAAAATAGTTTTATCATTTTGCATTGATATATAAACATGTGATAAAAATTTCAACTCAATTATCAAGCAATTTGAACTATTATTGTGTCTTAACATTTTTACCAAAAATCAAAACAAACATGTATTTTTATCAAACTTGTATTTTTCTATACATGAATAAGATAGTCAAAATAAGTTTGTATAGGAAGTTTAAGCATGCATGTATAACTAGAATACATCTATTATACATATAAACCATTTAAACTTGTTTTGATTAACTATTCATGAAAACCAAAAACCAAACATAAAGCTTGTGTGTGTTGTGCACTTGAGCATATCAACTATACTAAGATTTACAAATGATCTAAACACACTAAACACTAGGATACCCAAGTCTTCTTGACGATCTTCATCTTCAAGTCGACTCGGTCCAAAACTCCATCCATGAGCTAGGCAAAGTGTGATCTTGATGCTTGAGCCCTGGAATCACCATGTGAAAGCTTCTAAAACACCTCTTTTGGAAGCAATCACCAACTAATATCTTGCTTAATGATCTGAAACTAAAATCACAAGATTATTAGTAAACATAACTACATGAGTTAATCATCATCAAAACTAGAGTGGAAGGCCTTTGGGCCAACATTCTCCCCCTTTTTGATCATGACAAAACTCATGGAGTTATATATGCATGGATTAAAGTTAAGCTTCAAAGAAACTCCCCCTTAACTCATGCATAAACAAATAAATATAAATGATATGCAATAAAGGCTCTTAAACATGAATGCATATAAATGCATAAACAATAAAAGGTTCTAGATACCAATGAAATGTTCAAAAACAAAACATGCTCTAGATAAAATTAAACTAAATTATACTTAATATATGCAAAACAAAAACGTGCATATTAAACTTGTTAAACTCTCAAATAATTCTCCCCCTTTTTGTCAATCATCAACAAAGGGGTAAAAACCAAAACAAAACAAAATCTTCTCTTTTTTTTAATACAAAGAAACAATCTTCAATAAGGGGTAAAAGCAAAACCAAATCAATAAATTTTTCTCCCCCTTTTTGTTCGAAACAATGAATCAATAAAAGGGTTAAAAAAATGTTCTCCCCCTTTTTGTCTAAAACAAAAATTTTGATATCAATTGTAAATGTCTTTCATTTTGAACATATGATACCAAATTGAAATTTTTCAATCATAAAGTATGGGAGTGGAAAACAAATACCAATTGTAAACATGAAAAATTTTCTCCCCCTTTATGAAATACCAACAAAACACATGCATAGGCTTGAAATAAGATACCAATTGAAAATTGAATCAATTGAAACAAAGTTAAAACTCAAGCACTAGCATAAACAAACACATATATATGTATGAAAAGTAAATACCAATAGAAATTGATATTCTTAAAAATTGAAAGCATACTTACATACAAACATATATGAGTATACAAGAAAGGTCAAAATTGATACCAATTGAAAGAGTCCAATGATACCAATTGAAACAATAAGATCAAATGTATATCTCATATTACCTATACCTCCCAATCAAGGTTCAAGTTTTAAATGATTTTCATTTTAAAGCATACATGACCATGATCTCCCATCCAACCTCCCATAGAAGGTAGGGGTTTTCAAAAGTGTGTTTGAAAAACTCTAGCATATGAAGAATACGAACTAGTTAAATGAAAAATCTTTTAAACTAGTACGAAATCCTTCAAGTAAGGAATAACAACAAATTATTTTTCATGAAAACATGAAATCCACATGATAATCAACACTCAAGTCAATTAAGCACAAATATGACTCATGAAAACAAACACATGAGTAATCAATAAAAGTGAGTGTACAAATACAATGTGAAGATCATAATCATGAAAATTGGTAATTAAGCTCAATATTCCTTAAAACAAGAAAACATGAAAATCATTAAAACTATTTAATCTTCAAGGTAAATGTATGTCCTATACAAATTAAAGTATACATACATATCCAAATACAATTGAGTTTATAAAGATATATGCATGAAGGCACGTGGCTCAAAAGGATGTATATATATAACAATAATTTAGATAAAATGGACATATACATGAAGTTAAATGTAAACACAAAACATGAAACAAAATTTTCATTAAAAACAAGATTCATTTCAAGGTATATTTATGATTTGTCAACATAAAAAGTATACATACATATCCCTAAACACAATTGAGTCCATATATATAGATTTGCATGAACGGCAAATGACTCAAGGGGTATACATGTATATCTTAAGGTTTAGCAAAATAGACATATACATGGAATGAAAACACACAAAACAAATCTAAAAATAGGAATACAAGTTTAAAATGCATGGATCATCAAAAATAGACTATACTAGCACATCTAATGGGTTCAAATAAGCATTCAAGCTCAAACATATATAGATTTATTTGTGGCCCACTATATGTACAAGTATATACCAAGTTTTAATGAAAACTAACATTCAAACATATATTCAAAGCATGAAGCATAAAACAAGATATGAATAATCATGAAAAACATAAACATGATTATTATGTAGATTCACATGTTATTAAACCTATGATATACATGATAGCTAAACAAATGATGAGAACACAAAATAATAATCCATTTTAAACATGGGTGTCTCAAAATACTAAACATGTATGTCAAGGATTTAATAAGCATGGCATTGTCATAATAATCAATAAACAATAAAACATGCTATATATGATAAACATGGAAAGCATGTAAATAAAAATAAGGAGTTAGGAATCGTTACCAAAACCTAGAAGGCAACTTCCCTTGTCTCCAAAACATGGTGGTCTTCTCCACCAAACATCCCTGAAAGTGATGCATCCAATTAATTTCCATGAAGCTCGGAACGCATCCACTCCAAGGTACGGCAACTCTCACGTCATGTGAGAGCCCACACCTACATCAAAAATAGGAGGGGTGGTCTTTGGTACCCATATCTTCTTGGGTCCATGGGGATTAGTACATTCTCTAACCCAAAAAAATTCTTTGCTAAATTTGAAACATATATTCTATCATAACAAAATTTAGTAAGGTGGCCCTTACGTCCACAATGTGTACAAGTGTACACATGAGCATACATGTGATGGGTGTGTCCGTGAGGAGCATGTGTATGCCGTGGGGGGTGTGCATGAATAGATGGAACTTGTTTCTTTTGAAACAAAGATTCCAAGCGTGTATGTCCAACAACACATTGGCTCAAAGTGGAGCCCAAACAATCTACACTCTTCTTAAGCAAACAAATATCATCATTAATCCTAGAAGAAGAGGTACATGCAATAGGTATACTAGATGAAGAAGCTACACTAGCATGGCAAACATGAGAATCAATCTTATTTTGCAAAAACTCATTTTTCTTAACACAAATATCTAATTCTTTTGTAGTGAAAACAATTTCATTTTTCAAAGACTCATTCTCTTTTACAACAAAATCAATTTTTGAAGTTAAAACATTATTTTTCTTCAAAATTGTTTCACAATCATTTTTATTTTTCAAAAATTTATTTTCTTTAAGTGCAAGTTCTAATTGAGATCTCAATGAATCCCTTTCATTATAGACCTCAACCTTCTCTTGCAAAACATTGTTAAGTCTAGAATGCAAACTTTTATTTTCTTTTTCAATTCCCAAACTTTTCTTTTTCAAAACATTATATTTTACAATTAGTTTTTCACACACAATAGAAAGTTCTTCATTTAAAGCATGTGGATCAACAAAATCATTTGAAGAACTAGCATCATCATCATCTAAGTGGGTTTCCGAGAGTACCTCAAGGGAGTCATTCCCTTGGACCATTAAGCATTGAGAGTCGGATTCTCCACTAGATTCCTCCGGTTGGATTTGTACTTGAAGCTCGGAGGTGGTTGTGGTTGTCAACTTGTTCCACACTGCAAAGGCGGAATCAAGATTAGAAACACGCATAAGATAATCTTTAGATAATATGCTTCTAATGGCCTCAAGGGCTTGTGCATTGGCCCCTATATGCTTGCTATCACTAAGGTAGGATTCCTTGGTAATGGCAAGGTAAACCTTATGTCCTAGGGTTTGTAAATAAACGGTCATCCTAATCTTCCAAACATGAATGTTGGAAGGGTCAAACATAGGTGGGGTCATGAAGTCCATGGTAAACTATATGAGTGTGCAAACAAGCAAATGCAAACAATAAATTAGCAAACAAGGATCTCACTCCTAGGATGTTAAGCCTAAGTATCAGGAGCGTAGGCTCTGATACCAATTGTTAATCACCTAGAGGGGGGGGTGAATAGGTGATAATGCTAATCTAGAAACTAAATGCGCTAAATGCTGAAGCTTAAAAATAATATTGCAACACACTTAGTACAACACACAAGTGTAGCCGAATTCCCCGTGAATGGCTCTGGACTAACTCCTCTTGATTCCCCTTTAATGGGTTGAGGTGCTATGTGAAGCTCTTGTGGTTAAGTACAAGTGAGGCACACACCAACAACCAAGCATATAAGATGAATAGGCAATATGAATATATGCAAGGCACAAATGCAAGCAAGTATGATATGATGCTAAGAATGATGCTTTGCACAAAATAAAGAGAAAGAGAGAGTTTAGAGATAATGGATCAAACGCAAACACAAAGATATGTTTCGAGGTTCGAGCCCCTAGCTCTACGTCCCCGCCTTCACCGAGAAGGATTTCTAATCCACTATCTCCCACCGAGGGAACCTCTACCGAAGAGAATTTGTTACAACACAAGGAGTACCAAACTCCTCTCTCAATACAAACACCACCTCACACAAGAGGGGTAGGCCCTTAGCCAAACAACAACCAACACCTCTACCGAAGAGGGTTACAACCAATCTCCACCTCTCACTAGAGGGAGCAAATCACAATCTCAACCTCTACCAAAGAGGGAGCAAACCAAGCACCCGATCACCTCTACCTAAGAGGGATACAAACAAAAGCAAGGGTGTACAATATGGAGGCTCAACAACCTCAAACAATCTCTTTTTCCACAAACAAAAGATCCTAATAGAATAGGATAGATGATATAGCTCAAGTGGAAAAACTAGGTGTTTGGAAATCAAGAAATCAAAGAAAAAACTTGGGAAAACTCTTGTAAAAGATAGAAAATGAAAGCCAAGACAAATCTCCCAAAATACTCTTTTCTTTGATTTTCCCAAACCCTAAAACACAAAATCAAATTTGGAAGTTTAAAACCCAAAAACACTTTTGAAAACTTGTTTTTAACTCTAGGGAAACAGTAATTTTTCTCTTGTAAAAACCTTAGCCAAAATCCCAGAGGAATGGGTTTTATATAGGCCAAAACAGAAAACTAGCCGTTAGGCTGATCTGGCAGCCTGACAGGCTACCGGTCAGCCGGCCCAGCCAACCGCCAACGGTCTGAAATATGACCGTTGGGCAATCCCGGTCGACCGCCCGGTCGACCCACAGAAACAGAGAGCACTGCTCTCAGGTCCGGTCAGCCGCCCGGCTGACCGTCCCTGTGACTGCCAAACGTGCACAGGCTTGTGCACGTCGGTCGACCGCAAGGGTCGACCGGCCCTTGGTACGGTCGACCCGTGCGGTCGGCCGTCCTGGCCTGTCAGCCACTGTTCAGGGACAGAAAACATATGTTAAAATATTTTAGAAAATCTTTTTAAGTTTTGTAAAAATACCCAAAAATAGTTTTATCATTTTGCATTGATATATAAACATGTGATAAATATTTCAACTCAATTATCAAGCAATTTGAACTATTTTTGTATCTTAACATTTTTACCAAAAACCAAAACATGTATTTTTATCCAACTTGTATTTTTCTATACATGAATAAGATAATCAAAATAAGTTTGTATAGGAAGTTTAAGCATGCATGTATAACTAGAATACATCTATTATACATATAAACCATTTAAACTTATTTTGATCAACTATTCATGAAAACCAAAAACCAAACATAAAGTTTGTGTGTGTTGTGCACTTGAGCATATCAACTATACTAAGCTTTACAAATGGATCTAAACACACTAAACACTAGGATACCTAAGTCTTCTTGACGATCTTCATCTTCAAGTCGACTCGGTCCAAAACTCCATCCATGAGCTAGGCAAAGTGTGATCTTGATGCTTGAGCCCTGGAATCACCATGTGAAAGCTTCTAAAACACCTCTTTTGAAAGCAATCACCAAGTAATATCTTGCTTAATGATCTGAAATTAAAATCACAAGATTATTAGTAAACATAACTACATGAGTTAATCATCATCAAAACTAGAGTGGAAGACCTTTGGGCCAACAGAATAGTAAGAACAAAGTGATATAATAGTAGGAAGAAGAGTGGTAGGATAGTAGGAAGAGACAGAAAAATTTATTTGTGAATTTCTACTTGTGACGAACTTGAAGATAATTAATATTACTTCTTAATTACTTACAGAATTTTATTGATTGTAAAAGTTGCAACTCAAAGCTTTTTTTGCTCCAAATAACTTGTTTAGCTCGATGTATTTTGACTTCGCTTGATATTGTGGAGCTTGATTTTCTTTACTCCAACGACTCCTGTAGCTCGTAATTTTGGAACTTTGATGTACTTTCATCCTCCATCTTGCATGATCCATCCAACCACCGATGTTATTTCTTATCTTATAATAAGACAAACACTATAATCAATTTCATTTGCAGCTTAATTTATATGTTAGGACATCATCAAAATTTTTGAAATTACACAAACCCTTACCCAAACTCAAACTCAAAACCCACTCCAAGTTGTTGTTGCAATTGCTATTGCTGCAACTTGTTTGCTACACCTATCCAGTTTACTATCATTGTTGGAATTGAGGGGGAGGGAGAAAGAGATGGAAAAGATGAGGCAGAAGGAGAAAGAGAAATAAATATAAAAAGAGAGCAGTGAGGAATTGTGTGTGTGTGAAAGAGATGGGAAAAGATGAGGCAGAAGGAGAAAGAGAAATAAATATAAAAAGAGAGCAGTGAGGAATTTTGTGTGTGTGAGAGAGAGAGAGAGAGAGAAGCCAAAAATAAGAAAGAAAGAAAAAAAAGAGTGATGGGGTAAGATAGGAAATATAAAAAAAATTCCTAGCCCCTACCAGTATATGAGGGAGTATTTATGCTAATAACCTAGTTTAGAGGTTACTAGTGCTAGCAGGATATTTATGCTAATAACCTAGTTTAGAGGTTACTAGTGCTAGCAGGTCGGTGTGGCCTCAGGCATAGAAATAAAAAAAGAAAATGCATGTAATGTTATCATATATATTGTGATTGATGAACTCTGATTTTATTCACATATGACATTGATGTGGGCTTATCATCAGTGGCCAGCAGTGTACGCGGCCTGGTCCTCAGTTATCTGAACAGCTTGGTGTTCGAAATGGAATCCCTAATACAGATAATGTCACTAGGTACTCTTTACCTTCACCGTGTTGTTCTGTTTGTGTGTGCACGCACGCGTGTGTATTCATCGTGTGAGCCTGTGTAAAGATATACATGCCTCACTGGGACAACTCGTTTGAGTTACATGCATGCCTCCAAAGCAGTCCCAATAGATTCATGTCATACAAATTTTTTCATACGATTTGTAAAGATGAAGCCCTAGAATTGGGAGCTCATCATTCTTTCATCTGTTGGTATCATCTGAAAACAAATGCAGTTGTGATTATTAGGTCTTGTTTGAAAATATAACACTGCAACATTAGCAAAAAAGACTCAGAGAATGAGCAAACAATGTTCCTTGCACATGTCAAGAAAATAACATCCACAATTTTTTCTCTCTCACATTCAATCAGATAAAATATGAAGTTAATTTGGCAGATATCAAACCAACTTGACATGACTTTGCATGCCTCCAACTAATACAAACTTAGTTTTCCTAGAGACTGTAGTACAACAGACCCTGCTAGAGCCCTGGAGATTTTGTATTCTACACAGATCGCTGCCACTGACAAAAGAATACTTTGCGTATAAATCCAACAATGATTAATCAACGTCACGTCAGAGATCAATTGTAACATCTAAAATGCTGAGAAAGTTACAAGCTTGCGTTCCCAATTAACTCGCAGCAAGTATATTCGTCGCAAGAAAGCCAACACCGACACAACAACTAATCTTCCGAAATCTTCTCCACGGTGTATCCTTCAATAAATGGGGAACAAGCATCAAAACGACGCAATTGACAAGCTTCTGACTTGAAGATGAGGTCATTGCCTATCGCATCAATTGTTCCCAAAAAACTTCATTTCAACATGCTCACACCTTGAGTTTGGACGTTCTCCTCCTCGCGGTTACAATTAGAAATATAACAACAATGCACAAGAAAGCTGAAATAGTTAAAGAATAGGTATTCCAAAGGGTGCACCCCTACGAGTTGATGCCCAACTCTCGAGTATCCTGCGCAAATACAGTTTTTTATTATAAACTGATCATGTGAAAAAAACTATAATTTCTTAAAACTCTAAACTTAGGTCACTAAAATTTGGTAGGAATATCAGCTCCTTATTTATCACAATTCCAACTAAGCTCCCCATCATAATAAAATCGTCTACCAATTTGACACCAGCCCACTCTAGGAGGTGGGGGGTCAATTCAAAGCAAATGAGCAGAGATAGAGCACCAAGCAATGGAGCAGCTGGGGATATCACCTGACCATGCACAAAGGGATAATCAAGATCACTACACAAAAGAAACCACATACCTATCATGTCCCTACTACAAGGTAACAGGGACTTGACTTAAACCACATCGGCCACTTAGTCGCTTCAGAAATATAATTCAATTTACAACAGAATGAAAAATAAGCTGAGAGATATCCTGATCATTTCCAATAAAAAGAGGCTGGATACATGCTAAAAGCTAACTCAGCCTCCATGAACACACCTCAGATGAAAAATTAAAATGCTAAATAAAATATTATATAAATAGAGAAGAAGTGTAAACACCGTAAAATTTGACCATTTATTCATTTCATTATGCGCGAAGAGAGCTTTGCCTTTTAGTGTTTGTAGACATACCCCATACAGAGAACAACTCATTGCAGGTTAGGAACTCAGGTTACAATATAATAGACATCAATTTCAAAATAAATACAAGGGTAATTTACACAGACCCCGCCCCGAGGTTTTAAGGTCCTACACAAGACCCCCGTAAGGTTTAAAAAACAAACACATTAACTCCTTGAGGGTTTAAAAAAAACATATCACACCCCGAAATACCTCACCTAAGACTTAACAACATTGACCGAGACACTTGCCTAGCCTTTCCTGCTATAAGTATAGATATAAAGTCATGAAAGTGATGGAGAATGAGGATATTGTATGTGTTCAGATAACTAATTAATGTCAAGTAAATATATTAAAATAACTAGTCATTGACTATCAAGGAATGAAAAGTCGATCGATTCATATCCAGATTCGGTTGTGACCAAAATGAAAATCGGCCTTCGAAAATTGAAATCAACCGCAGAAAAATAGAATCGGTTGATTCCATTCGATTCCTTCCAATTCTGTTCGGAGAGAGTGATGTGAGACGGAGGGTAAATTAGGGTTTATGGAATGGATTTTGGCAGAATTGGGGGGAAATAAGAATTTGGGAAAGGATATGATCACAGATCGTAACTCGGATCTTAGCTTCACCGCCTGATTCGATTCAATCATGAGATCAAACCAAAACAACAGAAGTTTTACATGAAAACAAAATTTTAATCAAATCATCATTACCTTCAAATTTTAATAACTGGCTATATATATAGCCTACAATACGTGCAATTATTGATAACATCAAATCTAACCAAATTTCATTCAAATTAATCATAAATCCCAACCAAATCTACTCGAATCTAAATTTAAATAAAATCAAAAAATTCTACTAAATCTGAGCTGTACGACTCCCCATCATTCTCCCCGGCTTGAAAACATCCATCCCCGATGAATGTAGTGGTAGGTGCAAGGCAAACACGACCCGGTGGAACTAAACCGAATCACGAATCTTCAATCAGGCTAAGGTGGTGGTCGAAAAATCAACGATGATGTGTCATGACTGAACCAAGGTGGGGGAGATGGAACTGGCTTTCGTGACAAACTGGTTGCAGTCGATGGTAGCTCGAACAAGATACGTGCCACATGCCGAGGCAAATCATTTCTAATAAAAGTTGGATCGATACTAAGAACGCATGGAATATCCAACTCATAAGTGACGGAAACACCTCTTTAGAACCCTATCAGAACCTATACACCAAGCGTGCAACTTCCTCACGGTCTCAGGGTGACTCGTAACAATCACCTTATTATCAACTATAAATTTCTGCAAAATACTATATGAATATGCAACAAATTTGTAGTTTTCATCGCAATTTGCTTTCTAGTAATGTCATCATATGCGGCAGGCAAATGTAATGCAATATGCACTCTAAGCATAACTCCTATGGATGAGAAAAAGAAATATCTGAGAGGCTAGGGGACAACTCCTAACCCCGCTAAAGATAAACTGGACTCGAGCACAAAACCTAAACAACTAGTAAAAGAAAAAGCACTAGAAATATCTGTTGGATCAAAGCAAGAAACTCTGATGACTCACTAGTCAATAGAAATGACCATAAAACCATAATCAACACGAGGGGTTCAGTTCAGATGACCTACTAGATATAATGACGCTAGAATTAATTGTCTCGTGATCAATCTCATCCTCTATCACAAGTGTAGCAAATGAATACTTAGAGATCTAACTCGAAGACACTAGACTCCACTAATTCAGGTGCAGTATCACTATTATCATGAACATGGGCATCAATAGTTAATGATGTATCAGACTCGACTATCGCATCTACTATACTAGTACTCTCACAGGAAGCATATCTCTCATGAAGAATCTGTGTGTCAGAACCAACTGATATATCTTCAATTATACTAATAGACTTAGAAGGACCATGGACATCCTCAATAATCATCGAGTCATCGACATCACTAGATACAATACTAACATGTCGACTCTTCAAGGGGCACTGATAATCATAGCACCCATATCCCTTACACTTCGGGAGAACAGGGTCTTGGCACAGTCTATCTTTAAGACAACATCAAAAGCCTCTTCAATAGTGTCTAAATCATAGGAGCCAGAGATCATAGCACCCTTATTTGGACCTTAAAGCCTAAACGAACCTAATTACAGTATGAGAACGGTGCTCTCTCACATCATAATCCTCAAATTTAGCTATGTAATCTTGGACAAACATATCACTCTGATGGAGGTTGTCACTGGTCTAAAAAATAGTTCCTTTAGTGTTCGGAAAGGTACTTTTCCTTAATCTTTTCTTTCATTTCTTCTCAAGACTCTATGACAACACTACGTCTCACACAATCTCTCTACCGAGATCCAGTAACTATTAGCTGACCTACGAGTTTCTTCCAAGCAAATAGGAGTCTAGCCGCATCGAGAAACCTATACCAATCAAAGTAGCACTCCATATCGGCTAGCCAATCACTGAAAACACTAGGATCACAAGAACCATCAAATTTAAAATCTTCTAGTTTAAATTTATACTCTATTTCATCTTTCCTGGCACGCCAGTCATGGGCAATACTACTCTCATAGTTACCTCTGGTGCAAGTTCTATATTGATAACTCATGTTGGCTATAAATGCAAGTCAGACAATCAAGCATATGTAATAGATAATCCTAAACTCAAACAAAACTAGATACATGCACTAAAATAAAAAAAATCCTAAAGGTTTAAGCCCTAAATGTGAGAAAATGAAATCCAAAATAATGAAAAAGTGACAAATAATGAAGCAATCACTCGAGGGAAGCAGATACAAATCAACTACAAAATATCACAGTCCAATAGCACTTGCAATAATTAAGCAATCAATAAATCAGCTTAAGTTAGGATATCACCTGACGGGTGAGTCGTTCACGCCCAAACACAATTTCTCTAAGAATCCTCGAAGAAGTACCGACATTGGAGAGCTGAAATCAGCCACTAAAATCCTGCACAACGGCAGTAGCGCCTGGAAGGTGAAGAACGACACAAACTGGGCCTGAAACAAGCTCTAATCACGCTACTGGTCTGCAGCTGAAACAGTACTGACACCAAATAGGGGCTTGTAGAGGTGGGATTTGTTACTCAAAAGCTGCAAAATTCTCCCAGTACCTCTGGGACTCAGCTGCGGATCCAATGCTTTAGACGAAACTCAAATCAAATTTCGAACGGGTCTGAAACGGGCTTTGAACTGCGGTTGTCCTCTGTAGTAAACAGTGTGGCTCAGACGAGCCAATGACGTCACCCTGGCTCAGCTGACATCAAAGCGACGGCATCAGGTGACATCAGCGGTGGCTCTGGCAGCACGGGGTTCTTGTTTGGTCTGGGAAATGTTTAGAGGATCGTAATAAAATTTCCTTGAATCAATGAAAGATTATGACAATCTCAAAAATTCTGATTACGAGAGAAGATATTCAAACTCAAATCTCCTCTTTATTTAATGTTGAGTTCTTTATGTGACGGTGGAAAGTGAATCTTATTTTCTGTTGACCGGGTGAACGTCACAATCTTTTGAGAATTTTCTTTTCGGACTATGGATGGAGTAGCGCAGCTCCTATCCAATGAAATCTCAAAGAGACTTGAGGCAAAACAAACTTGTACTCAGCAAGTTGTTAGAAGAGTCGAACTCTTTTGTATTCCTCAGGTAGAGATTCTAATTTCTCCGAGACTTGCAACTAAAAACTCTCGACACCTCTCCCCTTTCCAGTAGAAAACTGAGCTATTTATAGGGGTTTCAGGGGTAAAACTGTCCCCTAAAAAACCCTCCATAATGGGGGTTAACTCTCCTCATTACGTGGCAGTAATTGACCCAATAATGAGGACAGTTAAAACCGTAACACAGAGCTTCTCTGTAGTCGGAACGCGGGATTCGAGCCTCGCGTTTCAGATGCCGACTCTGAACCTTGCTAGACGCGGGTTTAGAACTCTGCGGACGCGAGCTTCATGCTCTGCATCTTGGGACTGTGGTGATGTCAAGTCGTGTGCTTTAGGCTCTGCGACTTGAGACTGTAGTGATATCGAGACGCAAGCTTCGACTCTCGCATCTTGGTACAATGGTACTGTACTGATATGGGCTTCGAGTCGCGTCTTGGTTGCTACAGTGTAGCTAGGACGCGGGCTTCGACCCTCGCGTCTGGGTACTGTACTGATGTTGAGGCGCGAGCTTCATGCTCTGCGCCTTGAAATTACGCAAGTGGCTATGATTAGCCTCGCGTCTGAGTATAAACTCTGTTCTCTGAAAACTTGTCTTCAGTGATTTTTAGACAGTCTACAGGGGTCGACTCGGGTCGAGCCAATGCGTCAGCTTGTGAGCCGTTGACGTTAGTAACGACTCGCAGGTCGGGTCCTTCGCGGGTTTAATGACTTAAACCAAATCACCAAATGAATTCGGGTTTTGAAAGTTTTAAACCCATAACCCGTTAATATATTCTCTTTCTTTCTCTCGCTCGACAGCTAGGGCACGCAAAGTCGACGGACTGGCAGCGGTCGACGAGGACTGGTTTGGCGATCGACGAGGACTGATTGGCGGTTGGCAAAGTGGCATGGTGACATCAGTAAGGTGGAAAGATGGCAGCAGTGGTGCTGTTGTCGACGTTTTGTCAAGAAATCATGGAGATCTCGTCGAGACCTCGTCGGCGATGCTCGTTAGAGTATCTTCAGCAGCGTTGAATCTGGACGAAGATGCCGGTGAGGGTGGTGGACGATAATGATGATGGCAGGAAGGCGAGGAGGGCGACGATAAGAGGTGGGGGCAGTGGTGGCATCTGTCTGATGACGCGGTGGTGCTGGCGGTGAAGTCGGTGATGTTGGAGGGCCAGTGCAGTGGCGACGAGGGAGCACAGCAACAAAAAGATGAAGTTGACAACATGGCACTGTTTTAAATATCGGCCGATATACCGGTATTTTATTCAAAATGATACGATAAGTGCAAAAATTTATCGGATATCATTTTGGACCGATATGGGCCGATATTTCGTCACGTGGTCGATGTATCAGCCGATATCTGAGATGAAATATCTGATATATCGACAGATATAGTTACTTATTTTGATAATAATAATTATTTTTTACTTGAGAGACGTTTTATTTTATTCCATGTTCATTATGATATTTCAATAATGTTTGGATAATAACTTATTCTTTTAATAATATCTTATATGTATTTACTATTGATATATCAATCGGTATTTAGTACCATATCGCGATATATCACCCGGTATATAGTATATAATCTTGCCGACCAGTATATCAACGATATCCGATATTTATAACACTGCGACGTGGCAAGGAGGTCGGCGTCGTGGCTGTTGTTGGCGTCAGATGGTGGAGACGGAGGGTGCCCTAGATCTAACATGGGGTCATCATGGCGGGCTGACGAAGATGGAGTCATCAGCAAAAAGATACGACGACGAGAAGGTGGCGATGTTGTCGGAAAGGAAGTCAAAGACGAGAAAGGAGGGGAAGATGAACAGTGTAGTTTCTTTTATTTTTTTGATTTTTTTCTCTTTTTCTTTTTAATTCTTTTTCTCTTTTTGATTTTTTTAAGAATTAAAAAAGAAACTGATCTTGGTTTTGAGAATTTTGTGAATTTTTTTGAAGTAGATTTTGTGAAAGGAAAAGAGTAGGAATTCGGCTCTGATACCAAATTGATAGAGGCAGAGAGAAATTAGGGTTTGTGGTGGGAATTTTGATAGAATTGAATAAAAAACAAGAATTTAGAAAAGGATATGATCATAGATCGCAACCCGGATCTTAACTTTATCGACTGATTCGATTCAATCCATGAATCAAACCAAAACCAGTGTTATCGAGGCGTGAGGCGCAAAGGATCCAGCGCACACCAAGCGCTCGCCTCACTTCAATGAGGCTCATATTTTTTCTTTTTGTATGGATGTATTATGAATTTCTTCTTTGTATGTATATATTCTTTTCTTTGTATTGATGTATTATGGATGTATTCAGTGAGGCGCATGATTATAAATGTATTCTTTATTTTGTATTCTAAGATATTGAAAAATGCACATTAAAAATGCATTAAAAAATTTACATTAAAAATCCACTAAAAATGCATCAGAGACAGATCTATCTCTCTTTATTTCTCTCATTCTTCTTTCTCTCCTAATCTCTTTCTCCTCTCCAGCTCATCCTCTCTTCCTCTCTCTCCTCTCTCAGAGATGAGAGATCTCTGTCTCTAAGAGAGAAGAGAGAGATCAAGAGAGGGTTGAAAGAGAGCTGGAGTGGAGAGAGAGTGCTTACCTGGCGACGACGATGAAGGCGATAGTGACAAAGGCGACAGCAACGAATGCGCGGGCCCCTAGATCGGGTTAGCCTACAGTAAAAATGTTGATTTTTTTCATTTTTTTTATCTAATTTAAGCGGGCCGGGTTTACTCGCTAAATTAACCCGATCCGCTCCACAAACAATAAGCGAATAAGCGCATAGAGGCGATCGCCTCGCGCCTCGTGCGAGGCGCATTCGGGCGCGCGCCTCGCCTGCAATGCGGGGCGCATCGCTTTGCCTCGCGCCTGAGGCGCATCGCCTCGATAGCCTCTAACAACACTGACCAAAACAACCCAAGTTTCACATGAAAACAAAAATTTTTACCTTCAAAGTTCAATACGTGGCTATATATATAACCTACAATACATGCATCATACGTGCAATTATTAATAACATCAAATGTAACCAAATCTCATTCAAATTAATCTTAAATTTCAACCAAATCTACTCAAATCTAAATTTAAATAAAATGAACAAAATCTACTATATTTGAGTCGTATAATTCCCTATCAGAGAGAGTTCGGGGAGGGAGATTGGGTGTGTGGCCAGAGATAGGGAGGGAGAGATAGAGAGCAGCTCTCTGTCTACAAAGCGCTGCTCTCAGTGAAGACAGATAGCTGCTCTCAGTGAACAGATATTGAGAGGGCGAGGGAGAGGGGAGAGAGATGGGCAGTGGGTGATAGGCGGTCGGCGAGATCAAGAGGGTGAGAAAGAGTTAAGAGAGGTGGACGGTCAGTCGGCGAGATCGAGAGGGCGAGGGAGAGAGAGAGATCGAGAGGGCGAGGGGGAGAGAGAAGTGGTCGATCAGCAAGATCGAGAGGGAGATGATTTTGAGATGAGATTGAGAGAAAGTGAAAGAAAGGAAGGGAGATAGTGTAATTGGGTGGACCCCCATTTTTTAAAAGAAGGGGGCTTTGCGCAAAATAAACCCTGTGTGCTATTATTATCATCTAATTAATTTATTCACTTTCATTAAAAAAATTTACATATATACATTTTATCTTTACATTAGCTATTGTGTTTTATAAACTTTGTCAAAATGTGATTCAAATTTCAACAATTATTTTGAAAAATGTATCAAAATGTTGTTAATTATCTAAACAATTTTAAAAATAATTTTACTTATTTTTTAAAATTATTTCCACCAAGACGATTCGGCCGATTCCGATATCGATTCTGAGATTTCTAACCTTGATATCTATATTTATAGTGGGTTTTTAGCAGGTTGAATATGGGTGCAAGTTTGGGTTTCGAAAGGTTCTGATTGGGCAGGTTTTGGGGGAAAAAAAATAAAAACCAGCCTGTTGGTTTCA
This sequence comes from Agave tequilana, assembly GCA_038442645.1. Classification (NCBI taxonomy): domain Eukaryota; kingdom Viridiplantae; phylum Streptophyta; class Magnoliopsida; order Asparagales; family Asparagaceae; genus Agave; species Agave tequilana. The sequence goes on from JAVJIF010000984.1 coordinate 59,804, forward strand.
TGCGAGTTTCAAAAGCTTTAAAAATCTGTCTTTCACTATATGGTGCTATTTGGATTTGAATAGAACTCTCTCTCTCTCTCTCTCTCTCTCTCTCTCTCAATAAACACAAACAAAAATGTCAGCTAACCTCAAAATTTAAAGTCGTTAGGTTCTCTACGAGACAAAGTAAGATACAAAGGGGTAATGTGTTCATGTTTAAACCTCAAAATTTTGACATTATTAAGTTCTTTGTGGGCTAGGTGAGACAACAAGGGGGTAATGTGTTCAATTTTAAACCTCAAGGGGGTATTGTGTAAGACCTTAAAACCTCACGGATTTCTTTGTAGATTACCCTTAATATAATACATGACGAAAGTATGAAAGCAAGATCCTGGTTTATGTTATGGCTTTCCTCTGAATATGTTCTGACATATTCTGAATACCATTTATATTAGTAGACTTATTTAGGGTATATGAAATTTCAAAAGTCTTAGGACTAACCTCTACAGATAAAAGGCGAACATGTTGCTGCTTCAAAATCTCTTGATGTTTTTGCATCAGATGTCCCTGCTGCTGCAAGAAGATATCCTGAGCATGCTTGTAAAGCTCCACATCAAGGCTGTTCAGAGAAAGTATTTCCTCCAGAACTTTTTCAGGAACCAGAAGCCGTGCCTGTCAATTGAAAGCACCCACTTAAGTTCGATGACATTACTCGGGCTATTCTGACACAGATACATGAATTTTTATAAAAAACTGTATTATAGAACAAACTGAAAGAGGAAAAGTGATATACTGACTACTACGGGAAACACAAGCATGGATCAACCTAACAACCTGTCAGAAATCGCAAGATAAAAGAAACATAATGATCAACGACGAAATGAAAAGTTATCTATATATCCAACTTTCTGCTTGGGCAATGTAGCAAGTTGGCATGCCAGTAACCAAGTTGGGTGGTGAGCAGTACAGAGGATTACTGATTCCATAAGTTCTCTGCTTAAACATACCTCTCCTGCAACACTTTTGGTGGTACTGTTGCTCACAGAAGCCTCCTAGACATAAGAACACCCAGTTACAGGAACCTGATATAATTAGGTTCCGGTTTTGCGCAAGCGTACATCCTATTGCCTGCCATCTATTCCCAATCAACATAAGAGCTTAAACATTTTCAATTATTAGTTCCTTTTCTTTTCACTTTGCTGTCATGTATGTGGGCTACTAGCCAGCTAGATGGGAACTCCATATGACTATACACCCATAAGTTCCTCTTACATCAGTAGAATTTTCATATATCCAATGTACCAAGCCAAATGATTATGTTGAGGTCTGCAACCTTTTGCTAGCTCTCAAAGTTCTATATCTCCATCTCTAATCAACAATGTCAATTTTCTTCACACTTGAGACACCCCCTAATAAAGAGATGAATAGGTTTAGGCCCTGCATATATAAGTGGTCACAGAATTGGATTTCATTGAGAAATTGACTAGAGGTGTAAATCACTTCAGAATTACCACCTTGAAACAACAATAGAAACTGCTATGAAAGTTTACATACTGCGAACAATCAAGGTAACTCCAATAAGTATCGGAAGGACACCGAAAGCATACTAACCACATACTTCAATTCATAATTTCCTAAGAACAAACTCTGCACACCTACCTCCTTGGAAAAATTTGCAGGAGCAATTCTTTTCAAAGACACGGTACGCCGCGCGGCTTGAGATTTTCGCAGTGAGGAGATACATATTTCATAGGATTCCATCAGTTCTCCAACTGTCATCTGCTAAACATGGAGATACTATATACGCTAAAGGTAGAAGAAATACAATAGTGATGGAAAACGTAACTCAAGAAAAGATTGGTGGATTAAATTGAAAGAAAGACGAATACAAATTTCTTCAAAAAGAATTGAAAAGATAAAATGTAACTTACACTTTGATTTTTCATATCGGCATCCGTTGGAGAATGGCCTTCTCCAGCATGTTGGCTGCTGCTGCTATGCTATCATGAAAAGAGACGGGTACATGTGAAATACATCACTTTTCAAAAGCACCAGTATGCTATTAAGAACCATGATCCAAAGTAGGCATACCTGATCCTGATTTGGTCCTTCGTCGGGATCTTCAACAGAGCTCATTTCTGTTTTGAGATAGAAATGCATGAGACACTTGCGTTTCTTCTACACATATTTAAGTTTACTGTTCCAGGACTGGTGAAAGTTTAAGCCTAAGCATTAGCTTGAGCTCTATAGCTCCAGGTAAATACTGATGCATACAAAGAAATAAATCATATATAATCATCCATGAAAACGTGCAGGCAACTACACATATGGAACCAAGATTGTCAACTTCAGAAAAACGCGCATGACAGATAACCAGATAACAATAACCATGTGATACTAAATCAACAACATAGTGAAATAAAAACATGTAGACATATGGTGCAAAAGTGAAGTGTTACATGTAAGCATAACACATGATTCAATCATCAAAACAAGGTTCCCTCTGCAAGTCATTATATAATTATGTGTATGTCTACATGTTTTAATTTCATTATGTTGTTGATTTAGTATCACATGGTTATTGTTATCTGGTTATCTGTTATGCGTGTTTTTCTGAAGTTGACATCATACAAAAAGGAGGGATAGGATATAAGACAGATTATGGACTATCATGGCAACTCAATCCACCCGCCAAAGTGCTAACATAACAAATGCAATATCTACATAAAATGCTATTTACACCACGAAAGAGCACTTTATGTTTTGTAAGTAATAAACCCCTTACCTTGAATAAATTAGTCTAACATGATCAACCTATCTCTCATAAAACTAAGTGCCATAAGCAAATCTATACTATTGGCTGACTGCTTAGATGACAAACTTTAATGAGTCAGTTACATGTAGTATGCTACCTTCGTCTTTTTCATGCAACCCAGAATTTCATGATATCATATATGTTCACAGGCATATGCATGTAAACGCCAGCTACACCCACAAAAGTAAGTGTGTGTGTGTGTGTGTGTTGTTGGGGGGGGGGGGGGGGGGGGTTGGGGGGGGGGGGGGGGGGCAATATAACTACAACAACTAAGCCATTTGTCCCAAGTATTTGGGGTAGGCTACATGAATTAAAAGAGAATTATGCCGGATCGGGCACATGGATCAACTTTCTCCACTCATTCCTATAGAGAAATATGCCTTCATTAAGACCTTTAACCTCTACATCTTGTTGTATCACCTCCATTCATGTTTTCTTCGATTTCCCCTGCGCTCTTTTAACATGCCCTAATTTGATACACTCTACTCGCCGGACTGGCGCAACTGTAGGTCTACATCGCACATGACCAAACCATCGTAGGTAATTTTCTCTCATCTTCTCTTCTATAGGGGCACGCCTATCTTAGTACAAATATCCTCATTTCTCACCTTATCTCTCCTCGTGTTATCACACACCCAACGAAGCATGTGTATCTCCGCTACACTCATATTCTGGGCATGATATCTCTTTATACCCCAACATTTGTGTCATATAACAAAGCTGGCCTAATAGTAGTCCAATAAAATTTTACCTTCAGCCATAACAGAATGTTATGATCGCATAAAAACTCCTGTTGCGCACCTCCATTTCAACCAGTCGGCTTGGATCCTATGGTTGACATCACTATTGATCTCCCCACCTTTTGGATAATAGAATCCAAGACCTATAATGACTGCTCAACGGTATCTCTTGTCCGTCCAGTGTCACAATACTATAATATCGGATTTCATGTTTACTGAATTTGCACTCCATATACTCTGTTTTGGCCCAACTTAATTTAAAACCTCGAGATTCTAGAGTTTGTCTCCATAACTCTAATTTGACATTTACCCCAGTTCTCGTCTCATTGACTAGGACAATATCATCAGCAAATAGCATATACCACAGTATCTCATCCTAAATGGCTCTAGTAAGTTCATCCATCACTATGGCAAATAAGAATGGACTCAATGCAGGCCTTCATGCAATCCAATTGTGATAGAAAAATCACTTGTTACGCCTCCAACAAGTTCTGACATTTGTCACTACTTCATCGTACATGTCCTTGATTATGTCAATATATTCGATGAGAGAATGAATGCATCAATATGCAATAATATTGTCCAGATTGACTCCTCTAGTAAGTCTTACCTGTCTTACTAGGTGCCTCTTGCTCAGGTGGAGAGCCTAAAGCTTCTAATTGTGAAAGTACCTGTGCACCAACCATATTGGCGAATATTGTTGCAGACTCCTTGTGATCTTCAGTAAGTCCAACATACAACATATGATCCAGTCTACTCTGCAATAGTAGAAGTAACAGGTAACATACACTATGCTGATCGTATTCAAATGATAAATGGAATAACAACATGCATGATCTAGAATTGCATTTATCACACCTTTGCAATTTCAAGTACATATTTTCCAAGTGTCGGGTGCTTTCTCACACAATGACGCACTTTGTGTGATTCATCGATATAAGAGTTGTTTGTTAGCCCTGCTACCTGCCAAAGCATGTCAGTTAATCAGAGTAACAAAGATAAAAGTATTCTATGAAACAGAAATGTAAAATAAAACAAGTTCCTTTTTTAAGGCAAGGGAGAAGACTAGTGGGAGAAAATTAAACAAGCATTAAAGGAGGCCCGAAAACCTTTTAGCATTTGAGGCGGTGTCCCTAAGTATTGCCTAGATAGTGTATGCAGTGTACTGTGATACCCAGATACAACAATACCTCAACATAGAGTCAAAAGAAGTCCAAATCAATGCAGTTTAAGAACGGGGCAATTACATTTACATAAAATCTCAAGTAGAACTGAACAAGTTATACAGAACATGTAGCGTTAATGTAAGGAATCACAGTTTGCTTATGAATCTACAGCACAAGTTCTACCGTATATCTTTTATGATGTTTCTTAATAATTATAATTTGTATTCCTTAAGTAAAAAAATGTCAAGGGGCAGAAATAACATGTACATTGACTTTCTTTTCTTGTTATGGACTTTTATGATGTTTCTCAAATCTTTGACTTCCTGGATCAAAGGAAAATAATAAATAGAAAGAGATTTCAAAACTTATATTTCGTAATTTCTATAGAAAGAAGAAAAGACAAGAAAGAAAACAAAGTCTCACAACGAAATGTTAATCTTAATAATGAGTCGGGGACAACAAGACGGAGATCAATTTTATAACTCATATTTCACTCTAGGTTTTCCAAGGTGACCAAAACCATAAGGACCACCTAACCATATTTCTTACCATCTTATACAAGTGGAAATAATTTTGATTTTGTGATAATGATTCCTGATGTATGTCTTCCACATTTGTAGTTGCAAGTACACAGCTCTAAAGAATACAGAGAATCAGTACTGGTTGTTATTTCTACAGGTTATGCATTATTGAAACTCAAGATAATGAGAACTTGATTGGTGTTGTATTCATTTTACAATTTTTTATTATGGCTAACAAATACTCCATCAGGAATATTTGTTGAAGTCCATGAATGCTTAACTCCATTGAAACCTCTTATGATAGGAAAGGTTATAAAACATCAATTTCACAAATTTTTGATAAATCCTTTATAAGAGAAAAGACAAATGCAAATCAATTGCTCATTTAAATTTACTATATATATGGAAGGCATATAGCATACCTGAAAGGTGGCTCCATTGTGAATGATCTCATGAGCTATAGGATCATTGATGAATGCATGTAAAGGCATGACCATGTCTTCCATGTCGTATGGATTACCAACATCCTTGGTCCATCTACTTTTTACAAGTTTTCTTACATCTCTCTGCCCAAAAATCAAATAAAAAGAAAATAAGCATCAAAACTATCGTTTACCCCTTTTGAGAGAGAGAGAGAGAGAGAGAGAGAGAGTCTTGTACCGATCTCAAATGTATACATAAATCTACCATTGTGCCTTAAATGAATGTGATACCCTACACCAAATGATACAATCTTCCCTCTTCAGTGAGGACCTTCTTACAGAGAAAATTTCATTGCATAAAAGTTGTAAAGGCATGTTTGGTTATAGGGAAGTGGGGAAGTGGGAAAACTCATTTCACACTTCCATTGTTTGTTTTGAATCGGAAATAGAAAATGAGAAGACCCCATTTTCTTTTCCCTTTTCCCTTTTACATCATCTTCTACACTTCCAGAGTGCTACAGTTAAGGACATGTAAATTTCACTTGTAATAAGTTGTAGCTCAAAACTGTTAATTTTGATGTCATGTAAATCACACGGGCAGTTCAATTACAGTCCTAAAACGTCACTTCAGAATTAATTTTTAATTTAATATTATTTTATGATCAACTTTGTGATCAACTTTTTCACTTTCACTTCCACATTACTAACCAAAACCAAAAAAAAATAAAATATACTTTTTCACTTACACTTCCACATTACAACCAAACACTGGAAATGTGAATTGCAAAAATCCCAATTTCCCACTACACTTCCACATTTTCCATCCTCATTTCTTACTTACACTTTTTTCCTCCCACTTCCGTCAAACCAAACAAGAGATAAAAAAAGCACAAATTGAAAGGGTTTCCTTTTCACCAACTGACCAACAAGGTCCCATGGAACCTTATCCCCATGGTTGCTTTAGGCAGGAACTTAGTCACCAAAAAGGTTGACATTAACGTGATCTTCACAATATGGTATTGAAATTTGGTCACTCCCTTTGGTGGAACTTCTCTATATTGAGTCATTCCCCATTGTAGGCTCCATTGCATGGGAAAATAGATGGCAATCATCATGATGCATGGTCCCTTGATGGTTTTTTCCCCCCTAAATTCCACTAGTGCTATCTAAGACATGCTATCATTCCATCCTGGCAAGCCATATCTATTATATATTTCCAGAATTTCTCTTCAGCTAATAAGTGCCTTTCTGGATTTAGAACCAGGGAGATGAGTATGCTATAGTATTCACGATAACGTAATGTATTCAATAATGAAGACGAACTCAATTGAAACCTGTTGATCTTGTCTACAAGACAAGCCCTCCCACCAGTGTGTTGCCAAATATGACATTATTTGAGATAAAACTAAGTTCTTTTATTCTTACCCAGAGACTTCATATCTCCAACACCTAGTAGTATAGGTACAAGGATATCCAACAGCCATATCAAGTCATAATATCAAGAATGGTCTTGGGCTTCTTCCCAACAGAATCAAAATCTCAAGATAACCTCAATTTTCCACTTCAATATTAATAATTTGTATCGAAAATCTCACATCACAACCATGTCAAGGTAAAAAACCTAAATTAATTTAATCAAACTAGTTATCTGCCAATTTACGCTGCTACTTGAGACGTGTATTAGCACATACCCATGGATATTTGTTTCGTCAGTGTCAAATATTTGGAAGCCCTCCATTGCAGACAATTTTGGACATTACGGAATGTGACGCCTTGTCTTATGTTAGTGACCATGTAATAACACCAGTTTCATGTCAATTTTCTAGCAATATATGGAGAAGGGAGGGAACTAAGCTGTCCACACAGTACATTCTTAAATACATTGTAGTATATGTCTAACATGCCAGGATTTTCATAGGTATCTTCCTTCTATATATTTCGGGGTCTACAATTAATTTATATAGATAAACTATCGACAATAGCAAAGCTTTAATCTCAAGGTTTTGTTCAGCTACATGAAGATACAGGCAGTGGAGTCACTTGATCAAACATGATGAAAAATTAGTTAATGTTATGAATCCAATGCCTTCATATAAAAGAAATTATCACTTGTTATGAAGAAAAAGAAAATAAAATATGCATGACCTGACTTGATCACATGCCCAAAATGGAGTTTCTACCTTTATATCTACTAAATTAGATGCACAGACGAGTCTAAAATTTATTTCAGGTAAACAAGGTGCTATTTCCTTCTCCAAATGTCAAAAAATAAGGGATTGTCAATGTCATGGTCGGGCGCACGTACTCCAGGCGCCGCCGGGCCCGTGACGTGCGCAGCGACGCGGAACGCGCGGAGCGCGCGAGGGCCACGCACGAGGACGCGCTGGGCGCGATCACCTGCAGTGGCTAAAGATGGAAAATAGGAATAGCTTTCTATTATTAGTTCCTAATTTAGTGGAGTAGTTAAGATAGGAATAAACCTTCTATTATTAGTTCCTAAATTAGTGGAGCTTGTTGCTCCGGTGGGTTGAGGCCGCTGGCTATATATTCATGTAACAGACATTTCGTAAAAGCAAGCAAGTTGTTTCCATCTAATCTCTCCTCTTCGTTCTCCAAACAAAGCCTGCGACTGAGGGATATAACCTCGCCGGAGAAGACGGATCGCGACTACGAACTGCGTAGTCGAGGTCCAGCTGTCCGAGGGTTCAACGCCCTTGACAACCTGGTATCAGATTCCAGGCGTTCTGCGTCGTCTTCCGCGCCACCTCCGCAACCCACCACCGCCTCGGTTACTTCAACCATGTCGGAGCCGACCACTACTGATCTGGCCAAGCTGATCGCGTCCCTGACCTCGACTGTGACGAACCTCCAGACGACCGTGACCGCGCTACAGAAGGAGACGTCCTCCCCTTCGTCGAACACCGGCGGGGGCCACGACGGTCGGCACCACAACGATCGGCCTCCGCGGTTCCAGAAGATGGATTTTCCCCGCTACGACGGCAAGTCCGATCCATTGATCTTCATCAACCGCTGTGAATCGTATTTTCACCAGCAGCGGATCATGGAGGAAGAAAAGGTCTGGATGGCCTCCTATAATCTGGAGGACGGGGCGCAGCTGTGGTACATCCAGGTCCAAACGGACGAAGGCACCCCGTCGTGGCGCCGATTCAAAGAGCTGATCAATCTGCGCTACGGTCCTCCTCTTCGATCGGCCCCCCTCTTCGAATTAGCAGATTGTCGCCGCACCGGCACAGTCGAGGAGTATCAAGACCGCTTCTAGGCACTTCTTCCCCGTGCTGGGAGCCTCGACGAGGCGCAACGGGTCCAGCTTTTCACCGGCGGGCTCCTTCCCCCGCTCAGCCTCGACGTGCGGGTCCACAATCCGCAGTCCCTAGCGGCGGCCATGAGCATGGCGCGCCAACTGGAGCTCCGGGAGCAGTACGCGCCGGCGCCCGCCAAGGCTGCGCCCCGTGGCCTTCTGCCGGCCCTCCCGCCGCGCCTCGCCCTCCCTGCGCCCCCAGCCGACAAGGCGGCTACACCCACAGTCACGGTGGACGGGCAGCCGGTGAAGCGCCTGTCGCGCCCGGAGCAGGAGGAGCGCCGCCGGCAGGGCCTGTGCTTCAACTGCAACGAGAAATTTACGCGTGGGCACAACCGCGTCTGCAGGCGGCTCTTCTACATCGACGGCTTCGAGATCGCCGACGACGCCGCAGCCGCCGACGGGCCGGACACGGAGGCCCCGGTCTTTTCCCTCCACGCGGTCGCTGGGGTGCCCGTCAGCAACACTGTCCAACTCCAGGTGCTCCTGGGCGCTGCTACCTTCGTAGCGCTCGTTGACACGGGGTCGACCCACAGCTTCATCGGAGAGGCGGCCGCACGGCTCACGGGCTTGCACATCGAGCATCACCCACGGCTCACGGCGACAGTGGCCAACGGCGAACGCGTCCCCTGCCCCGGCGTCCTCCGCCAGGCCCCAGTCATCATCGACGACATGGAGTTCCGCGTCGATCTCTACGTGATGCCCCTAACCGGGTACGACGTGGTTCTCGGCACGCACTGGATGGCCACCCTGGGGCCCATCGTCTGGGATCTCGCAGCCCGGACCATGGCGTTCCAGCAGGAGGGGCGCGACATTTGCTGGCGCGGCGTGGCACCACCGTCTCCGCCAGGAGTACATGCCGTCGTGTCCACCGACTCCCTCCTCGACGGGCTGCTCGCCTTCTTCACCGACATCGTTCGACTACACGGCGTACCTCACTCCATGGTGTCGGACAGGGACCCGGTCTTCACGTCGACATTCTGGCGCGAACTCATGCGCCTGATGGGCACCAAGCTGCACATGACGACGGCGTTCCACCCCCAATCGGATGGGCAATCAGAGGCGGCCAACCGCGTCATCATCATGTACTTGCGGTGCATCACCGGGGACAGGCCACGCCAATGGCTACGCTGGCTTCCCTGGGCGGAGTTCCTTTTCAACACCGCCTACCAGACGTCGCTGCGGGACACGCCTTTCCGCGTCGTCTACGGGCGCGATCCGCCGTCCATCCGGTCGTATGAGCCGGGGGAAACGAGGGTGGCTGCGGTCGCCAAGAACATGGAGGAGCGCGAGGAGTTCCTGGCTGACGTCCGCTACCGGCTGGAGCAAGCTCAAGCGACGCAGAAGCTGCATTACGACAAGGTGCACCGCCACGTCGTGTACCAGGTGGGAGACTGGGCGCTCCTTCGCCTTCGACAGCGCGCGGCTGCTTCGCTTCCCCAGACTGTCACTGGCAAGCTCAAGCCGCGTTTCTTTGGGCCGTACCGCGTCACCGAGCTCATCAATGAAGTCGCCGTCCGCCTTGCCTTGCCGCCCCGCGCCCGCATCCACGACGTGTTTCACGTGGGGCTGCTCAAGAAGTTCCAGGGGACACCTCCGGCTGATCCACCGCCTCTGCCGCCCTTGCATCATGGCGCGGTTGCTCCTGAGCCCGAACGCGCTGTGCGTTTCCGCTTGGCCCGCGGGGTGCACCAGGTTCTTGTGCAGTGGAAGGGCGAGTCGGCAGCTTCCGCAACCTGGGAGGACGTCGAGCCGTTCAGCGCCAAGTATCCGGATTTCCAGCTCGAGGACGAGCTGGTCCTGGAAGGGGGGAGAGATGTCATGGTCGGGCGCACGTACTCCAGGCGCCGCCGGGCCCGTGACGTGCGCCGCGACGCGGAACGCGCGGAGCGCGCGAGGGCCACGCACGAGGACGCGCTCACCTGCAGTGGCTAAAGATGAAAAATAGGAATAGCTTTCTATTATTAGTTCCTAATTTAGTGGAGTAGTTAAGATAGGAATAAACCTTCTATTATTAGTTCCTAAATTAGTGGAGTAGTTAAGATAGGAATAAAACCTTGCAGTGGCTAAAGATGGAAAATAGGAATAGCTTTCTATTATTAGTTCCTAATTTAGTGGAGTAGTTAAGATAGGAATAAACCTTCTATTATTAGTTCCTAAATTAGTGGAGTAGTTAAGATAGGAATAAACCTTCTATTATTAGTTCCTAAATTAGTGGAGCTTGTTGCTCCGGTGGGTTGAGGCCGCTGGCTATATATTCATGTAACAGACATTTCGTAAAAGCAAGCAAGTTGTTTCCATCTAATCTCTCCTCTTCGTTCTCCAAACAAAGCCTGCGACTGAGGGATATAACCTCGCCGGAGAAGACGGATCGCGACTACGAACTGCGTAGTCGAGGTCCAGCTGTCCGAGGGTTCAACGCCCTTGACAGTCAAGAAACATCATATCCAAGTAAAAATATCACATATGATATAATGCAACCTTTGCAGAAATAATTCAATATTACAAGCAATCAAAACAAACTCAATAGCCAAAAACATAAGCATGTGATCAGAGCATTACTCTAAATATTAAAACATGCAAGCAGCCCGTAAAAGTTACCAGCACAGAATGATGAAAAAAAGAAAATTACCCTAGAAAATAGGTCCTCCCTCGTCCATGGAACCAAGTACTTCCAAGGCCATATATCCAATGTACTTACTCCACGGGATTTAGGGAGTATTCGTCCAGACATTTGTGTCGCTGAAGTTAAATTTGGATGCACAAGAAACCTAGCTGCCACTTCCACAGAAAACTCATATGTGCTAAAGACACGATCAATCGGATTTCTCAATATTGTCACCACTGAGGTTCTATCCTCAGGTAGTTTTGACACCAAGCTATAATCATCATGTGTAACCATCAATCTGCAATTTCGTTGCCTGCATGCAAAACTAAAATCAAGCTATTCAATGTGTCCATTACTGAGATCAACTAATTCAAAGCTCATGATTGGAACCCTACTTTAAGTCCTAAAGGATTATCCACGTCTCTACTTAAAAAAATAAAAGTACAAAATAGCTTGTGTAAATCTGTACTAATAAAAACAAATCCTTTGGTCCCCCTTGCAGACTCACATCCGTATCATGGTCTCACATCTTGAGAAAATAGTGAAGTATTATAAAAAAAAAAATAACTAACTTTCCATTAAAGTTATTTAAATATTTTGCTTTGAAGAGTGTGGAATTGTATTACTGCTTAAGACACCATCATTGAATAAATTAACATTCATATTTTGACATGTTTTAATTTGAATCATCCTTAATATAATTATATCATTAAATAGCATACATTAAGAAAGAAAAAAGCTTTTGAGCATGCATTGCACGTGTTCAGAAATCTAGTGAATATAGAATACCCAACGCACTGAAAGACAGTCAACTACTTGGTACAATATATGGAAAGAACTTGATTCTGAATATGTAAAACTAAAAGTTTATTGTCCGAAATAAGTTAAAATGTTTGCACAATAGTCAAGTATATATGAAAAGAAATTAAGAAAAATCATGACAATAAAGTGGAAAATAAAATCATGTAACAAATTTTTATACACAATCAACTAACATGTCATGTGTACATACCAAAGAGGAAAAGTTTTTAAATAATGCAAGGTTTTAGGTTTATCTTAAACAAGAATTACTAGAGGAGAGAGGATAATAACCGTGGATCAAAACGCAATTTGTCATATGACCGAGGACATTCCTGATTACTTGTGTACAGCTTCCTCAAAAAACTGCAGGTAACAAAGTCAATTAGTAACTTGTGAAAAGGTAGATCTTCGCAAAAGATCTGAAAACTTTCTTTGACCATAAGCGATTAGATCACGTACCAATGGAAGTATGTTCGCCCGCCTGTTCGAGGAACATGCAAGAAAAATAATAGATCTTTTAAAGTAAATTTGTCTTCTTTGACTCCATTATCGCTTGAGGCTTTTGCCCAATTCTGACTGTGCTTTCACAGTGCAAGAAATCATCGGAGGACACAACTGCTGGCTTTGACACTAGAAAAAACCAACTATAATCAGTCTGATAAACATAGAAACATCATGTGCAGCTCATAATGTGCGTTATAGTCCTGATATCTAAGCATCCCCAGGATTCTACAAGGCCACTACTTGTGTAAAGGCACTTCTTCACTGACGATAATTAGAAAAGGAGCAACAAATAAAGAATACTTGTTTTACTGAATGTTGAATTTTGAATGCATTAGTACTATGGAACTGGCTCAAGATACAGAATGGGGGGGAGAAATCCCTTGATCATATTGAAATGAAAAATAGGTGGACATACATATCTTAGATAATTCATTCTAGATGAAATTGTGTGTAAAATCATCTCAGGTAAGCTGTTTTAGTTAGTGTCTTCACTATGGGAGAGTTACCAGTGTCAAACTCTTAGCAACGTGCATATACTGACATTGATCCTTCCAACCTCTTCTCACTCCTGATTCAGGAAGAATCCTAGTCCTGAAACCAATGCCAAAAAACTGAGCACATTTTATTCTTTTAATTTCTTTGCTGCTAAGCTGATTCATTTGTTATTTAAAATTCCTAATATACTTCGGGACTAGTCTAGCCATGCTTAAGAAAAAAGAAAATTCAATAGCAAATTGGAATAGTTCCAAAATCCTAATATATCCTATAGTAATGATATAAATCAGAAATGTTAAATGCTAACCAGCATCTAAAACTTTTAGGCGCCTAAAAGTGTTGTCAGCCCCAAATGTTTGAAGTTAGAAGATATGACATCAAGTACCCATCTAGACTTGGAGTGTCAAACACCAAACTGATACGTATGTCCAAGCAACATATAGAAATAACAGGAAATAAACTAACATCATTAAGCTGAAGATAAACATAATGGACATATAGCCAGTAATCAGCTTTTCATCATTCCTCTTTCTAGCTTCCAGCCGTAAGATATGTTCTAGTTTCTAGCAGAATATTTATTGCCTAGTACTTTCTTCAACAACGTGTAAGATGTATATGCCTCAAGAAGACAAGCAATTGACCAGCAGAAAGGACATAACACGTTACTCAAGAATCATAGGGGGAGAAACCCACAACAGTTTAGTAAGAATCCTTCTAAAAAGTTAAAACAAGAAGACAAGAAAGATGAACAAGAGAAAAAAGCAAGAGCGAGAGCAGAAGTGTTGATCTGCAGAATTTCTAGAACGACTAAAATGAGTATTCAGTGTTAGTATTTTGAGGGTATTTCAAAATTAAGCAAAGTTCTTTTAGTCCCACATTAGATAGGAAAAGAACTCTTTAGTGTTTATATATGGAGTTTCTTTCATGATGGGTTGTGTAAGCTAGAAACCAGGGTGTGTGAGCTAGAAACAAACCCATTGAGGCCCAGTGAAGGAAATTGGGTTACCGGATACGGAAAATCTTAATGCGCATGTGTGCCCGCATCGCACGCACAGGGGGGTGCAAATCTGGATTTCAGAGCCTCGCGCATGTGACCTGAATAGGCTAAGTTTAGTCAATTTCATTTTTGAATTTAAAATTAAAATAAAATCTTTCTAAATCCTGTCACAATATTTGGGTCAGAGATAGCGGTTGAGATTCGTATCTTTCCATGTTCTATCATGTCACAGTTAGCTGTTGAGAGCTCTCTGTCCAAGTTCTGCAGTGACACTTTTCAAGGCAATATTCCTCTGCACAAGGAAAGATTTCTTTCTCTGTCCAAAGATTGGTTCTCTGTCCAAAGATTGGTTCTCTGTCCAAGAATTGTTTTCTGCCCAAAGATTTTTTTAATGATGATAAACTATCTTTATAAAGGATCTATTCCCTGCTCTCAACAACACAACTCAACCATCTTCTTCTTCCTCGAAAATTTTCTTAAACTCTTCAGTTCTTCCCTGCATCTCTAAAGGAAACAAAACCGAGCTGCTCGAGAACCTGTGCATTGCGAGTGCACGCTTGCAGGGCCAGCGATCGTTGAATCCTGGAGGGTAGGCCGCCATCAACCTGCTGCACTGAAATACTCTCTCAAAGGGGCGCGATTTACTCTTAAGGAGAGTGCTCTGCACGCCTCGATCAAAATAGAGAAGTTCCTTCCTTCTTGAAAGTTTAATTTAAATAGCTTAGTAGTAATTCGTACATTATTTTCCAACAATCTTAAGAGTAAATATGGATATTGTTATGGTTGTTACTACTAATGTTAAGTCTCTATCTGACATCTCTAGGATTTAACCATTTAATGGAACCCACTATTAAAAATGGCAAGAAAAAGTTATGTCTACACTTGATGTAACTGGTTATGCCTTTTCTATATTTGATCATGGCAAATATGAAATATGTGTTGAATCTAAATCCACTAAGAAATCATGCAAAAGTGTATAAAGAGAATCTAAATTGTTTGAGCTTATTCATAATGATCTTGGGTGACCTTAAAAATAACTTAACTAGATGTGGTAAAAGATTCTATATCACCTTCATTGATAATTGTTCTAGATATACAGTAGTCTATCTGTTAACATCTAAAGATAAAGCCTTTGAAATGTTTCTAAAATATAAATCAGAAGTTGAAAATCAACTAAATAAGAAAATCAAGAGATTTAGATCGGGTAAAGGTGGTGAATATGAACTTAAACAATTTAATGAATTTTGTGAACAACATGGTATAATTCATGAGACTACCCCTCCATATTCACTTGAATCTAATGATGTTGCCGAAAGAAAAAAAAATAGAACACTCAAAAATATGATGAATGCTATATTTATAAGTTCTGGTGCACCTCTAAACCTGTGGGGTGAGGCTATACTCTCTGCTTGTCATATTCAAAATAGAACACCCTATAAGAAAACCAGCATAATCCTATATGAAATCTAAAAAGGTCATGCACCAAACTTAAACTATTTAAAAGTGTGGGGGTGCCTAACTAAGGTTCTTCTACCTGAACCCAAAGAAAGAAACTAGGACCTAAAATTTTTAACTGCATGTTTACAGGTTATGCACATCATAGTGCTTCATATAGATTTCTTGTTACTAGAAGTGATTATAATGTCATGGAGGTTAACACTATTGTTGAAACTAAAAATGCAGAATTATTTGAGCATGTTTTTCTATTGAAAACTCATGATGATAAACCATCTCATGCTTCATCATCTAGTCATGTACAAGAATCTGATGATAATGAAGATATTGAACTAAGAAGAAGTAAAAGAGTTAGAAAAGAAACTGACTTTGGTAAAGATTTCTTTACATTTCTTGTTGGTGATGACCCTCTCACTTATAAAGAGGCCATCTCCTCTCCAGGTGCTCCATACTGAAAAGATACTATTAATAATGAATTAGAATCCATATAATCGAATCACACTTGGGAACTTGTTGATTTGCCTCCAGGTGCAAAACCAATTGGTTGCAAATGGATATTTAAAAGAAAAACTGAAACCTTATGGGTCTTTAGATAAATTTAAATCTAGATTGGTTGCTAAAGGATACACTCAAAAGAAAGGCTTTAATTATTTTGATACATTTATTCCTGTGACTAGAATTACATCTATTAGAGTGTTGTTTGCTTTAGCATCTATTCATAAGCTTGTGATACATTAAATGGATGTTAAAACTACATTCTTAAATGGAGAACTGGAAGAAGAAATATATATGGACCAATCTGAAGGTTGTGTGACAATTGGAAATGAACACAAAGTCTGCAAACTAGTAAAATCTTTGTATGGTTTAAAATAAGCACCCAAACAATGGCATGATAAATTTGATAGTGTTCTTGTTTCCTATGGTTATCAGATTAATGAGGCTGATAAATGTATCTATACTAAATTTGAGGATAATGTTAGTGTTATCATATGTTTATATGTTGATGATATGCTTATCTTTGGTACAAACTTAGAAATTGTAAATGACACCAAATCATTTTTGTCCTCTAATTTTGATATAAAAGACATGGGTGAAGTTGATGTGATCTTAGAAATTAAAATAACTAGAGATTCTGATCGTATCATGTTTTCACAAGGACACTATATAAAAAGAATATTGAAAAGATTTGATCATTTTGTCTGCCCTCCTGTTTTCACACCTTATGATGGCAGCATTCACTTAAGAAAAAATAAAGAACAAAGTGTGTCACAATCTGAGTATGCACAAATCATTGGTAATTTAATGCACTTGATGAATTATACACGACCTGACATTACTTATGCCGTGGGATGACTTAGTCGTTATACTCACTGTCCTAATAAGGACCATTAGACAACATTATATCGAATGCTAAAGTATTTAAAAGAAACTATTAATTATAATTTGACATATTGTGACTTTCCTTCTGTTTTAAATGGATACTCGGAAGCTAACTGGATCTCCGATTCTGATGAGTTAAAGTCCACAAGTGAATATGTGATCACACTTGGTGGGGGTGCGCTGTCTTGAAAATCATCCAAGCAAACCGTCACAGCTCGCTCCACTATGGAGTCTGAGTTTGTTGCCTTAGAGAAGGCAGGTACTAAAGCTGAGTGGCTCAGGAATTTTTTAATTGATATACCAATTTGGAAGAGACCAGCTCTGTCTGTGTCTATTCATTGTGATAACCAAGCTACTATTGCTAGAGCTAAAAATAAAATATACAATAGAAAGAGTAGGCATATACGCTTACGACATAAAATTGTAAAGCAGCTGCTGGATGATGGGATCATATCTCTTAACTATGTGAGGTCAGAGCTTAATATAAGTGATCCATTTACCAAATCACTAGGGAGAAAACTAGTGGAGAATACATCGAGGAGAATGGGACTCATGTCTATAACAAAGAGTCACAAATGAGAGTAACCCAACCTATGTGATTAATGAACTCATAAAGTAGGTTCATATGGGTAATAACAAATCATTTGTTGACTTGGTGATGCACTATCATTATTTTATTATCGAGAAGTCTCTTCCTATGATGTAGATAGTACAAATTGTAATGTGCAAAAGATGAGCATTAGCTCTTAATGGATTACCATCCCTAATTGGGTGGTGTGTTTAATTGCAATGCACACTTAATGAATCCACCTATATGTGTGAAAGTGGAATCCGCTTCCTATGAGAATGTAGACATATTCTCTAGAGCGCTCATGAATATACAGGTAGGGCGCATGGCAGATTCGCACCAACCAGTTTTGACCAGCTCGGTTCTAAAAATGATATGTAGGTAGTAGTTCAATGATCCATAATTAGGAAGATTGGCTCATAGAAACTTTATATTTCACCAACTTCCTGTGGGACATATACATATCCTAGGTAGTGGTTCATAGACCAAAAGTCACCACTATTGATGCATTGAGTTCTCATGTTTTCTCCTCTTCTCTCGTTCCTATTATCCTTCCATTTTAATTTTGAAATAATAGGGGATTATTAGTATTTTGAGGGTATTTCAAAATTAAGCAAAGTTCTTTTAGTCCCACATTAGATAGGAAAAGAACTTTTAGTGTTTATATGGAGTCTCTTTCATGATGGGCTGTATGAGCTAGAAACCAGGGGGTGCTCGCGCGCACACAAGCCCATTAAGGCCCAGTGAAGGAAATTAGGTTACCGAGTCCAGAAAACCTTAATGTGCATGTGCGCCCGCATCGCACGTACAGGAGGTACAAATTCAGGTTTCAGAGCCTTGCGGGTGTGACCCGAATAGACTAAGTTTCATCAATTTTATTTTTGAATTTAAAATTAAAATAAAATCTTTCCAAATCCTGTTACAATATTTAGGTCAGAGATAACTGTTGAGATTCGTATCTTTCTATGTCTTATCATGTCAGAGTTAGCCATTGAGATCTCTCTGCCTAAGTTCTGCAGTGACACTTTTCAAGGCAATATTGTTCCTCTGCACAAGGAAAGATTTATTTCTCTGTCCAAAGATTGGCTCTCTATCCAAGGATTGTTTTCTCTGCTCAAAGATTTTCTAATGATGATAAACTCTCTTTATAAAGGATTTATTCCCTGCTCTCAACAACACAACTCAACCATCTTCCTCCTCTGAAATTTTCTTAAACTCTTCAGTTCTTCCCTGCATCTCTAGAGGAAACAAAACCGAGCTGTTAGAGGGCCTGTGCATTGCGGGTGCACGCTTGCAGGGCCAGCAAACGCTGAATCCTGGAGGGTAGGCCGCCATCAACCTGCTGCACCGAGATACTCTCTCAGAGGGGCACGATCTACTCTTAAGGACAGTGCTCCGCACGTCTCGATCAAAATAAAGAAGTTTCTTCCTTCTTGAAAGTTTAATTTAAATACTTAGCAGTAATTCGTACATTATTTTCCAACATTCAGTACATGTAATTAGAACTCAGAAACATAATCATTTATCTCAATTTTTGGTTTTGGCTTGACTATATGAATCATTTTTCTCCAGTCAATTTAATGATGGGTCATCAGAAGAAGAATATAAACAACAATGTAACAATGTAATAATAACACAGCATTTACACAAAGAAATACATACCCAGAAAAAGAAGCACTAGTAATGTGCTTAGTTTTTGCATCCATGCCATTCCCTTCTTTCCTTATCCCCGATTTCTACAGAAAGATAAAAAGGCACTCAATCAGAACCTGTATCAAGGGTTTACAACATATACGCACAAGTCTATTTGTTGCAGATATATGCATATTTACAGAAATCTAAATAAAGTTACAGGATGAGAATAAAACACAGTTTAGGAAAGGAACCCTATCTGTACAAAATGCAAAGTCATCATAAACAAGAACTGAAGATAACAAGAGGAGCACTCCACTGCCAAATACATCAGCCATGAAAGATTGCTATACTATGAAACACAGAAATATCCGAAACTTAGCACATTAGCAAAATCTTGCAAATACTTGAAATGATGACCAAAATCATAGCCTAAAAGACAAACACTAAGATTAGTACGCCCACAGTGTTCGGAAGCAATCATAATGACAGGAAGCTGACAACAAAGTCTAAGACCAGACAACAGCTACAAGAAACCACAAACCTCAACAAGAAAACCATCAATCCACTCACCAGTACCACTGAATTTGCAAGTCAAAATGGGGAAAAGCTCAGATCTTTTGCAACACATTGCTAAAAATAGACGAAGATCGAATATTTGACCGATCAAAGAGCAAGATTACCTCCAATGTCTCTAGTCAAACCCCTTCAAAATCCACAAAACCCAAAATCCCACCAAAACCAAAAGTTTTCAAAAAAGAAAAGATCAAAATGGGGCTCGTCCCAAAAGGGGATTGACGTGGAAGAGATTCAAAGAATCTGGCGAGGTGCTGGAATTCTTGCAGGAGGCAGAGGACCCGCGAACTGAGGCGACGCAGGCAGCACCCCACATCCGAACCTTCTAGGGTTCAGATTTGTTTTGTCGATATTTTGACAGCGAGCAGAGAAAAGAGGGAATTTTTGTCGATATTTTCTGTGCAAAGATTAGGGAATCGAGGATCCCGCGACTCTCGCCTCTGGAATCGTGTGTTTTTGTTCCCGGTGTCGGATTCCTTTTCTGCAGAGAATTTCGGTATGAAACGCAATTAGCTGTGATCATGCAGTCATAATATTAATATTATTATCAGTTAAGCTTAATTAATCAATAAATTAATGGATAGTGAGGTGAGCTGGTCAAAATTTTCTATTAGGAAGCGTGTGTTTGGCTGCAAGGAAGTCGGCGGAATTAAAGAAATGAAAAAGTATAATTGCTAACTTTTTTATTTATTTAAATATTAAAAAAATAAAAAAATCTTTTTTCTCTTTTTTCTTTTACACAGCTATTTCCTCTACAGTTTATTTTGTGATCATATAAATCTCATTTGTAATAAGTTGTAACACAAAACAGTTAATTTTTTGATCATGTAAATCTCACTTGCATTCTAACTACAATCTATTTTTTATTTTTCTTAATTAATTTTATTTTAATATTAATTTACGGTCAACTTTGTGGTCAATTTTTCCACTTCCACTTTCACGTTATCATCCAAACACCGAAAATGACATAACATTTTTCAAACTATACTCACCAACAACATCCAAACACTGGAAAACCTACTAACCAATTCCCAAGTGCGGTAACTATTATTATTTCCTCACTTCTTCACTTTCTCACTTCCACCCTTAGCCAAACAGGCCCGGAAAAAAGAAGAGGCTTTGTGCTTCATTGCTCGAGTCAGGGCAAAAAGAGTTGAGAAAGTCAAAAGAGAATTAATCCGTTGTTATCCAGAAATTAGACCAATTAATAGAAACTCCCAAAACTTATGGACCTTTTCAAGTTTGCATTAACCAATTTTTTACATGCTCAAAATATTTCAGATAGGTTTAGTTCGATTCTCAAGAAATAAATCATAATTGTTAATTTTCTTAGTAAAAAGAAAAATTAACCATAAAAGCATTATAAGTTGTCATAGTATTTATAACTATCATCACTTTATCTTTTTGAAGTTTTTGACTAAAATAGCTGGAGAGTTATTAAACCTAGCAAATTTGGTTGAAGTTGTAACAAAATGGCTAAAGAGTTATTGGGTTCTATTAGGGGCCGTTTGTTTCGCGTAAAACTCCGTAATTCGTAAATGACTTACTACCCAGTTACAACTACGGCGTTTGTTTGGACCGTAATTCGTAAAAGACTTACGTAACTCAACTAACACTCACTTGCAACTCAGTTACCACTCACTTACAGCTCAGTTACAGTTAATTTTGTGGTCATACAAATTTGTAATATTTTTTTATATTAATATTAAATTTTTAATATTTAACTTTTTTTAATATTATTTGCAGTATTAAAACTTTTAAAATCACCAAATAGTTAATTTTGTGGTCAACTTTTCACTTACGACTTATACGTTACGACAACCAAACACCGTAAAGTACAATACACTTTCCCACTTTACAATTTTATATTACCAACCAAACACCGTAAAATTTACATACATGTAACTCATTTACAATTGTAAAAGACTTTACCAATTTCAACTACGAATTACGGCCAGTTACGACAACCAAACAGACCCTAAATGAGTTATCTTAACAAGAGAGCACTAGGTGAAACAAAATTTGCGTGTATACTTAAGAATGGGGAGTTACAAAATCCAGGTGAGGCATGTGCCTGACCTTTCTCCACCTTGGATCCCCCCTGTACTTAGACAAATTAGAAAATGTCTTGTTGCACTCGACAAATCTCAAAAAATGTGGTGACTGAGAGGAGACAAGTTGAATAATGAGATGTCTCGAGTTCAAACTTTAAACAGCATGGTGGCAATCTTCATATGTGATGTTCAAAATGGTCCAGATAACTTTATAAGCAGTGATCGAGGTGAAAGTGGCTAAAGAGGGTCGTGATCCACAAAGCAGAGCTGCGATGCAAGCTTTTTCGTATCGTTTTAAATCACTAAAATTGGTTAAAAGGTTTTTCTTTGTTTTGAAAAGAGAACGAAAAGAAAAGAGTCGGTTGGAATAGTAGAAATAGAAGAAGAATTAAAGAAGAAATCACTGTGATTTTTCAGATGATTTTAAAAGAAAGAATTAAAGAAAAGAAAGATCATGGTTGAATACTACTAAGTCTTCCCAATAGTGAGCTTATCTCTTCGGATGATTGTCATACCTTGGTTCATCGACGACGATTTACCTTGAATTGGAGGAGATCATTACATAACCCATAAGAGTAAATCTGATTATCTTCCATATTACAACATCAAAACTCAAAGAGTATGCATGAAATGATATAGACTTAAGAATAAGAATCCATCATCATGAGCTATCGGTAGCATTCACAATGGCAAGGCTAATCCGATGCTATTAGATTCATATGGATAGAAATCAAACGAGAAAGACTAGAAGGTTAATAGAAATAAAATCACGAAGAAAAAGAATACATAAGAATAATATAAAAGTAAACTTAGATTAAATGAAGAAACAATGAAAGAAAGGAGAGAAATTATATCGGTGTCACTCTCAATACAAATCTCTCTCTAACCTAAGTTACAAGTATACAGAAAATTATATTTAAGAAGAAAAAGAAAAAGAAAGAAAAGAAAATCTACACTAAACTAAGAGTAAAAACTATAGCCTAAGCTCTCTATCATTTGCCTTCTGCATTTGGTGGTATTTATAGGAGAAATGAATTAAGGAGAGCGCATAAGATGTGATCAAATCGCTAGCCCAATGGACCATATCTGGCAGCTCAAACACGGCTAAAGCCACATTTGCGGGCATAGACCTGGTCGTTGGGCAAATCTTTGAACGCGAGTATCCTCTCTTTTGGTTTTCTCATCATTTTCGACAATATATTGTAAATCACCTAGAGGGGGGGTGAATAGGTGATGAGCTAATCTAATGGTCAATAATATGAAATTAAAACTTATTAAACTAAACACCACGTATAATACAAGAGTGTAGCCGGATTCCCGTGAAGAGCTCTGGACTAACTCCTTAAGATTCCTCTAAATAAGAGTTGAGGTGCCGCGTTGGCTCTCTTGGTTGAATACAAGTGTTAGCAAATAAACCCCAAGCATATAACAAATGAGCACACAATATATCAAGCATATAAAGATAAAGACAATATTAGCATGCAAGATATAAAGACAAGTAAGAGATAGAGAGAGCAATCGCAAACACGGGAGATTTGTTTCGAGGTTCGAGCACACTTGCTCTATGTCCCCGCCTTCAACATTATGAAGGATTTCCACTAAAATCGATCCCACCAGATCACTCGGTGCCGCAATACCTACAAGGCGAGTTCACACTTGAACTCTTTGGACTCTCTTGTCCCGTACACACAACAAGCCTACAAGCTCGCCGAGACCGCACCTCAAACAACGAGTTCACACTAGAACTCGAAACATCGCGAACCCGCAAGTCCGCCTCCTCAAAGTACAAAGATGGAACTTTGGTGATCACAACACTTTGATCACCTAAAATCCTCTCACAACAAAAATTCCTATAGGTAGATATAGTAATGGATATCTCAAGTGTTGTGTGAGAAAACTAGGGTGGAATGTGTGGTAGAAAACACAAGAAAATCACTTTTGAAAACTCTTGATAAACTCTCCTTTTGAATGGAAGTATTTGGTTCAAATACAAGTGGAGAAAACCTCTCAAAAGAGTTGGAAAAAACTGGCTCAAAATCCACTTGAAAATCTTGTGTTAAACAGCCCCCAAAAGTCCCATTTTATAGGGCTAGAAAAATTAGCCGTTGGAAGCCAGGTTGACCTGTCGGTCGACCGCCCGGTCGACTGATCAACGGTCAAATTTCTAACCGTTAAGTCAGCGGTCGACCGGCCGGTCGACCGTGGCCTAGATACAGAGAGCAAAGCTCTCCGCCGGTCGACCGGCCTGGTCAACCGGGGCTTTTCAGAGAGCAGAAGCTCTCTGCGGTCGACCGGGTCGGTCGACCGGCCTTGCAGCCAAACTAGCGTGCACGTTCTGTGCACGTCGGTCGACCGTCCCGGTCGACCGACTCCTAGCTCGATCGACTGGTCCGGTCGACGAACAGAAGCCAGACAGGTCAGTTTTGGGATTGAAAAACTTGGTTTTTATTTCTTAAATAAATCCCATAAATTCACAAAAAATCTACAAAAATAGTTTCAATGTAATACTTTGATAATCAAACATGTTTGAGCAAAATCAAGACATGTTACAAACAATTTGAACTATTTTGTAACTTATAAATTTTGGCTAAAAACAAAAACTGTATTTTTCCAAAATGGATTTTTTCAAAACTTCTCCAAATACAAAAATAAGATATTTAAACACTTTGAAAGCATAGAGTGTATGGATATGATCCACTACACATACGTGATGAAATATCTATGTTTTTGACAATAAGCACTTAAACATGGTTTTGGTTAAAGACATGTAAACTTAGAATACCAAAAACCAAACCGGTATTTTCCAAAATGAAAATTCTTTATATTTTTTCAAAATAAAAATCTTTTTATGAAAACTCATCTAAATCAAGAGAGTGTGTGTATATGGTAACTTGAGCAATCCACCAACTATTCTATCCTTTACATTTTAACTAAAAACAAAATCTTATAAAAACAAACCTAGACACAAGTCTTCTTCTTGAAGTCTTCACTTGAAGTTTTCTCATCTTTCTTGACTTGGTCCAAACTTGATCCAACGAGCTAGACTCCTCTTGAGTACTGATGTGGTCTTGATGCACAAGCTCTTGAATCAAACCGTGCTAGCTCTAAAACTTTACTTTAAGTCTTTTGTTGAAGCTACACACCTACTAAGATCTTGATCACAAATCTGAGACTAAATAAACACAAGATCATTAGTATCATAACTACATGAGTTGATCATCATCAAAACTAGAGTGATAGGCCTTTGGACCAACAATCTCCCCTTTTTTGATGATGAAAAAACTCATAGAGTTATATATGCATGGATTAAAGTAAAGCTTCAAAGAAGCTCCCCCTTAACTCATGCATCACAAGAAATAAATAGATATGACAATAAAGCACATAAACATGTATGCAAATACAAGGAGATAAACATGCATAAATAAGTATGAAACACATCAAATTCTTTTCTCCTATTTGCAAAACAAAACATATATGCATAAACATAAATCCTTCTCCCCCTTTATGAATAAAGCAAGGAAAACGAAAACATGCATATATACTAAAATACTTCTCCCTTTTTGTCAATCATCAACAAAGGGGTTAAAGTAAACATAAAACAATGTTCTCTCCCTTAAAGAGGTGAACTCAAATCAATCAATAAAAGATATATGCGATATACATTCATGAAGAGGAAGATACTAAGTTACATGCATTACATGAAGAAGGGATGACAAGCCCTAATTTACATAATATGCAATGCATAAGAGGAGATGTGAAGTTCCGCCTACACACGTGTACCGCATAAAGAAGAGTTGTCAAGCTCCTCAATATAAGATACGCTCAACATGAATCTATATGTAGAAGAGATGTTAAGCTCCCCTTGCATATAGGCAATATGAATCAAATATTTTTAAACACAAAATTCTGAATTTTCTCAATAAAACAAATTTTGATTGTAAATAATCATTACAAATGTTGAATTTTTAATTGTAAATGAAATTTTGATACAAATTGTGATCTTAATACCAATAAAAGAAAGTATTTTATATCTTGATACCAATATAAATTTTCATGGATATCAATTGAAATAAATAGATCAATAGATACCAATTGAAATATATTGTAAATTTTGATATCAATAAAAATACTAATTGTAAAAAAAAATACCAATTGAAGACAATGCATAAGCTTATATAAAAATATCAATTGAAAAATTAATTGAAAATTAAGATTTGAAGTAAGCTTAGCATAAATATACTTTGTGCTTTAAACATGTAAAAATCTTGAGAATCAAATATAAATATATATGATTTGATTGTTCTTGATTTTCAAAACATATATATGTATGGAAAAAACAATACCAATAGGAATTGATATTATGGAAATTATGAAGCATACATATATAGAAAACAAAATATGAGTATATACAAAATGAATATCAATTGAGATACCAATTGAAAATAACAATGTAAATCAAGTATATAACTCATAACTACCACATTTATATACTCAAGATAAAAGATTTTTCAATAAAGCTTACAAGGCATACTCGCCCATCCGTCCACCCATAACGGTGTTGGTAGGGTTTTCAAAAATAGAGTTTGAAAAATATTTTTAGTATTGAAAACACTACCAAATGAAGAATACATAACTAGTTAAAATAATTTTGAAAAACTAGTTAAAGATCCTTCAAAACATGAAACCAAATCATGAAACATACTAAATACATAAAGTTGTCACTCAAGATCTATAAAGCTCAAAAATAATCATGAAACAAAGTCATGAATAAACAAATAAAGTGTGAGTGCACAAAAATCATATAATTAGCATTTTCATGAAGATAATCAATAAAGCTCAAAACAAACATCATTTTATCAAAACAAAAATCATGAAAATTCATTTTTCATTTAAAGATGAAAATCATAAAAATTCATTTTTCATCTTAAAAACAAACTTCTAGGTATATGTATGTTTTTTTATTTAAAACTAACAATATGCATACATATCCCAAACATAAAAAGAGTCTATGATATGATTTGCATGAAGGCAAGAGACTCAAGGGGCATACATGTATATTTATTAGTTTTGACTAAAAATACCATATACATGGAGTAAAATATGAAAATAAGCAAAACAAGTGTAAATGAGGAAATTATCAAAACTAGGCTATATATGTACATATAGTGAGTACAAATGAACAATGAAGTGCAAACATATATGAATCAATTTGTTGCTCACTACTTGTACACGTATATACACAAGTTTAATAGAATCTACATCTAAACAAATTATATACCTCATGAAGCACAAAACCATTAACATGCTAAAGAAATTATCAACGAAAAGCATGTAAACTAAATTAGGAGTTTAGAGATAGTTACCAAAATAAAGAACTATACTCCAATTCTCCAAAACATGGTGGTCGTCCTACCAAACCTTCTTGATAGCGGTGCATCAAATGTGTGTCCATCAAGTCCATACATCTACTACCAAGGCACCATCCCTCTCACGTTTTGTGAGAGCCCGCACCTACATCAAAAACATAAGGTGGGGATTTTGGTACCCATTTTCTTTTGGGTCCTTGAGGGTTAGTATTATAAAGAACCCAAACATTTTTCTTATTAGTAAAATTAATATGATGTATCTTATCAAAACAAAACTTTGCTGAATGGCCTTTGTGGTCACAATGTGTACAAGTGCACACTCTACTATGCACATATGTATGAGGGTGATCGTGGCGTGCAAAGTGTGCATATGCATGATGAGGGTGTTGTGCATGAACATGGGGAACTTGTTTCTTTTGAAACAAAGATTCCAGCTTCTTATGATTGAATGCACATGTGCTCAAAGTTGAGCTCAAACAATCAATTTTATTTTTCAAAAATTTAACTTCATTTTTCTTATTCTTTTTAGAAAACATTTTCTTTTTCTTTTTCAACAATTTTTCTTTTTAAAGAAGTGTTTTCATGCAAAGCAATTTCCTTTTGTTTTTCCACCAAAACAATTTTATTTTTCAAAGTAGTGTTTCCTTCACAAAGATCATTAATTTAGAAAGCAAGGAAACATTTTCATTTTTAAAATTTCATTTTCTTTTTCAATGCATGCAACTTTATTTTTAAAAGAATCATTTTCTTTTAACATGCAATCAAATTTCTTTTTCAAATTCTTGTTATCCTTTTTATTCATGTCATATTTTTCAAGTAATTGTTGACAAAAAGATGCAAGCTTATCATATGACATATCAACATCTTCATCTATCTCGGATTCGGTAGTTACCTCAAGGGGGTTATCCCCTTGGACTATGTAGTACACGTTGGAAGCGTCACTTCCAACATCCAAGTCGCTCCTCACAAAATATTGTTTATTTTCGTCAAGGGAGATGAAGGTGTTCCAAACTACAAAAGCCGAGTCAATGTTAGCAACCCTACATACATAATCATTGTTTAGGGTACTCTTCAAAGCATGAATCGCTTTTGAGTTAGCCTCAATATACTTGCTATTGGTAACATATGAATCTTTAATAGTAGCAAGATAAACATGAATGTCTAGGCCTTTGAGGTACAAAGACATCTTAACCTTCCAAGTTTGGATGTTAAGAATGTCAAAGTTGGGAGGTGACATGAAATCCATGGTGTGTGTACAAATATTATGATTAGCTATAAATGAGGATTTTTAACTCTAAATGTTGATCAGGGTAAAATCGCGCACAAAAAGTGTATGTTTGAAGTTAAGATTTAAAGTGTGTGCGCTTTGACTTCCTCAATACTTTCGTTATAGCATAGAGGCTAAAACGAGTCGAATTCACAAGGATGGGAGGTGATAGAAGCTTTACCGGTTGATTCACGTGTTTGTTAAAGATTCTTCAAAGTTTTAAGGAATGAAAAGAAAAGAAAAGAAAGAATGAAAAGAGAAGCACGGTGAAAACAAAGAAGTGGGAAACATAGAAAAGAATATGTTTGTGATTTTTGTATGTATATCTAAAATAAAGTGAAAAGGAAAGAAAACCCATGGCTACTAACTACTAATGACTCTACCAACATGTTAACCTCTTAGTGATAGCTGCCTCACATGTATCATTGCCATCACCAGTCCTTGGTTTAAGAGCGATTCAAAGCATGACCCATATGTAACTCATCACAACCCAACTCATCAAATAAGTGCAAGCTACACTTAAACCATCAATACTATAGAAAAGTAAGCATGGAGT
The DNA here is from genome assembly GCA_038442645.1 of Agave tequilana. Classification (NCBI taxonomy): domain Eukaryota; kingdom Viridiplantae; phylum Streptophyta; class Magnoliopsida; order Asparagales; family Asparagaceae; genus Agave; species Agave tequilana. The sequence continues at coordinate 89,025 of JAVJIF010000984.1, forward strand.
AAAGTAATGTTAGCTTGTTAGTGGTTAGGAAGTTAGAGTGTCAGATCAATCATCATGAGCCATCAATGGCTCTTGCAAGAGTAAGGCCAAACCGAGGCTATTAGATTCATGTGGATTATCAGATAAGAAGTTAGCAAGTTAGTAGTTAGTAGTTAGTTGCCATGAGAGAAAAGTTAGCTACACATGTAAAAGAGATTTGAGAGAAGAAAACAAAGATAAGGTAAGAGAGCACCTTTCATAGATTGTCACCTTCTATTACAAGTACTCTTGCTTCCCAACATGTACCACTCTCTCCCTAATACAAGATCTCCAAGAAATGAAAAATACAAGGGAGGAAGAAGAAGAAAAACTACACTACACTACCCTAAACTACAAAATGGAAATGAAACTACTCCTAAACACTGCATATCTTGCTTCTCTGGAACCCAGGGGTATTTATAGTCACCAGGAAAGATGGGGGCCAGGGGACAGGCCCTGGCCCAAAACGCGACGGGGCCGCAGCCATACTGGGGCCGCGCGCGCGGCGCTTCGAGCCGCGCACGGTCCCGTCTGTCCCCTGTCAGGCCCTGTGCCCGGTTTCATCTTTGCAGCCCCTGGTTTTTACAGAATCAGCTCTCTAGGTCAATGGCTATCTTTAATAGGCTTTAATCACCAATTAAATGGTGATTTAGGGTCTTCTTCTTCATTGCACACCATGGACCTAGAATCAAGCAAGTAAAGTTTTATTAGTAGAATTTAATATGAAATTAATGTGAAGATATGATACAAATTATGCAAAATTAGAGAATAATCACACCCCCATGCTTATCTTTTGCTCGTCCCGAGCAAAACAAAAAAAACTAAGGAATTATTACACCACTTTAGCAGGTGACGCGATTGCACTGAGCATGTGCAACAAGCCGCTAAACTATAAGTTTCTTTTAGAGGAGGAGTTTTATCTCCTGAGGGTTTTCAGCAGATTACACCCACAAAATCCATAAAGAAAGAAATCAACTGTTAGCATTTTGAAAACATATTTTGAAATAGAGAAAAGTGTTGAAGTATTTTTATGAAAATATAAGTGATCTAAGGTCATAGGCTAACCAGAAATTGTTTTTCTTAAACCAAGTCAAAATGCAAAAATTCTTGTTATAAATTAAATGTAAGAATTTAAAATTGAATTGACTCTTTGATCTTTCATAAAACTCTTAGAAAAATATGCACTTTGTGAACTGTGAAGATTTTTGGGATATCGACTCAAACTTTCATGTCATTTATTTAATATATATTATTTTTTTATTTTTTTTATTTTTTCTTTTTCTTCCCTTAGTTTTCTTAGGCTTTCTTATTTAACCGGATAGTGAGCCTTTAGCCGGTGACTCCCAAACCAGATGGTCTTAGGGCACCAGATGAGAAAACATCCTTCGGACTTAAGGACTCGAGTAAACAAGGCCACAAAACTAAAGGGGGTTATTTTATTTTTTGTTCACCATTTTAGGTATGAATAATCATGCTTCCTGAGGCATAATTACCCAACTTCAATAAGTGATTTTTATTTACATAATATTTTTTAATTTATATTTTTTATGGCATTTTCAGTCTTCGTTTCAATCCCAAAAATTGTGTAAGTGTGGAGTGCATAAATCTAAGGCAAAAAATTCAAGATCAAATTATCTTTCCAATCTTACTTTCTTATCCTATAATTTAGACAAGATCTATTATTTTGACTCAGTTTAAAATTTCATAATTTGAGGTCTTCCTAATTCCTAAGATAATCTTAATTTTCTAAAAATAAATCAAAAACTATTTCTCTTGTTTCAAAAAGTTTTGTAAAAAGTAAAGAAAAGTTTTTATATAAAAGTTTTTTTTTTGTTTAAGAAAAAGAAGTGTAAAAGAAAGAAAATATAAAACTAACTATGTTAGTAAACCCTCCCCCACACTTATCTCATGCATTGTCCTCAATGCATTGTGAATGTGTATAGACATGAAACAAATGGAGAGGGAAGGAAGATTACCTCAAGGGGTGGCTCTGGTGGTGGTCTGATTGGGCCAAGCGTTGCTGCCCAATCAAAATAGCGTGGATCTTGCAAGAACCCACCAATGACCTCTTTAATATGACCCAATAAAAGGATGATTGATTGAATGGTCTTATTGAAAAGTTTATCCCCATCTAATGGCCAATTTTCAAAAATAATTACTGAGTCATTTTCTTCAGCAGTCTTGTCCAACAATGAAGTGTGATTTGAGAGATGAGTGATTTGGACTCAAATGAAACAGGAACAAAAACTGATACCGACTCAGGAAGTTGACTCAGATCAAGTCGAGAGTCAACAATGAGAGTCGAAATTGGTTCAAAAATAGAGTTCAAATCAAAGAATTGACGTTCACACACTGTCCCCATTAATGAAGTGTGATCATAAGATATTGGTGATTCTATTTCACGGTGTATGGGTATAGGATGAAAGATCACCTAGAGGGGGGTGAATAGGTGATTATGCTAATCTAGTCAACTCAATGCGAAATTTAAAAACTTAATGCAATACACTCAAGTGCAATCAACAAATGATGCACACACAACCAAGCCAAGCAATTATGAATGCACAATATGATTATTTGCAAGGCACAAAGTAAAGAGAGAGATAAAGAGAGAGTCAATGGATCAAGCGCAAACAACAAGATATGTTTCGAGGTTCGAGCACCCAGCTCTACATCCCCGCCTTCGACACACGAAGGATTTCTAATCCACTAGGTAGTCCACCTAGGACTCTTACAAGGAGTACCCAACTCCTCTCTTTACAACCACAACCTCCTCCTTGAGGCAAGCTCAAAACAATCACCTCACAACCCGAGGGATTAGCACAAAGCAAACACAAGGATCACCTCACCACTTGAGGGATACAACCCAAGGCACAAAGCCAAATAAAGATTGGGTTTTTAACTTGGTGGTCTAAATAACAACCATAAACAACTTCTTTCTCCACACAAAAATCCTATAGAAGAATAGTAGATTTTAGCTCAAGTGTGGAGAAAACCAATGGGATGGAAATCAAAAATCACAAAGAAAATCCTTGGGAAAAACTGAAACAAAGATATAGAAGATGAATCAAAATCTTTTTCCCAAAAACCCTTTTCTTCGAATTTCCAAACCCTAGCAAAAACACCAAATAGATTGTTCAATTTGAATTCAAAAACTTCTTTTGATTGCTGTGAAAACACCAGAGAGTAGGGAAAAATTCGCACAAAAAATCTTAGAGAAAAACTCTAGCCAAAGGGGTATTTATAGGCAAATCTGGAAACTAGCCGTTGGCAGCAGTTTTTGCCAAAATAACCCTGCGGTCGACCGCCCAACGGTCAATTTTTGCCCGTGGCAGCTACCTGTCGACCGCCCTGGTCGACCAAACAAACAGAGAGCTCTGCTCTCTGACCCGGTCGAGCCGGACGGTCGACCGTCCCATGTCTGCCAAACGTGCACAAATCTGTGCACGCCGGTCGACCGACCCGGTCGACCGACTTCAGCCAAGTCGACTTGGTCAGAAGACTAGTCGACTGGTGAAGCCTGGAACAGAAAACTGAGTTAAAAATATGTTTAAAATTCTTTTATCTTTTCTAAAAATCGCCAAAAATAGTTTTATCATTTGCATTGATATATAAACATGTGGTAAAAAGTTTAGCTCAAATATCAATCAATATGAACTATTTTTGTCTCTTATCATTTTTACCTAAAACCAAAAACTGTATTTTCTAAAACTTGGATTTTAAATAGAAAATATGTTTTGTCCAAAACTCTTCCAAATACAAAAACATGATATCTAAACACTTTGAAGCATGATGCATATGGATAGAAATCCAATATACATGAAACAAAATACATATCATAGTTTTTGTCATTAATTCCAAAATATGTTTTGTCAAAAATACCAAAACATATAACACATGAATAAGTAAGTCAAAACTAAGTTTGTCTAGGAAATTAAAACATGCATGTATATAGAACAAATCATATATACATTAAACTTTGTAAACTTGTTTTGATCTATCTATTCATGAAAATCAAGATCGGTTATACCTAAAACCGAAAAACCGAAAACCAATATTCAAAATATGAAACGTGTGTGTTGTGAACTTGAGCATTATCATACTATTCTAATCTTTACAATTTAGATCTAAACACAAAACTAAACTATGGTACCGAAGTCTCTTGTAGAGCGCAATCTCCAAGCCGACTCGATCCAAAAACTCCTTGATCCACCGAGTAAGTGCTATATATGATCTTTGACGCTCGGGCTCTTGAATCAACATGTGAAAGATGTGTGGAAGCTTTCACCAACTAATAACTTGATTAATGATCTGAAACTAAAATCACAAGATTATTAGTACACATAACTACATGAGTTAATCATCATCAAAACTAGAGTGGAAGACCTTTGGGCCAACATAGGATTCAATGTTGACTCTGGAAAAGAGAAAAAATCTGGTAAGGATACCGGGGTCATTATTGAATCAAAAAGTGAAATGGAGTTCCCAACAGGAAGTTTAGGATCACATTCATGTTCGATTTCAATTTCAGGGGAGGGATAACTTGCCAAAATGTCCAGGCGACTTTGATAACTTGGAGATTGATCAAGTTCAAATGTGTGTTCTGAAATTGAATCTTGGTTTCCAAAAGAACATGATTCTTGGGTCCAATCGGTAGAGTTAGGAATATAAGGATTGGTCAACAGTTGACAAGAAAGATTATCCTCGCTCTCGTTGATCAAATCGCTTATAATTGAGTCTAACCTACTGATAGGTTGGGTAACAGAATTCGAATTTGGAATCATGTCTTCCATACTCTTTGTAATTGGTTTTTCTTGAAAAGATGAGTATGGAAGTTGATTTTGGAAATTGTGGTGAAATTGTAAGTCCATCGGTTTTTGCGGTTGCTGCTCGGACTCACGCAAGGGTTTCATACTCAGGTCCAGTATTGATGGTTGTTCATTATGAATTGGTGAGACTAGAAAAGATGAGTTGGACTCTTGAAAATTTGGTTGAGATGATGAGTCCAACATGTTTTGCATTCTTTCACAAAAGACTTCCAAACGCTTTTCTAGCTCAGATTCTTCTTCAATTGGATGCTCTAAAAAAGGAGCATGTGGAGTTTGATGTGGGAAGGATTGTGAATTAAGCAAATTTGCATTTGTTGTAGGGACTCTTCTATACTCCTTTCCAATGATGATTTTTCTTCGATTGGTGGTTCAGGAAAAGGAGTATATGAATCAAAATTGGGGAACGAATATTGTGAAAATTGTGGACAAGATGGTTGAAAATTTGACTCAGGGTAGGTGAATCCCCATGAACTCTGTGAAGAGTTGAAATTATTTTGAAAATTATGGTCATATGGCTGGGGATATGGGTCATATTGATTCAGATAATCCCAACCCGGCATATATGGTTGGTTCATGTTGTACATTATCGGATCAGAGTTATCCGAGTCAAATGAGGTCGGGGTGAAATATGGATTCATATTATAATTGAAAGAATTGTTGTTATTAAAATCCATATCATAATTTACAAAAAAGAAAAACAAACAAACAAACAAAGAAAAATAAAAAGAAAACAAGCCTATGCTAGGGTTGACTTAGACCTAAACGACTCCTAACTGGTTAGACTGTCCATGGGGGGTGTTTGACACGGAGAAGGGTGGCTGGTGTAACGTTTCCTGGAATCAGATGAAAAAATTACAGCCGGCTTAATCTTCCGGTTACAAGGGAGGGAGAATATTGAATCTTGAATTCCCCCTTTGTTAGTGCTGGGTTCTTCGTGTGGCGGTGGAGAGTGAATCTTGTTCTCCGTTGACCGGATGACTGTTTGGACCGTCGGGGATCTTCTCTTCGGTCGGTAGAGGGAGTAACTCAGCTCCGTCTACCAAAACTCTCAAAGAGGAGGTAGGCGAAGAGCGGCTAGTACTCAGTAAGCTCGCTGAAGGGTTTTCTCTCTCTCTCTGTCGATGATCTCTCCTTTTTTTCTCAGAATCTCTCTTTTGCCCGATAATCGTCGTCGTCCTCTCTTGTGCCCGTCCCCAATAGTGACGGGACTATTTATAGGGTTTTTAGGGGGTGATCGTGCCCCCTAAAAGTGCTCCACGATGAGGGCCAACTTCCCCGCTACATGGGCGGTGGATGGCGCCATAATCGGGGTGGTTACAACCAAGGTGGGGGCACCTTGTTGCTGAGACGCGGGCGTTGAGCCAACGCGCCTTGATGCTGAGACGCGGGCTTCGGGCCGACGCGCCTTGATGCTGAGACGCGGGCTTCGGGCCGACGCGCCTTGATGCTGAGACGCGGGCTTCGGGCCGACGCGCCTTGATGCTGAGACGCGGGCTTCGGGCCGACGCGCCTTGATGCTGAGACGCGGGTGTTGAGCCAACGCGCCTTGATGCTGAGACGCGGGCTATCTCTCGCGTCTTGATTGTCACATTTAGCCTTGCGCCTGGATCTTGGATCTCTGTGTTTTGGTGGCTTGTCTTGGTGATTTTTAGACAGCCTACAGAACCCCCTCCAAAGTTTTCGACATTCCGCAGTTAACTGGGACGGATTTCGAAATACTTTGGACTCTAGCTGAGTTCGCCTTCATGACTAGACTGTTGATGCTCCGGGTTTAATCTTATCTGGAGTTGGTCTTCGTGAGTGTACTGTTGAACTCTTTGAAGCCCCCAGAGTTGATCATGTTGAGTGTTTAGATGCTCAGTCTAAACCTTCCCGATTGCTTTTAGTCTGTCACTGGCGCGCTTTAAGCCAGGAGTGGTTGGTCGTCTGCTTGCATCAGTGTACTGTTGAACTGATTTTGCAGAAGCAGGAGGCCAAACGCAGGTTCTTTTTCAAAAAGAAGAGATGGTACTGCTGTAAAGGCGCGATGTGCGTCCTTTGGCAATGGAGACGCGACTGATCTTCATAAGGCAGACGCGATGTTTGGCCAGACTGGAAGGACGCGAATTTCTTAGAGAGACGCGACCTTCCAAATGCATTCATGGAGAGGCTGACGTGGCATGTCCATCGAGGAGGTGCGTTCTTTGGGCGCGAATTCTGTGCCATGTCATGATTACGCCGCCAGCTGGCCTAGGGAACCGGCGAAATTTCGCCTTTTGGCGCGCGGATTTCCTGGTTCATTAAATGAACTGCTCCACGTGTCGACTGCTGACTCGTGGCGGGGTTGCGACGCATGATCTTCTCCGTTTAGAAACGATTTGGTTACACGCGTCAAGCGGTGACTCGCTGCAGCGTCTACCGGGCCATACGCCGCGTATCTTCGCGAATCCCTGTGCCTATAAAAGGCAACAGTTGGAGAGATGCATCTTCTTCTCCGAACGCGCTTACTCAGAGATTTAAGAGAGTTCTTCTTCTCCATTACTGCTCATCTTCTTCATTGACCTCTGATCACCAATGGCACCCAAGGCCAAGCCGACCGCGTCGTCCTCTAAGGCGACCATTGCCGAGGCCCAGAGGGGCAGCTCCTCCTCTGCACAGGACGTCGTTCTCCCAGGTCTCCAAGGTAAAGGCCTCTTAGGCGGAAGTTTCGCTATTAAAGAAAGTTCAAAGAACTTTTAAGAACCCTTAACACGTGAATTTCAAATCGTGTTTGATTCCCAGACGCAGTCTTTGGGATGATAACCGAGGCGCGGGTTTGGACCCTCGCGCCCTTGAGTCCTGCGCTTCAGATTCTTCACTTAGAATATTTTCTATTTGTGAAGGGTTCAGACGCGACTTAGTTTACAGAACGCGGATTTGATCCTTGCGTTCTGTTTCATCAGCTGCTGATTTTGATGAATCTGGCACTCGAGTCCAAGTACTTCGACATCTGGGGATGTGAAAGGAAGGGAGTTACCCTCCTTAACTTCTGGCAATTATGGTAGTGGAAAGGTTAAGGTGGATAACTCCCTTCTTTTCGCACCCCAGAAGTGACATCAAGGAGAATGTTGTGGAGACGCCGATCCCATAGGTCTGGACGCGGATTTGATAATTCCTGCGTCCAGTGCCTCTTCTGCGTGGATGCGCAGGTCTGGACGCGGATTTAATAATTCCTGCGTCCAGTGTCTCTTCTGCGTGGATGCGCAGGTCTGGACGCGGATCTGATAATTCCTGCGTCCAGTGTCTCTTCTGCGTTCGGATTATGAACACTTAGCATTTTTTTCTATGCTTTTGATAGAGTATCTAACTAAGTGTCCTTTTCTTTTTGCAGCGCCACGCCCTGCTACTTCACTCGCCAAGAAGTGCCACTTTGGTCATGTAGGTGGTGCTGACCGGGATTTGACTTTTGTATTACAAAGGACTGTTCCTGTGACTGCTGACAAGTCACCGGATCGCAGAGAGAGGCTCTCAAATGTTGACATGAGAACTCTTCGGGTGTTTATGACTGATGCAGCATTCGCAACAGATGCTGGCATCAAGCTGGAGAAGCCTGCCTTCTTCTTCGGAGATCGTATCCACGAGGGCGGCCATAGCGTGTATGACAGAACTTACAAATGGCTCCGTCAAATAAAGGGTGGAAGATTCTTTCTTCCAGACATGGAGAGGATGTTCCCGCTGTCCTACTTCCAGCATATGTCCGTCCCTCGGAAGATGGAATGGGACCTTGCTCGATATGTTCCCGAGGTCACTCTCGGTGATTTGGGCTCCCACAAAGTATACCGTCATGATAGCCATGACAGGTCAGTTATCGGCCTTTTCCCTGGGTCGCGCAGGACTGAGGTTCCAGCTGGGGAGATACCATAACTTGGCACTACCTTCCTCAACGCCTTCATGGAGGCGGAGGGTGACTACCCGGTTGGGTTCCGTGCGCCGGGGTGGGTCCGTTCCACGGAGAACTATTGGTGGGGCAGAATGGTCGGCTTTGTCCTTACCGAGCTCGGGGGTCTGCTAAAGCGCGTGGGACTGTACTCGGCAGTCAGGGCCGTGCAGTGGGGGATCCCTCAAAGCTCTTAGAACTTCTTCGGGATTCTAGAGCGTTATAATCCTTCGACGGGGACGTTCTTCACTCCGGTCGGGAGATGGGCCTTACTCTGCACGAGCTGCACGAGGTCTCGGGGTTGTCGACAGGGGATATTCCCTATGAGGAATATGTCCCGACCGCTGTGGAGCTTCGCTATGTGAAGGAGGAGTTTCCCCTCATATATGAGACCTACTGGGAAGTGCTATGTCACTTCCACATTTGTGGCCAGATAACCAAATGGCGGTCGCAGGGAGTCAAGCAACTGTCTTGGGCCAGTTACTTGTTCAATAATGTCAACACCAAAGACCATCGGATAACCCGATTGGATCCCAGCTCTGACAGGGAGATTGAAGACAGGATCGACCAGGCTCCGAACAGCTTCTACACCACGGAGTCGAACGAGGACGGTTTCGACCCTGACTTGGTTTTTGAAAGCTTTCACCATCAAGCCCGGACTCCTATCTCCGATCGGGCGCTGTTGGCGGGCTTTCTGATGCTGTGGCTGAAGCGCTGTGTGGTGCCCACGCTGCCGCATGAAGTCATTGTTGCTGACGTGGTGTACCCGGCGGTGCTCCTGGCTCATGGGAACCCCATAGCCCTTCTCCCGGCCGTGGCGGCTGGTATTCAGAGCGGGCTGCGGGCGCTCACTAAGAGTTTCTGCGAGCCACCAAAAACTGCAGACTCCGAGGGAAAGCCGTATGTTGACTCAGAGGGGAGTCCGACGGTGAAGCGTCCCAACCCTCGTGTCGAGCTGCCTTACACGTACCTTATTGCTTGGTACGTGATGCATTGCCCTTCTTTGATGACGGCAGCGCGTTGGAGGGAGAGTTCTATCCCTTTTGTACAGCGGTTGGAGGGTTCAAAATGGCGTGATCCTTATATATATTACGTCCGGAAGTGCCTTTCAGACCCTGCAAACTACCAGCTCAATCGCTGCCTCCTCCAGATCCCTGATGCATCTTTCGGGGATCTACTTGTTGATTCTGTTGGCCCAGATGACTTCACGAGGTTATCCGCGGGGGCCTTCTGGTGGTTGCTAAATATCCGGCCCGGATATGTGCTTTTCCGGCAAGGGACGTCATGTACCATTGAGCCGTACATGCCGAGTCGCTTCGCTCGACAGTTCGGCTATGATCAGCTCTATGTCGGGAACCCCAATGCTAGACTTGCCTTCGAAGGGAACCTGTTCGAGGGTGCTCGGGCCTGGTACTATAGTGTGGCTGGAGGGACGGGAGTATCTTTTCGTCTACCTCTCGAGGGGCCCAAGTGCCGTATGAGTTTCAGCTTCTGTACTTGGTACTCCCAAGCCATTCAAACGCCAGACTTTTTTCCGGCGTCTTCATGCATTGAGAGCATCAATGCAAGTCTCGAGGCCAGGACTGATTCTAGTAAACCGACGAAACTCGTAGAACAGTACCTGAAGGCCCAAAAGGAGGTCGGGCGAAGATCGAGGAGGGAGCCCCCAGCAGTGAGGGCGGAGCCGCGACCGGCAAGGGCAGAGCCACCAGCGACAAGGGCGGAGCCACCAGCCACGAGGGAGGAGCCGCGGGCCAGGAGGTCTAAGCAGTTGGCGAGCAAGCGTCATCGACGCTCTGCTTCTATCGCTGAGCCTGCCCCAAAGAAGGCTCGGAGGGATTTGACGGCTGAAGTCTCTCAATCCGGAGACATCTCTGCTGGAGTTGAGGCTCCTCCTGAAGACGTCCCTGTTAGGGTTGAGGAACCGTCTGAAGATGAAGATTTCCCCACCCTAGTCCGTGCTCCTAGGTCGCGCAGCAAGACCGTGGAGGAAGGGGAGCTTGTTGAAGAGTCCACCGCCGCCGAAGATGACGAGTCACTGGAGGTTGACATAATGACTGGAGGGGATGTTGAGATTGCAGGCATCTCAGTTCAACCCGAGCCTTCTTCTGCTCATGATGGGAGAGACGAGGCACAGCAGCCGGGGTCTCCTAGCATCTTCATTTCCGGTCTTAGGGCAGTCGACCCTAGTCCTACCACTGGGGTAATTGGAGGTAAGGCTCCTGTTGCGGAGCTTCCTCGCGTTGCGCTGTCGTCTTCTTCGTTATCGGGGGAAAGCGCCTTTGAAGACGAGACTGACTATGGCGATGAACCCGCTCTTCCTGATCAGAGCAAATTCTTCCACATCTCGGAGGAGGAAATACATGAGGGTGAGCCATCGACTGCACCATCGCTGGCGATTATCCCTACTGAAGGTATTCTTTCCATCTTCTGTCTAATTTTCTCTTTGAAGAGGATGTTCTAACATTCTTCTTTTATGCTGCAGGGCCAACCGAAGATGCTGAGGCTACAACCTCCTCGCGTATCGAGGAGATGGTGAAAGAGTTGACCCAGCCCGAGGGGATTGAGGTCTCGGCTGCTGAGATACCCTCAAAGGGGGCAGCTGTTGAAACTGGGGAGCCTTCCACTCTGCCAGAAGAGGAAGCAACCACTGAGGCTGAGGAGGCTCTCACTCTGCCAGGCGAGGAGGTTACTGCTGAAGCCGAGGAGACTTCCGCTCCGCAGGGTTTGACGTCTCCGGACCTCCAACCTGGTAAGGCAGCTCTGATGCTTTAAATGTTTAGCTCTTCTATCATTGTGGCTAACATCGCGATAACTTGCAGAGAGGACTGAGGGGGCTCAGGTGGAGAGTCCGATGGTTGGCACCCTTCCAGAAGGCCATACAGCTCAGGTCTCGGTGGAGGTTTCTGAGGAGGTCGTGCTTACTACTCCCTCATTGGTCGTGGAGGCTCCTGCAGAGGTAGTATCTCCAGAAGCGTCAGCGGCCGGTCTAGCTCTTGCTGTCTCGACGGCCAGCACGACTCTTGTGCGAGAAGATCCGCCTTATATCCCCTATCCTGTGACAGAAAAGGGGTCGGGAAGCTTTCTAGGTGGTGAAGACATGGGGGAACTGGCACGTCAGATGGTGCAGCAATTCTTCGCTTCGATGGGATCATGTATTGATCTCATCTTACGTGGAAACAGCTCGTTCCAATTTGCCCAGACGCTTCTTAAAAATCTGGCCGTGAACGTCGAATTAACCGGAGGCCCTTCACTTGCCAAGGCGTGTCTACGGGTGGTAGAGCAACTGGGAGACTACCTGCAGGAGCTGGAGTCTTTGGAAGATGCTGGCTCTTTTAGTGAGGCCCAGGCCACCCTGACTAGGCTCCTAGCTGCTCAAGAACGAGAGCGACAGGAAGCGGAGGCACAAATCGCTGCAGAGATCCGCAATCTCGAATATTCCCAGGCTGAATGTCAGAAACTAGCTGGCGATTCAAGGGAATCCGAGCTTATCATGCAGAGTACAGAGCAAGTCATCATCAGGGCTCGGGACACCATTGCCAAGGCAGAAGTTGTGCTTGCGCTCAATGAGGAAAAGCTTGCTACCATCAAAAAGCAGCTAGAGGAGCAACAAGCTGCTAGGGCGCGAGCTGAAGAGAGTCTGTCTCTACATTCTTCCAGGGTGGAATCTCTGCGAACGCAGCTGGCCGCAAGAAATTTCTTATCCGAAGAGGAGCTGCGGGACCGGGCTATTATGGAAGCTGAAAGGACGCGCCAACACGAGATTCACCGCCTTAGGGAACAAATCCGTACCTTGGCGAACCAGGACATTTAGCCTTCTTTTCTTTTCCCCTTTTTTGTAAAGAAGAGGACACTCTGTTTAGAGTGTTTGTATCCACTTTTACTGTTTATAATAAAAGTTTGAAAAATTTTGCTCCATCTTCTTTGCTCAGCTGTAGGCGAATCCAACTCCTTGGTAACTGGCACTTAGGTAGGACTAAGTTCTGTTAATGAGACGCGGCCTTGACTCTGAGTCTTCTTAATGAGACGCGACATTGATCCATAAAGTGAGACGCGGTCGTCAGTCCACAGGAACTTAGATTACTAAGTCCTTTTGATGAGACGCAGCGTCAATCTCAGAGTGATACGCGGTCTTCTTGATGAGACGCAGCATTGATCCATAAAGTGAGACGCGGTCGTCAGTCCATGGAGTGAGACGCAGCGTCAATCACAGAGTGAAACGCGGTCTTCTTGATGAGACGCAGCATTGATCCATAAAGTGAGACGCGGTCGTCAGTCCATGGAGTGAGACGCAGCGTCAATCACAGAGTGAAACGCGGTCTTCTTGATGAGACGCAGCATTGATCCATAAAGTGAGACGCGGTCGTCAGTCCATGGAGTGAGACGCAGCGTCAATCACAGAGTGAAACGCGGTCTTCTTGATGAGACGCAGCATTGATCCATAAAGTGAGACGCGGTCGTCAGTCCATGGAGTGAGACGCAGCGTCAATCACAGAGTGAAACACGGCTCTGAATAACGCGAATCTGTCTTGCTAAGAAAGACGCGGATCGATCAGACACGGGATACGCAGCCTCGAGCGACTTTCCCATCTGCGTTCAATGCAGCATGACTTAAAAGATTTTTAGGAGATCTTTGAACGTCAAGTCTTCACTGTCGATTGGGGTTCCGGGTCATCCGTTGCTTCCCAAGACAGTTATCCACGCGTCGGCCTCTTATTGGGTTCAGGCGTTAATGCTCTTGCATGCAGAACCGACGCTGGCGGTTGAAAAACCGGCGCACTTCGACGGTTTCCAAAGCAGCGTTCCACGCGTCCGTTTTTGATTGGGCTTTGACAGTTGTGCGCGACGGTTCCGATTGATGCCCCATTAATGACAGTTATTAGGGACTGCCTATAAATAGAGTGCACCCTCTCCCTCTTCAACAATCCAACTTAGACTGTTTTCATTTGTTTTGCTCCGAGAGAAGTCTCGCCTTGAATTATCTTTCAGAGAACCGTCTTCATGGGTGAAGGTGACCCCGTGGATGAAGATGACCCAGAGCTCTCATGCCTCTGTTTGGTCTCTTCAGAAGGAATCCTCTCTCATGTCATCTTGCGCACCCGCGTTTGGATGCAGAGAGGTCAACTCTGGACAGAGGTTTCTGCTGGTATGTCACCCCGATGATGTCCATAGCCTGTATTTTGGCATAGGCATCTGAATGAAATTCTGGTGCATTCCTATTCTGGAATTTGTGCTGGTGACTTGAACTTTTCTGAACGCGGGCTCTTGACGCTGGCTTTGCTCATGGCTATTGCCTTGGCGCGTTTCAGACCTGAATCTTGCAACTCCTGTTCACCCAACAGAGAGATGGCAATTTTCGGCGTTTGAAGTTTTTCGCGTCTAGTACATTAGACGCGGGTGCAAACTGAGACCGCGTTTGAATCCTGGGCGTGGCACAGTTTTGACTCGCGTCTGTTTCTGCTGACGCGGTGGTTTGACTGTGCAGATCATTTCCGCGTCTGAAGTCTTCAATGACTGCCGCGTCTGTTACTTAGTTTTCTTTTGTTAAAGTATACTAAGTTCCAGATTTTCTGATTCTCTTATTTGTTCTTTGCAGGTTCGCTGGTCTCCTGGAAGAGTGCTTCAACCGGCGAGCTTGCTCAATGTTCGTTTGTAAGAGAGTAAATTATGGTCCTCGTCGTTTGTAAGAGAGTAAATTATATCTCTGACGAGGACCCAAATCTCGCCAAGGTCTCTTCAGATCTCCTGCACCACTCTTGCCTGATGGCAAGAGATGGTCAGGTCAAGTATGACGGCGAGGAGGTTCCGGCGGTTGCGGTGGCGGAGAGGATCCTCTTCCTCTCCCATCCCAGAAGTAACATCAAGGACAGTCCATGTCCTTTGGATGGCCTGCTGGGGAAAGATCAACTCTTGAACGAAGGGTTGCGGGCTCTTCTGTTGCCACCGGACCTCAAGAACACCATTGCTCCTGGCTTAGTCAGCTAGGGCGCTTTCGAAGTTGGCGTCGTGCATCAAAGTGCAATCGGTTCCAACAGTCGCCACAATTTGGCACTTCTTCAGACATCATGCACTTAGGATCAGATGCGGCTTCAAGGAGTGAGTACGGCCTCAGAGAGAGAGAGGGGCTTCTTTGTACTCCTTAATTGTAACACTCAATCTTATTGTATAAGAGAGCGTTTTGTATCACTTTCATGTGTTTGGATATGAATAAAAGTGACACTTTTCTTTTTGCCTCTTTCTGTTGTCTTGAATGTTTTGTTTTAGAAGCAAAAGAATGATTTTGGTGGACCCGCCACTTTATAAAAGAAAGTGACAGGGGGAATGCGTACTCCCAGAGAAGGTGAACTTTTGTCAAGTGTCTAGGATTGACTTGATTCAAGGTCAGCTGGGGAATTTGATAAAACATTGTCAGCGGTGTAATGTTAACCTAACAATGTCTTTAGGTGGACCTGTTATTCTGTTGAAGAGAATAACAAGTGAAACTAGACCCGCGAGGAATCTAGTAAAGCTTTTACCGTTAGAGGTGTGATATTAACTTAACGGGTTGGAGATAGTCTTGTCAGAAGTGTGGTGTTAACTCGACAAGGATGTGAGTCAGAGGTGTGATATTAACTTAACTCAGAATGTCACTGTCATACGTGTAATGTTTAACTTAACAGTGAGGTAATGCTAGAGGTGTGATGTTGAACTTAGCATTGGTCATCTCGACTTAGACGAGGAAGTCGAGGAACGGTCATGGCCATAGGTGTATTGTTGAACTTAGCGATGACTCGGATGCTAGAAGTGTAGTGTTAACTTGGCATCGTCCATTTCAGCTTCGATACGGAAGTCTGAAGAAAGGTGACTATCAGAGGTGTGATATTAACTTGACAGGCACTCGATGTACTGCTTAGAGGTGTAATGTTAACTTAAACAGTAGTTTGTCAGAGGTGTAATGTTAACTTGACAAGAATTGGCTCGTGATAAGAGCAATTTGAGGACCTGTCATTCTATTGATGAGAATTGACAAGTGGAATTTGAAATGCCAGAGGTATAGTGTTAACTTGACAAATTTGAGAGTTTGTTACTCTATGCAGAGTTAACAAGCAAAGTTTATACCCGACTAAGAGTATTCATTACCAGAGGTATAGTGTTAACGTAGTAATGATTGCATTTTGTGGTCCTACCATTCTATGGACGAAAATTGGTAAGGGATTTTGGAGGAAAGAGTGGACTCGAGTCCACTTAGGATTTTTAGCAAACCCTCAGCTATCAACGGATTTGACATGCCTTTACCAACTACCGTTTGAGTTGGGCTAGCCATGCTATTCCCCTCAGCATGATGAGTTGTCGAAGACTTATGTTGGGCTTAAAGGCCAACATTTTCCTCTATCCTTAGCCGTCGAGGGCGTCGGATCAAATGGGAACGTGTCCCTTAGGATTTTTAGCAAATCCTCAGCTGTCAACGGGTTTGACATGCCTTTACCAACTACCGTTTGAGTTGGGCTAGCCATGCTATTCCCCTCAGCATGGTGAGTTGTCGAGGACTTATGTTGGGCTTAAAGGCCAACATTTTCCTCTATCCTTAGCCGTCGAGGGCGTCGGATGTTTGATCAGAGGTGTACTTTTAACTTGATCGGAAGAAGAGTACTATTAAGGATAGTACTTCTTCAAGAATTTGCCATTGATCGGCATCATGAGTGTATCGCCATTTGAAGTTATGAGGCGATATGATCCATTTGAGTAGACTGACTCTACTACAAATGGTCCTTCCCATTTGGGCTGAAATTTTCCTTTTGTCTTGTGCGTCATGACCATGGGTCTTCGGACAGCTAAGACAAGGTCGCCTTTCTTGAAAGTTCGCGCTTTGACTTTCTTGTTGAAGGCTCTGGTGATACGAGCTTGGTAAAGCTCGATTTGTTGTTGGGCCTGCAAACGCTTGTCGTCTAAGGCTTCTAACTCCTGGAGTCGCTGCTGATGCTTCTCCTCAGTTGTCATTTCCGCTGTCAAGGCGACGCGTAGAGAGGGAATTTGTATTTCCAATGGAAGGACGGCTTCGCATCCGTATACCAAGGAAAATGGCGTGGCTTTAGTTGGGGTTCGCACCGTTGTGCGGTAGGCCCATAAGCATTCACCCAGCTTGTCGTCCCAGTCTCGTTGACTTTTCGAGACGAACTTTTTGAGAAGCTTGCCAATAGTCTTGTTGAAGGCTTCTGCAAGACCGTTAGCAGCAGGATAGTATGCCGTTGAGGACACACTCTGGATTCTGAACTTCGCGCAGAATCTCTGGAAAGCCTGGCTGATGAACTGGGGTCCATTGTCATGGATGATACGCCGAGGCACACCGAAGCGGTAAATAACGTGATGTTTCACGAACTTGATCACGTTAGAAGATTTCACCTCTTTCAAAGGGATAGCTTCGGCCCACTTAGAGAAGTAATCGGTTATCGCTAGAATGAACCGATGTCCTTTCGATGATGGTGGGCTGATAGGGCCAACCACGTCCATCCCCCACATTTCAAACGGCCAGGTAGAGGTCGTTGAGTGGAGGTACCCTGGTGCTTGATGGATGAAATCGCCGTGTATTTGACAGGCGTAACATCTCTTAGCATAAGCGACAGCATCGGCAATCATCTTGGGCCAATAGTAACCCATCCTTTGGAGTCGATGTGCCAATTTCGGGCCAGGTTGATGAGCTCCACAAGTACCATCGTGGGCTTCCTTCAATACTCCTTGGGCTTCTTTTGATGAGAGGCATCGGAGCAGGATCCCGTCATGCGATCGACGATACAATGTTCGCGAAATCGCATTATAGTAGAATTTGGGGGCTTTCCTCCGAATGGCGGCCGCCTCCTTGGTGTCTTCGGGCAGAATGCCGTATAAGACAAAATCAATGTAGGGGAATCGCCAGTCTTTAAGCCCTGAAGCGGTCGACACTTCAAGTGTTTCTTTACCGCGACGATCTCTCGCTGACCCTGGGTAGTCTCCGAGGGGAATTTTTGGACAGTATAGGTCGTGGCTATAGACGAATACTTTCTCCATTGCTCCGGCTGGAAGAGCTAAGGAAGCAGCGAGGGATGCGAGTGCATCCGCATGTGCATTTTGCCTGCGCGGTACATGGTCGATGTAGAAGCTTGAAAACCTTTCGGCCATGTGAATTGTCACGTTGTAGTAGGGTACTAGATCTTCATGTCTGGCCTCGTACTCTCCGCGAACTTGGCTGACGATGAGTTTAGAGTCACCGTAAGCCTCGATATTTTTAACGCCAATTCATCGGCGAATTGCATCCCAATCAATAGAGCATTGTATTCCGCCACATTGTTGGAACAAGGCTCCGTTAGCGAGACAGCTCGGGGGATCACATAATTTTGTGGGGAGACAAGTACTACTCCTACCCCCGCCACTACGTGTCCCTTCGGGCTTGTCCTTGATGCACCGTCGAAGAAAAGTTGCCACACTTGACTTTCGAACGATGTCTGAGTCAGGTAGGCTTCGGCCACTTCGTCTGGGAGATCCTCGTAGACTTTGGCTGCCCTTGGATCTAGGTGTTCAGCTAGGAAGTCTGCCACCGCTTGTCCCTTAATGGCTTTCTGCGGCAGAAAGTGCATATCATACTGGGATAGCAACATGGCCCATTTTGCCAGCCGGCCATTTAGTGAAGAAGGCTTTGTCATGAGTAACCTCAGAGGGTTGACTTTTGATATGACATTTATAGTCTGGCCTACCAGATAGTGTCGCATTTTCTGAATGGCGAACACTAGTGCCAAACATTCCTTCTCGATCGGGTTGTACCGATGTTCGGCTCCGATCATTGTTCTACTCAGATAGTAGATTGCCTGTTCTCGTCCTTGTTCATCATTCTGAGCTAGTAGAGCTCCCAGGGAATGATCCATTGCTCGGACGTACACCAGGAAAGGCTTTCCGGACACCGGAGCTGCAAGAACTGGTGGTTGGGTGAGGTAGTGTTTGATCTCCTCAAATGCTTTTTGACAAGCGTCGTCCCAAATGAATGAAACACCCTTTTTCATCAGTTTGGCGAAGGGTTGGCATCTCCCGGAAAGGTTTGATATGAACCTGCGGATGTACGCCAATCGTCCTTGTAATCCCCTGAGCTCCTTGAGGCTTCTGGGGGGTTGCATCTCTTGGATAGCGCGGACTTTCTCTGGATCCAAATAGATTCCTGTGGAAGTCACAACAAATCCTAGGAATTTGCCACTGGATACCCCCAGGAAGGATTTGGTGGGGTTCATCTTCAATTGATGAGCCGCATGATGTCAAAGACCACCTTCAGGTCTGCTATGTGATCACCTTTAGTGCGACTCTTCACCGCGATGTCATCGACATAGCATTCCACCGTTTTCCGCATTTCCTGATGGAAAATGGCGTTCATGGCCCTTTGGTATGTTGCCCCTGCATTTTTCAGTCCAAAGGGCATGACGGTGTAACAATATACCCCTAGAGGAGTCCTGAAGGAGGTATGCTTTTCGTCATCGGGATACATCTTGATTTATTGTATCCTGAGAATCCGTCCATGAAGGACATTCGTTCGAATCCACAAGTATTGTCAATCATGACATCTGTGATTGGCAATGGGAATTCGTCCTTGGGGCAGGCCTCGTTTAGATCACGGAAGTCGATGCAGATCCTGATCTTCCCGTTCTTCTTGGAAACGGGGACGATGTTGGCCACCCAGTCGGGATGCGTTCTTCTCTGATGAAGCCAGAATCAATGAGTTTCTGACTTCTGATTGAATTGCCTCCATTATTTCTGGGCGAAACCGTCGCTGCTGTTGTTTGACAGGTTTACGTCCGGATTGATGTTGAGGCGGTGCATGGCCACTTGAGGATCAAGTCCTGGCATGTCCTCATAATTCCAGGCGAAGACGTCTATATACTCTTGTACAAGAGATATTAGATCCTTCTTCTCTGAAGATGACAGGCCGTCACTTATGAAGATGGGCTTAGGGTTAGCCTCATCTCCTAGGTTGATCTGAACAACCTTGTCATCTGTGGGTGGCTCACGCTGTTCAAAGCGGATATCCCAAAGAGCATTCAAATGTTTGATCCAAGGATCTGTATCAGATTGGATCATTTCTTCATTCCATCTTCCAGGTGGCTTGTCGAAACCATGTTCACTGAAAGTTCTTGAAGATGTTGCCGACACTGACATCTGACTCCCATGATGACGTGTCTGAAGAGCAATCGTTGCTCGACGATTCTTGAGAATCAGAGGCTGATGGGACCGGAGTTGATACATAGCCCAACCCCTGCGCGTCCGATGATAATAATCGGGGGCCTTCCCTTTTGGCACAAAGGATCGAAGTAGCGTCCTCCTTCCTTTGCCGAAGTTCAACCCGGGCTTGTTGGTTATATCGTACCCCATTTGCTTCATCATTCTGAGTGCTTTCGATTCATAATGGTCGAGCTGAGGGGATTCCTCCTCGCTTTTCGATTCTTCGCGGGGCATTGGTTCAGACGAGATTCGCCCAAAAAGTATTGGTCTTTGGCCTTTTCGTCTTGCCGGAACCAAGAATATAGATTCCTGCGCATCGCCATTATCCTGGTATGTCCCGAAAGATGATTTTACTGGTACATGCAATGATGTCAAAGCATCCATTGCCGACCAGATGTCATCGTCTACGTCGGTAGTAGTATCCGACGGTATTGAATCGGATGCACACGCAGAAAAATATTCAAAGTCTAGATTCTCATTAATATACCAACCGCCTGCATCGTCGGTGGTATTATCAACATCGAGCTTATTAGTGCTCTTTACAAGTGGTTTTAACTCCCACAGGCACTTTTCTTGCTCGGGCTTAGTGTCAGCCTCATTACCAGAGTCTGGCGCCTCCAGTTGCGGGGTTTCATCCACCGGATCCTGATATAAAAGGGAATCCGTGAAATAATTCTCGACTCCCTTGAACGGATACCTTTCGGCAACCAACGTTTGCACCTTCCCACTCGCGTCAATGTATTTCATGACTTGGTGAAGAGTGGAGGGAACGATGGAGTTGCGGTGGATCCATGGTCGTCCTAGCAGCAGATTGTAGGAAGTGTCGGCGTCGATGACATAGCATGTCACCTCCGACTTGAGGCTCCCAATCTGGCACTTGAGCTTGATCTTCCCCATCGGACGGGTGCCGTTGGCATTGAACCCGTAGATGGTCGTCTGTGTAGGGCTCAGACGGTGAGTAGGGATGCCGAGGTGTTGCATGACTCGGCGGGGCATAATGCTCAATGCGGACCCTGGATCTACCTGAATGCGGTTCACCTCAGATGATCCGATGTAACCTGTGAAGTACAGGGGTCGATCATGTTTCCCTTTCACCTGCATATCATCTGCCGTGAAGGTGATGCAGGGGGCATTCTGGGAAGTGTGGAGGCAATCCTCTACATCTTCCTCCTTCGGCACCTGGGTCACGAAGGCCTCAGCATTCGCCAGAGCTTCTTGCAGAGCCTCTCTGGTTGACTTTGATAGCCTCAGGAGTTCATACAAGGTGATGCGTGCCGGGATGTTGGCTAGTTGAGCCAAGACATCAAAGTGGTAAGGTGTCGAGGATCCTTCCGCTGCACCTTTTGGAAGGGCTCGAGAGAATCGAGTCTCCTTCTGCTTCGCCACAGGTGGCTTCGTGGAGGGCTTGGCTGGTTCTACGGCTGGTTGCGGAGAAGCCGCTGCCGTCTCGCCGTACTGCTTCAAGTATGCCTGTCCTGAACGGGTCCCCGCCATCGGTTGGCTGGGCTCTGTGGCCAGGACTATTGTTTCCTCTTCTGAATCAGTCAGCGAGGGAACATCATCCTCTGCTTCTCGGGAGGAAGCACATACCACATGGCAGGACGAAGCTTTTGCCTTGCCTTTGGACTTCCTGTTGGTTACAGTAGTCCATTGTTGTTCATCGACGAGGTCAGGGTGGACCCACATGGTTTCCCCCTGAGGTGTAGGGACGGCTACCAAGCCCTTCTCCTGCTGCTGGTGAGGGTCTGTGTTGACCACTCTTAATTCTCCCCTTGGAATAGGAGTTACCCCCGCAGGCGTTGGAGGTTGTCTCCCGAACTGGAGAACCGACGTTACATTGGCCGTGACCTTCTTCTGTTCCGGTCGGAGCTTGAGCACCTCCGCGTCAATCAAAGCCTGAAGGATGTCTTTGAAGACGTAGCAGCTTTTGGTAGGATGTCCCAACATCCTGTGGTACATGCAGTAGTTGGGATTGTCGGTCTTGCCGACTTCCTCCGGGCGTCTAATTTCAGGGAGCTTCAGTCGATTGCTCTTGTTGAGTAGCTTGAAGAGCGAATCGACGTGTTCCTCCTTGAAGGAATACTGCTTGTTGGGGCGTGGCTGGCTTGAAGAGCCACTTGCCCTGCCTGTTTGAGTTTGGTGGGAGATTTGGTCTCCGTCGCCAAATTATCCTTCCGCTTCGTCTGGAGGGAGGTGTCTGGTGCCGGTGCACGCCTTGTCGACCTTTCCGGCCACAGCTTGCCTTCCTCTGCCTTGACACGGGCAACAATCTCCTCAGCCTGTTCACCTTGTTGGACTAACTGCTTCCAGGTGCGGCTTTCAGCAACTCCTATTTGAGCAAGGAGTGAGGTTTGGAGATTGTGGCGGCATGTTTCCACCAGGGTGGCCTGGGTCATACCGCTTGGGCACCGGAGTGCCGTGTTCCGAAATCTTTCCACGAAAGATTTGACGGACTCCCCTCTCCGCTGTTTGGTAGCTAAAAGGGTGGGCATTGTGACTTCGGAGTCATCTTCGAAGAAGCGTGTCAAGAACAGCTTCTCTAGATCCCCCCAGTTCTTGATAGAACCCTCCGGGAGCTTCATAAACCACTCAAAAGCCAACCCTTTCAGGGTGCCGATGAACAGTCGCGCCAGGATGGCGTCATTATCTACTACATTCCCGGTCTGGGATTTGAAGTAGTAGATGTGCTGGTTGGGTGACCCCTTCCCGTCGAATGCTTGGAGGGTTGGAGCCTTGAACTTAGGAGGGTATGGAACTAAGTCCCACTCAGCCGGATAGGGCCGGACCACTCCAGCTTCTTGGAGGTCCTTGCGATTGGCAAGGGCCTCGAGGCGTCGTTCCAATTGACTCATCCTCTTAGCATGAGTCTTCTCCTGGTCTTGGTCGCTTCTTGCCTGCGACGAGGGCTTGGACACATCCGAGGTAGATCGTCGTGTCTCGTCGGAAGGTTCGGATGGTGGGCTTCCTCCCTTTCTCCCTTTCCCCTTCGGCCGTCTAGGAGGAGATCTCGCTCTTTCTTCAAGCAATTTCTCAAGCATATGCTTGAGGGAGTCAATGGATCTCTGTTGAGAGGCGATTATATCCATCTGGTGCTTCTGCGTCTGTTCTAAACGCCTGGCCGTTTCCTCAGGAGTGTCTGCCATGTAGGCGAAAGCCTCCTTCTCGACGGAAGAGTTTGAAGCCTGCGACTCCACTATAGCGGAGTGAGAATCACCCATTCTAATGCCGCGGGCTAAGGCATTATAGTCAATTGGGGGAATGGCCCCTGTCCGGGTGCGAGTGTGTTGATACACCCCCTCCGGCTCAGAGTCAGATTCCTCTGAGTTGACCATTGGTTGTTTTCCCTTGCTTCTGCTAGTCATGTTTGCAGTAAGCTCCGGGTATTCAACATCTGAGAAGGTTCTCCTCCTGTGGGAGCGTCTTCTTTTGGCTGACGGGGGAATCAGGGTCAGCTGTCTGATTAAGGACTGCTGGTGCACGCCTGATCCATAATGGCATCCAGAGAGCATATGGATGAGTTGTTGACAGCAGCATGACGAAGTGGCTTGATTGGCACTTCTTTTCCTTGTCAAATAATCCCTCAAATCCGTGGGAGGGGGATTAAAGAGACTGGTCTCGCAACGTCGAAGACGGGAGACAGTCATGTGCTGTTCAGCCTGGACGCAGACTTCAGGGACGCGGCTCTCATGACGCGGCTGTATGACGCGCGCGCGAGTCTCGCGTTGCTGCCTGATGCGTTTAGGCAGATTTGCTTGAGAGAGAGTGGGCTGCTGGGCCCCACGCCTATGAGTGCGTACTTCCTGCGTTTGAAAAGACGCGGAGGTTTCACCCTGGCGTTTGATGAGTTGGTCCTCAGAGGACTCAACTTGAGGGGTCTCGCGTTTGGGTTACCAAACGCGGATCTCACGCACTGGACGAGGTGCGGGCAAGGCATCAGATTGTACGCCGCGTCCACCCCCAGTCAGACAACCAACGGTTCCGACTTGGAGTTGACGCGCGCGTCTCCTCTGTCGACGCTCAGCATTCCGGTTGCGTCGAGGAGGTGGAGAGAAACCAACAACATCCTGGTTTATAGAACCAAGAGTGTTCACCACGCGGGTCTCCTGAGAGACGTTGACGCGGGTATTCTGCGCGACGCAGTTGATCGCAGCAGCAGTGGTGCCTGAGACCACGCGGGCCTTCTGGGAGGCGTTGGCGCGTGTGTTCTGTGCGACGCGGTTGATCGCAACAGCAGTGCCTGAGGTCACGCGGGCCTTCTGGGAGGCGTTGGCGCGTGAACTTGTCTTGGCACAGTGGGCATCGGCACCCGGCAGAGCCTCAGATTGGGCTTCGGGTAGCTTTTCAGTTGAGACCCTGTGGCAGACGCGGGTCTTTGGGCTCTTGGAGCCAGAAGAGAGGAACTCTTCATACTTCGCCTGGTCGAACTCGACAACGAGTGTTTCGACCATCTTCCCCTTACGGAGAACATCATCCTGCGCCACGATCTATTCGTCAGTGACGAAAGTAGTCCCCAGCGGAGTCGCCATCTCTTGTTTGACACGGAGAAGGGTGGCTGGTGTAACGTTTCCTGGAATCAGATGAAAAAATTACAGCCGGCTTAATCTTCCGGTTACAAGGGAGGGGAATATTGAATCTTGAATTCCCCCTTTGTTTAGTGCTGGGTTCTTCGTGTGGCGGTGGAGAGTGAATCTTGTTCTCCATTGACCGGATGACTGTTTGGACCGTCGGGGATCTTCTCTTCGGTCGGTAGAGGGAGTAACTCAGCTCCGTCTACCAAAACTCTCAAAGAGGAGGTAGGCGAAGAGCGGCTAGTACTCAGTAAGCTCGCTGAAGGGTTTTCTCTCTCTCTGTCGATGATCTCTCCTTTTTTTCTCGGAATCTCTCTTTTGCCCGATAATCGTCGTCGTCCTCTCTTGTGCCCGTCCCCAATAGTGACGGGACTATTTATAGGGTTTTTAGGGGGTGATCGTGCCCCCTAAAAGTGCTCCACGATGAGGGCCAACTTCCCCGCTACATGGGCGGTGGATGGCGCCATAATCGGGGTGGTTACAACCAAGGTGGGGGCACCTTGTTGCTGAGACGCGGGCGTTGAGCCAACGCGCCTTGATGCTGAGACGCGGGCTTCGGGCCGACGCGTCTTGATGCTGAGACGCGGGCTTCGGGCCGACGCGCCTTGATGCTGAGACGCGGGCTTCGGGCCGACGCGCCTTGATGCTGAGACGCGGGCTTCGGGCCGACGCGCCTTGATGCTGAGACGCGGGCGTTGAGCCAACGCGCCTTGATGCTGAGACGCGGGCTATCTCTCGCGTCTTGATTGTCACATTTAGCCTTGCGCCTGGATCTTGGATCTCTGTGTTTTGGTGGCTTGTCTTGGTGATTTTTAGACAGCCTACAGGGGGTATATTGTTGGAAGCTGACCACGAGTTAATCGGCCAGGTAGGGGCAAGATCAGTGGAAGGTATCCGTGCCGGAGCAACGGGCCTAATTATGCCAAACCACTATTCTTCGAGGTTTCGCCTCTCAATCCCCAACCTTAGACACCGATTTAGAAAGAGTCAAATTCTAACAAGTTCCCCCTTAGGTCAATCTCCTAAATGAGTCCGAGATGTCCCTAGGGCCAACGTCTAGCAATTTTTATTAAGGCTTGGGTTGTGTGAGTGGGGAGATGATTTTTGGGCTAAGGGACGGTAATGACTTCCCTACCTTATGTTGTTTTGGGTTTTGCCCTTAAATTTAATTTATGCAAGTGTGCAATAGAGATAAGGATAAACACAAAAAAGCGAGTAAATCACTGAAGTATTTGTCCTAACTATATGCAATGCAATATGTACACCTCCAATCAGTATCACAACAACATAAGAATAAAATACAGTATATTGGAATAAAAATTGACACGTGCCTAGATGCAAATGTCTAAACCGTTTTAAAGCATCCAATTTCTATATTTTAGTTCTTATAATTATTTACAGTGCCCAGGTGATATTTAACAAAAATTAGCAGCAGAATAAGATATACAAGAATTACCCAACCACACTTGAGCTAGTGTGGTCTTCTGCAATGCTAAAACTTTAACCTGTACACCAAAAAATAAAGAAGAAAAGTTAATAAAAATGTGAAATCAAACCGTTCCCATCCCCGGCAACAGCGCCAAAATTTGACCGGGGTAAAACCGCTCACAAAAAGTGTATGTTTTGAAGTTAAGATTTAAAGTGTGTGTGCTTTGGCTTCCTCGATACTTCCGTTATAGCATAGAGGCTAAAATGAGTCGAATCCACAAGGATGAGAGGCAATAAAAGCTTTACCGGTTGATTCACGTATTTGTTAAAGATTCTTCAAAGTTTTAAAGAATGAAAAGAAAAGAAAAGAAAGAATGAAAAGAGAAGCACGGTGAAAACAAAGAAGTAAGAAACATAGAAAAGACTATGTTTGTGATTTTTATATGTATATCTAAAATAAAGTGAAAAGGAAAGAAAACCCATGGCTACTAACTACTAATGACTCTACCAACATGCTAACCTCTTAGTGATAGCTGCCTCACATGTATCATTGGCCATCACTAGTCCTTGGTTTAAGAGCGATTCAAAGCATGACCCATATTGTAACGCCCCGATCCCGAGGGTACGGAGACGTCACTGCGACGTATATACGCAGGTCATAAATACCCTTACGTATATACGCTAAGCATCAGTACAGGCAAGAATCACAGTACCACAATACGTAGTATTTATACACATGCCAACATAAGGAGTACAATTTACAAAGTTATCACAGAGTGTGATATACTATTACATGTATCGTATATCACAGCCAGGTACAAAAGTAAAATTTACAATATGAATACAAGGTGCTCACGAGCTGAAGGAAAATCCCGCAAGCTGGAAGAAAGAGTCGGGTACGAAGGGGACCAAGATTAGTCAGCCTGCTCTGAGAGGAAAACTTGATCTTCCGTGGAGGGCTCCACTTCAATCCAAGCTTCAGAACCTGAACATACAAATTCAAGGGAGTCAGAACCTCCCAACAAATGTTCAAGTTACAGCCGAGTGGCATAAGAGATAAGTGTATGAGAGTTGATATAGCATTATGCATAATAAACATGTAAAGGGGGCACGACGTATTATAGATGGAAAAACCCGAATGCATCGACAAACTCGGTAAAGCATACAACGGATCCATAGTTGGCATCTTTTATTATTATTATTACTCGTCTTACCCTGATGTCTAGATATGTGGACTAGCGTCCCAGTACACATATATCCACATCTGAGTAAAGCAAGGTTTGTTATTGGAAACCAGGGGGGTATCAACGAACAATGTTTATAGTGGGTCCCGTGCATACCCGGGACCACGGCCCAGGATGTTCCGTTGCTTGGTGACGGAACCTACCGCAAGGCGATTCAGGAGGGTCTTATGGATGCCCATATCAAGATAGTACCAGGAAGGAGGGAGCCAGCTCTCCCCTCGGTCCCCTGGAGGCCCACATGTCAGACCGGAAGTTTTAGTTGCACAACATGCCTAATACCACTGTAAACACGAACATGTATTGATAGCCGCGAGTTTCCCCCGACCTGATGCAAGTTGTTCCTTTTTATGATTTATTATGTATTTATCAGATTCCGGGAATGAGCAGGAATAATGCAGGAATACATGTATTTCAGGAGTACAGTAAGTACTATAAAGAAATCAAGATGTTAGGTCATCATTCCCGTTGTCGTGATAATTAAAAGAGTCAAGTGTATCATGCCGGGTGTCAAGTGATAGCATGACAAGAGGGTGATATTCGTCAAGTGACAAGTCATGTAATAACAAGGGGCAATTATCTGGTAGAAGTATGTCGGGTGGTAACATATCGGTTGACAAGTGATACAACCAAGTGGAGCTGAGTATGCTGGAGGCACAGGTAGCGAACAGAGTTTAGACACTAATACGCTTGGCGAGGTTACCGGGACGACTCGTTTTTAGAATACGAGTGGAAGGTCCGGTAGCAACTTGCCTGGACGGATTTAGTGAATAAAGCGCTGAGCGTTAAGTATGCTAACCAGATGGAGCTGAGAAACCTGACGGTCCCAATCACCTCTCTTTCGAGATAGTGAGAGACCGGAGGCTGAACGGTCACACGAGTTGTTCTATCCTATTACAAGCATTACAATATATCAGTCCGGGACATATCCACAGATTACAACACACACACCTGTACAACCACATCGCACTGCTACCAAGGACAACATAATAATGATTTTAATACAAGTCTATTTTCTGGCGAGGAAAATCACTCGCCTAAAATGCCACTTTTCAAGCTTTGCGCGTCCGATTCTCCGGGAGAGGAAAATACCAAGCGAGCAAAGGAAAGGGGGCTTGGTCTTTTGGGTGGCCGCCGGCCCTAGGGTGGTGCGCCACCCTTTGGTGGTGGCCTAGGGAGTGGCCGGCCCCAAGGAGAGGGAGGAGGAGAGGAAAGGGAAGGTGATTTTGTTGGTGGTGGTATTTGATAAAGAAGATGGATTTTGGTGGAGAAAAAAGAAAGTGAAGGAGGTGATGTTTGGAAGTGGAAGTAGTGGAGATGGAGGTGGTGTTGTGATGGTGAAATTAATGGTGGAAGTGAAGATGGTGGTGGAAAATAGTAGGGGTAATGGTGATGTTAGTTGTTGTCGTTGTAAGCCTCACCATAATGATTACCGGAATAATCGTAAACGATTACCGGAATAATCACCGGAGGGGTTACCGACGAAGAAGAGCTCGGCACCAATCCAAAGGAGGTGGCCGGACCTAAGAGAAGATGATGGGGTGGTGGTTTATGGAGAGGTTTTGTTGTAGTGGTAGTTTTGGAAAAGGTAAAGGAGAAGGTGGAGACTTTGGTGGAGTTGTTGAAGTTGTGGTGGTTTAAATGGAGAGGGAGGAGGAAGAAGATGAAGGTAGGAAGTTAGAGAAGTTGTAGTGGTGGTGGTTGTGGTGGAGATGAAGGAGGAGTTGGTGGTGGTTAAGGTGTTGGTGAAGAGAAAAATGAAGTGAAATGAAGAAGGAAAGGTTTATATAGGAATTGGATTTGTGAAGGTGATGTAAATAAATATTTAGAGAGGGGGTTTTTGAAAAAATGGAGAGGTGAGGTGTCTCTTGGCCGGCCATGGTGATGGGAGAGGGATTTGAGTGGTTTGGGATATTTTGGAGAAGATATTTTTGATGGAAGGAGAAGATATTTTTGGTGGAAAGTTGTAGAAAGTATTGAAGAATGGAGAATTTGGTGGAAGGAAAAGGAAAGAAAGAAAAAGGAAAAGGAAAAGAAAATGAAAAAAAGGAAGATATTTTCTTGGAAGAAAATGGAAAATAATTAGAGTGGCGGATTCCCGGGATTCGGTTGCGGATACGGAAAACTTTCGGAAAAATACCGAAATCGTCCGAAAATCAAGTATCTCGGAACGACCCGCAAATATTCTCAAAAATCAAGAATATTATTCTAAGAATCATGGTGAAATTCGTTTCAAGAAATTCTTTATAGTTTTTAAATTAAAAATCCTAAAATTGGCCGCCAATATCGGTTGACGCCAAATCCGGCAGAAATCTGTTAAATTTTGAAAATTCCCAAAAAAGAATTAAGGTAGTAAATATTATTCTAAGTAGATATGTGAAAGCGTTTTCTCAAAATTTGACCCCAGTTGTAAATTAAAAATTCAGGAATAAACCAGCGGTACCGATTAATCTCGATTTTAGGGTATTTAAAAAAAAATAATTTAGAAAAAATCTGAAAAATCATGAAAAATCTAGAATATTGGAAAATAGTGTTTAAAACTAAAATTGACCCAATCGGATTACCAGAGAGATCAATAATGTAGTACTTCCATTGTACAAGAAATAAATAAGAGAAAATAATAAATAAAAATAACAAAGTTCTTAACAGATCAGGATACGCATCTGAGTACGTATTCTGAGGATGGGGTGTTACAATCCATCCACCTTGCAAAAATTTCGTCCTCGAAATTTCAGGAAGGAGAATATGACGGTAGAGAAGAATAGGAAGAAAGAATTTTACCAACTAAGATGTAAATAGTTGAGGGTAACGCTCACAAATAACATCCTCTCGTTCCCACGTGGCCTCCCCTGGAACATGCCTATTCCAAGAAGCCAATACTAACGGTATTGCCTTATTTTTTAGAGTCTTGATACTTTTGTCCAGAATGGCCATCGGTTGTTCCTTATAAGATAGATCTGGTTGTAGTTCTAGTTCAGAGTGATTTAGAATATGACTCTCATCCTTGACATACTTCCGTAACTGTGATATGTGAAAGACATTATGAATTCCTTCTAATGACGGCGGTAATGCCAAGCGGTAAGCTACATCTCCCACTCGATCCAAAATCTCGAATGGGCCGATATATCTCGGACTAAGTTTCCCGCGAGTACCGAATCGGATTACCCCTTTTGTTGGTGATATCCTTAAAAATACATGATCACCTGCTCTGAATTCTAATGGTCTTCTGTTAGTGTCAGCCCAACTTTTCTGTCGGCTCTGTGCTTCCCGGAGGTGATCTCTAATAATTCTGACTTTGTCTGTTGTCTGAATTAATATATCTGGCCCCAAAAGTCTTCTCTCACCGACTTCGTCCCAACATAACGGTGACCTACATTTTCTACCGTACAAGGCTTCATACGGAGCCATCTTGATACTGGCCTGATAGCTGTTATTATAAGAGAATTCAGCCAAATGAAGATAATCTTCCCATGACCCTTTGAAGTCAATCATGCAGGCTCGCAGCATGTCTTCAAGAATTTGGATAGTTCGTTCAGATTGTCTGTCTGTCTGGGGGTGATATGAAGTACTGAATTTCAGACGAGTTCCTAGATTTTCTTGGAGACTTTCCCAGAAATGTGATCGGAATCTTGTATCTCTATCCGATACAATGCTAACTGGAACTCCATGTAGACGAACTATTTCCTTCATATATTTGTCTGCTAGAACTTCTGTTGTTTGACCTACTCTGAATGGTATGAAGTGAGCTGATTTTGTGAGGCGATCGATGATTACCCATACTGCATTATTACCCTTAGGACTGCGGGGTAGAGCCGTGACAAAATCCATGGTGATATGTTCCCACTTCCATTCGGGTATCGGTAAGGGTTGTAGAAGTCCAGCTGTTCTCTGGTGTTCTATTTTTATCTACTGACAAACCAGGCACTTGGCCACATACTGGGCTATCTCCCTCTTCTTAGCATTCCACCAAAACTGCTGCTTTATGTCTTGATACATTTATTTCCCCTGGGTGTATGGAATAAGCGAACTGTGTGCCTCTGCCAGAATTTTCTGTCGAACTTCTCCTTGGGGAACACAAATTCTGTTACCAAAATAAAGTGCATCATCTGAATGAATACGGATATCAGTTCTTAATCCCGCCTCTACTTGAGCTCTGAATTTCTGTAATCTGGGGTCTTCCTTTTGAGCTTCTTTAATCTCATTCATCAGGGTTGATTGAATTTGAAAAGTCATTAACTGTCCTGACTTATCAGTTCCTCGTACTAGCATTAAGTCCAATTTTGTGATATCCTGAATCAACTCCTTCTGTTGAGTGAGTTGTACTAGCATTTTATTTTCTGGCTTCCTGCTCAATGCATCTGGCACTGTATTGACCTTGCCAGGATGATATTGTAAGTCTATTTCATAGTCCGCCATTAATTCAAGCCACCGTCTCTGTCTCATGTTTAATTCTTTCTGCGTGAAAATATACTTAAGACTCTTGTGATCAGTGTAGATTACACCTTGTCTCCCAGAAGATAATGTCTCCAGATCTTCAATGCGAATATTACTGCTGCCAGCTCTAAGTCATGAGTTGGGTAATTTCTCTCATGTGGTTTCAATTGCCTGGATGCATAAGCTATGACATGATCATGTTGCATTAATACACACCCCAGGCCTTTTCCGGATGCATCACTGTATATAACCATTCCTCCTCTTCCTGAGGGAGTCCTCAAGACTGGAGCTGTAATGAGTCTTTTCTTTAATTGTTCAAATGCTGCAGTACATTCTTCTGTCCATATATACTTTTCTCCTTTTCGGGTGAGCTTTGTTAACGGGGCTGCGATCTTAGAGAAATCTTGGACAAAACGCCGGTAATATCCAGCTAATCCAATAAACTCTTAATATCTGTTACTGTTTTTGGAATTGGCCAGTCCTTTACTGCCTGGATTTTACTGGGGTCAACTGAAATTCCTTCTTCTGAAATCATATGTCCAAGGAAAGCTATACAATCTAACCAGAAGTCACACTTGCTCCGCTTAGCATGAAGTTGTTCCTGCTGGAGAGTCTGTAATACTGTCCTCAAGTGTTCTGCATGCTCTCTGTCATTCTTGGAATATATTAGATATCATCTATAAATATAACTACAAATTGATCCAAATATGGTGAGAACACTCTGTTCATCAAATCCATAAAGACTGCAGGGGCTTTGGTAACTCCGAAGGGCATGACTAGAAACTCATAATGGCCATAACGAGTCCTGAATGCTGTCTTTGGAATATCTTCTTTCTTTACTTTTAGCTGATGATAACCCGATTGTAAATCTAATTTAGAAAATACTCGGGCTCCATGCAGTTGGTCAAAGAGATCATCAATTCTTGGTAAGAGATACTTATTCTTGATGGTAACTTTGTTCAATTCTCTATAGTCTATACATAACCGTTTACCACCATCCTTTTTGTTGCCAATAGCACTGGAGCTCCCCATGGTGAAGTACTCGGCCTAATTAACCCCTTATCAGAGTATTCTTGTAGCTGTTTCTTTAGAATCTCTAACTCAATGGGTGCCATTCTGTACGGAGCTTTGGATATTGGAACTGTGCCTGGAATAGTATCAATGGAGAACTCAACCATTCTGTCAGGTGGGAGTCCTGAGATTTCAGCAAACACTTCTGGGAATTCATCCCAAACCGGTACTTCCTTCTTCTGGATCTCGGTAGTAGTCATCTGAGTCTTTCTCTTGACAGACTTAAGTTCCCCGTCAAATTGAAATTCAGGCTGAAATGAATTCTGAAATTAATTTTCTTATTTCGACAATCAATAACCGCATAGTATTTGCTGAGCCAGGTCATGCCTAAGATTACGTCGTACCCTTTGGTATCTAGTACGAGCATATCTATGGCCAACGTTTTGTTACATATTTCTACAGGGCAATTGATACAAATTTTAGAGGAGATGACTACTCCATTCCCTGTGCTAATCTCCCATTGATGGTCTAAAGACTTAACAGGTATACAATGCAAGGCAATGAAATGATCTGATATGTAACAATGAGAAGCACCCGAATCGAAGAGGGCTAGAACAGGTTTTGAGTGTACCCTGATCTTACCTGTTACCACATCTTCAGAAGTCTCAGCCTCTTCCGCTGTCAAGTTGTAGGCTTGTCCCCTTCCGCGACCTGCTACAGTCCTAACTCCCCTTGGACTGGGCGGATAACTTGCTGTTGGGGAGGGGGAGGGGCCCTTCTAGCCATTGGTCCCTGGTTCCTCTGTCCATTTGGTATTGGTGGTGCTGGCAAGGCTTGGTTCACTATTCCTGTCCTTTTATGGGGACAGCCTTCTATTGTATGGTTACTGGAACCACATACCAGGCATAATCCATTTGCCCTACGGCAATTTTGTTGAGAGTGACCTGGTTTCTGGCAATAATTACAAAAAGGAGATGATTGGGTTATCTGAAAGGGGGCTGGTCGAAATGGTCGTCTCATTGTCGGAACTTTTGCAGCTCTGAATGGACCTCCTCTCCCTATTTGTGGAAGTGGCCTCTTCATGGCCTGGTTCTTATCAGGTTAAATTTCTTTTCTCCAGTCCCCGCTCCACCTCCCGAGCTATAGTGAGGACCTGGGAATATGTTTTCTGTTGTTGGGGAATCAAGAAGACTTGAATATCCATTTGTAAGCCCTGTTGAAATCTACTTGCCCGCTTCTCTTCGTCGGTCACCATATATGAAGCAAAGCAGCTAAGCCTTAAGAACTCAGCGGCATACTCATCCACAGACCGGTTCCATTGCTGAAGTCGGATGAACTGTTCTTCCATCTCTTTCTGAGCTGTGGCAGGGAAGAATCTATTATAAAAGCTCTTAGAAAACTGGTCCCAAGTGATGGGTTTCTCCAGTCTTGCCTCTTCAGCTAGCCACCAGGTCCTAGCCACATCTTTTAGTTGAATCTTGGCAACCTCTACCTGATTTTCCTTTGGGACCCGGGCTGCATTCAAGAGATCTGTGGTGTCGATCAGCCATTGTTCGGCCTCTAGTGGTCTCTCTCCTTCTGTGAATATTGCCGGCTGCAACCGCCTGAAGTCTGATACATTCCCCGGCCTTTGTTCCTTAGGAGTTGTTAATCCTTGCCGAAGAAGTTCTGTCTGCTGTTGTTGATTTTCCATCATGTTCTGGATAACCCTCAGAATATCAGCATTTTCTCTCGTGGGTCCATTTGGTAGTGGCCCGGATGATTGTCCGGAACTGTTACGACCCGTCCTTCTATCCATCTTTATGTTGGTAAAAGATGACTGGAAACTGGAAAGATAGAAGGATTTTAGGACATAGGGGAAGGAGTCAAGAAGGAATAGATAACTTTGTACATTGTAGTTGGATTGTATAACTGAGACTCATGTATAGCATTGCAAATTAATATTCCCTTAATTTGCTGCTTGATTGTACTGTAGGTGTGAGAGCCTAGGCTCTGATACCAACCTGTAACGCCCCGATCCCGAGGGTACGGAGACGTCACTGCGACGTATATACGCAGGTCATAAATACCCTTACGTATATACGCTAAGCATCAGTACAGGCAAGAATCACAGTACCACAATACGTAGTATTTATACACATGCCAACATAAGGAGTACAATTTACAAAGTTATCACAGAGTGTGATATACTATTACATGTATCGTATATCACAGCCAGGTACAAAAGTAAAATTTACAATATGAATACAAGGTGCTCACGAGCTGAAGGAAAATCCCGCAAGCTGGAAGAAAGAGTCGGGTACGAAGGGGACCAAGATTAGTCAGCCTGCTCTGAGAGGAAAACTTGATCTTCGGTGGAGGGCTCCACTTCAATCCAAGCTTCAGAACCTGAACATACAAATTCAAGGGAGTCAGAACCTCCCAACAAATGTTCAAGTTACAGCCGAGTGGCATAAGAGATAAGTGTATGAGAGTTGATATAGCATTATGCATAATAAACATGTAAAGGGGGCACGACGTATTATAGATGGAAAAACCCGAATGCATCGAAAAACTCGGTAAAGCATACAACGGATCCATAGTTGGCATCTTTTATTATTATTATTACTCGTCTTACCTTGATGTCTAGATATGTGACTAGCGTCCCAGTACACATATATCCACATCTGAGTAAAGTAAGGTTTGTTATTGGAAACCAGCGGGGGTATCAACGAACAATGTTTACAGTGGGTCCCGTGCATACCCGGGACCACGGCCCAGGATGTTCCGTTGCTTGGTGACGGAACCTACCGCAAGGCGATTCAGGAGGGTCTTATGGATGCCCTTATCAAGATAGTACCAGGAAGGGGGAGCCAGCTCTCCCTCGGTCCCCTGGAGGCCCACAGGTCAGACCGGAAGTTTTAGTTGCACAACATGCCTAATACCACTGTAAACACGAACATGTATTGATAGCCGCGAGTTTCCCCCGACCCGATGCAAGTTGTTCCTTTTTATGATTTATTATGTATTTATCAGATTCTGGGAATGAGCAGGAATAATACAGGAATACATGTATTTCAGGAGTACAGTAAGTACTATAAAGAAATCAAGATGTTAGGTCATCATTCCCGTTGTCGTGATAATTATAAGAGTCAAGTGTATCATGCCGGGTGTCAAGTGATAGCATGACAAGAGGGTGATATTCGTCAAGTGACAAGTGATTGAGATTTTATAGATTGAAATAGAGTTCAGAATTCTTAGTCTCAATGCGAATCCGCTGTAGCAAGGGCTCAAGCGGGTCGTGATCCTCAGGGAAGGATGCGATGAAAGCTTTTCGACTCGATTCCTCTGTGTCTTCAAAAATAGGAGAGAAGAGATTAGATCTTGATATGTATGATGTAAAAGATGTGGTTTTGCTGATTTTCTACCACAACCCTATTGCAAATTAAAGAGCTTGATCTTCATCTTAAGATTGATATGATTCACCCTAGGTTATTACAAATATATCAAGCAAGAAAAATTAATACACGATTCTAACTAAGTTGCATTATTCAAAAACCAACTATGGTTCATCCTAACATCTAGGTACAGCCTAATAGAAGACTAATCTCAAATTTATGCTGTCCTAGTTCTTAAGTTTGAAGTCATGAAAAGTTCTTTTAACATGCAACCTAGATTAAGAATTTTAAGTATTTTTTAATCTTCTAGAATTAGTTGCCTTTAAACCTAGGGTTTCTAGAGATGTTCATTAATCAGATCAAGTTTTAATTGCTCTAGGGTTGCTTTAAGAATCTCAGCAAACCACTAAGAGGATTAGTTCTTCATCATTATTTTTTTTCAAATTATTATATTTTTTTTTATTTTTTTATTTAATGAGAAAGATTGCAAAATAAAGAAAAAGAAAGCAAGAAGAGATCACAGATTGAAAATCAAGAGATCACAAAAGAAATAAAATTTACAGAAATTAAAGAGAACAAAAGAGTGACCTTTATTTCAGATGAATCTCCGGTTACACAATCGTCTCCTTCTTCTCCACAACGAGCATGAAATAAAAATTACAACTTTAAATAAAAGTGGCTAAAGAAAACCCTAATCGTCTCTGGATGCCCCTCTCTGCTGCGCCTGCAGAGATATTTATAGTGCAGAATGTAGAGGAGTCCCGGATGAAGTCGCAACGAAATCTGGTAGCCTGACTCATCCACTTTGCCGCAAAAACCCAAGTTTTGCCGCGGATTTGCGGCAATTTAGTAACGTCTGCCACGCGCTTTGGCGCGTGGCCTCTCCTGGTCCGTCCATGTGGGATTTTGCTTCTGGAATATGTATCCTGGCCTTTTAATCTGGATTTTCGAGATAACTTGGTAATCAAGTTACCTTGATCTCAAATATCCCAAATCTTCTATCCACGAATTTTGGGCTTTTATCCTCATCCTGCAAGTGTTTAGGTTGGGTAGAAGTCTATCCTTCCCTCATCTTTGATATTTGCAACTTTAGCCCTTTGTGTATTTACATTTTGACTTCTTGTAATTGCGCTTTTTCACCTGGGCTTCAAATATGGGCTTGGATCTGGGCTTTTGGGCTCTTTAAGCTTTATTTATTGTTAAATAATACTTCGAGGCCTGCACACATAAATAACGAAATATTAATAAATGTGCATTATAATATGAATAAATGTGCACATGTGATGGTATATATGATGATAATTATGCATTTTTCACTACCTATCACACCCCCACACTTATCTTTTGCTCGTCCTCGAGTAAAACAAAGAAAAAGAAAAAGAAATGAAAAGTTAATCTAACCTAACTCACTTTCGTAGGAATCACGATTGCACTTAGCACGTGCAACAAGCCGTTAAACCTCTAGGTTCCCTAGAGGACGAGTGTTGTCTCGTGAGGGTTTTCAGCGGATTACACCCACAAAATCCATAAAAAGGAAAATATTTGAATTATTATTGAAGATACTAAGTAGTCTATAAGTTTTAGGATTATCATTTTTATTCATTCTTTAAACTTAGTCTTTATAAAGTTAATTGTTTTCCATTTTAGGTAAGGATTAAAATTGAATTTCTAATATAGTCTTTTTCGTTACCAAAAATCATATGCATCCTTATGTTTTTACTAGGAATTCCTTAACTTGGACTCTCATGCCTCTTTATTATTTTTATAACATCATCTAATTTTCTTTCGTGTAAGTATCAAGGCTT
The DNA here is from genome assembly GCA_038442645.1 of Agave tequilana. NCBI lineage: Eukaryota > Viridiplantae > Streptophyta > Magnoliopsida > Asparagales > Asparagaceae > Agave > Agave tequilana. Next base: position 126,839 of record JAVJIF010000984.1, read on the forward strand.
CTTGAGGCCCTCATACCTAACTAATTGACTATTAGATGTGTTAATACAATTTTTTTTTTTGGCATGTATAACTCATCTAATTTTCTTTCGTATAAGTATCAAGGCTTCTTGAGGCCCTCATACCTAACTAATTGATTAATAGATGTGTTAATACATGTATAATATTTCTCAGTTTCTTAGGCTTTCTAATCCAGCCATGTAGCGAACTTAAAGTCGGTGGCTCCCAAACCGGTCGGCTTTAGGGCACCAGGTGAGAAAACACCCCGCGGACTCAAATTCGAGTGAATTAGGCTACAAAACTAAGGACTTTATTTTATTTAGAACTCACCTTTAGGCATGAATACTTATGCTTCTTGAGGCACATGTATCAGCTTAATTGGTGATTTTTTTTTTTTTTTCGTTTTTTTTTTTTATGAGGCACAAGGTCTTTGTCTTAGAATCCTAGATATGCATTAGGTATGCAAATTTCATTAAGGTAAAAATTAAGACTAACTAATTATTCAATTTCTCCTCCTATACCTAAAATTTAAACAATTTATTTATTTTGACCAAGTTTTTAGAAATCCTAATCATGATTTTCCTAATCCTTAAAACTAACTTAAATTCTTTCAAAAAATAAGTCAAAGTATTATCCTTTTTATAAGTTTTTTTTTTTAATTTTAATTTTTTTTAAATGTTAGAAATTTTTTTTTTTGAAATGTTAGAACAAATAAAGAGAAAATATTATTATTATTTTTTTAATTAATCTTTTCTATGTTAGTAAACCCTCCCCCACACTTATCTCATGCATTGTCCTCAATGTATGAAATGCATGAATGCATGAAGAAAAATGTAAAGAGAGGCAAAAAATAATAGTATACCATAATATGTACAACACATGTATCACTCTCACCTAGAGCTGCTTAGGATTCATCCCTCTAGCTCGTTTCCCATCATTCCAATGGGTTCTCTTTATAAGGCACAATGGGGAGACCAACATTTGTTTTAACTTTCTCCCCCCCAGTTTCATCTTCTTTAGGCTCTTCCTCATCATATGTCCACCTCCATTATTAAAAATTCATCACACCTTTCAGTTAGAACTTCCTTGCCGAGAAATTCTAGCTCAGTTCCGTACATCTCCTCAAAACTTAAATCAACACTTTTCCCTGGAAGTGAATAATTAACCAACATCTCCTTAATCGGTGTATCTAAACACAGGAGTTCTTCTTCAAAGAGACTTTCGAAAGTTAAGTCAATCGGAGTTTCTTGAACTATATTCTCATGCGATATTTCAGTGCTTGGCTCTTTGAAGATACTTAGATCAAATCTTCGTTTTTTAAAGGGAACTTTAAAATTATAATCCTCAACATGTGTCATCTTATCACTAAAATCACACTTATCCTCAAATAACTTGTCAAGAAATAGAGACTCATTTTCACTTTCTTTTTCACAAATGTTCTCGATGAAGTTCACCTCAAATGCTTGGTCTTTAATCTTACGAGATTGGTTTTCCAGGTTGAAGACATTGACCTCTTTAGTCATGTTTCCAAAGGTCAACCTCATGGATCCATTCCTACAATTTATGATCGCATTTGCAGTTGCAAGGAACGGACGCCCTAGGATAACGGAAGTTTGAGACCGAAGAGTAGATACAGGTTCGGTCTCCAGAACAACAAAATCTACTGGGTAGATAAACTCCCCAACTTGGACGAGCACATCGGTAATTTCTCCTTTGGGAATTTTTATGGATCGGTCAGCCAATTGGATTGTAACCTTAGTCGACTAAGTTCGCCCAACCCAAGTTGTTGGTAAACTGAGAAGGGAGTAAGTTGATACTTGCTCCAAATCAAGAAGTGCATGCTTAATTGCAGTTTGACCTATTGTGCAAGAGATGGTGGGGCAACCAGGGTCCTTATACTTGACAGGGATCTGGTTGGACAATAGCTCACTAATGTTAGTGGCTAGAAAAACCTTCTTGGGCACATTAGTCTTTCTCTTCTTTGTGCACATGTCCTTAATAAACTTGGCATACTTAGGGACTTGTTGAATTGCATCAAGAAGAGGTAATTGATCTTGACTTGATTAAAAATCTCTCGTACCTTATCCATTTGTGCACATTGCTTATCTTTAAGCCTATTTGGGTAGGGTGCGATGGGCTTGTGCATATCTTCGGCTGACTTGTCTTTTTTCGTGTTGTTGCATTAAGTTGGGATGGAGTGGGATCAGGCAAGCTGAATGCTTGTTTAGAACTTGATGGTGTTGATACTTGGTTATCAACTTGTTTTCCCGACCGCAATGTATGAATCGCATTGCACTGACTCATATGATTCTCTTCAGCCAAGTGAGCTTGACTAGAGTTCCTAGGGTTTGGGAATGGTTGACTAGGTAGAGTACCCTTTTGCCTTTCTTGCTGATTCATTTGCATCTCTATCCTAGTCAAAACTTGAGCCAGCGTGTCATTGCTTTTAACGAGAGTGTCCACCTTTCTTTCCATATTGGAGAGCCTTGATTCCATTTGTGAATATTGGAAAGAGGGTGGAGGATTTTGATAGGGCGGATTTTGGAAATTGTTGGAGAATTTGGGCCTAGTTTGATCATTGTTACTTTGGCCCCATGACAAATTGGGATGGTTTCTCCAACCGGGATTGTAGGTGGGCGAATATGGATTGTTGGCGGGCGGATTGTTGGCGGGCCTTGTGAAGGCCGCACTCATATGTTCGGGCAAGCTTTGATGCGCGATAAAAACAGGACATTCCTCGAACACATGGTTCATATCTTGACAATAAGTACAGCCCGCCGAAGTTGTTGGGCTGATTTGGTTCACAGAGACTGGCTCTTTAGTTTCAAGAGCCTCAAGTTTTCGCATAAAGCAGCTAACTTAGCATCGGTTGCTATGTTGGCCTCAATGGAATGGATACCTCCTTTTGAAGAAGTAGGGTCATTAGTCCTAAATTTTTCAGGAGTAGGTTCCCATTGGATGGTATTTTCAGCTAATTCCTCATACAATTGCCATCCATCAGTTTCGTCCTTTTTCAGAAATCCTCCTTGGCACATGGATTCTAACAACGTTTTAGTTTGATATTCTAATCCATCATATAGAACTTGGCATAATCGCCATTTCTCTATCCCATGGTGAGGGCATTGGGCAAGGAGGTCCCTGAAACGTTCGAAGTATTTCCAAAAGGGCTCATTGGCTGTCTGCTTAAACTATAGGATATTCTTCCTAATCAATGCAGTCTTGTGAACAGGATAAAATTTCTTTAAGAATGCCTTAACAAATTATCCCAAGAAGATATAGAACCGGCCTCTAGACTGTAGAGCCATTTCTTTGCTAAATCCTTCAAAGCAAAGGGACAAACCTAAGTTTGATGTCATCTTTTCCTACTTAGGAATATTCATCATGAGACATACTTCCTCAAATTCCCTTATGAAGAAGTATGCATCCTCGGAGTCAAGTCCATGAAATTTCGGAAGGGTGTTGATGTATTGTGGCTTAAGCTCAAATGGGTCAACACCTTCATCGTTAAGCTTGATGCAAGAAGGAAGAGAGGTCATAATAGGATAGAACCTATCTTGGAGTGATATTGGTTGTGCCATGTGTGGGTCGGGCTTGAGCTCGGGTGGTGAACTAGTTCTAGTTAGCCTGGATGTAAGTGGGTCTCTCGACCAAGCGGGCATGCACAATCAGCAAACAAGTTCACCCAATCAATCAAAAGAAAAACAATCAAAAATCCTAATCTAGGGTAAGCCTTGACCTAGACGACTCCTAACTTTAGACTGTCCTTAGGAGGTCTACTGTCGACATTAACCACAAGCTAATTGGCCAGGTAGGTGGCAAGACCGGTGGGAGGTTTTCCGTCAGAGACGTTCCTTAATTAAATAACCACCGTTCTTCGGGCTTTCGGCCCTCAATCCCCTGCCTAGACACCGATTTGACAAGAGTTAATTTCGAACAATTTTCCTCCTTCAGTCAATCTCCTATTGAGTCCGAGTTAACCTAGGGCCAACGTCTAGTCAAATTTTACTTAAGGTTAGGGTTGTGAGTGTGACAGATATGATTTGTGGGCCAAGGAAGGGTGATGAAATCCCCACCTTATCTTGCTTATGGGTTATGCCCTTAAGATGAATTAGTGTACGTGTAAAGCGGTAGAAAAGTAATCACTCAAGAAAGCAGTAAACAACCAAGAGTGTTTCCTAATCTATATGCTATGCAAACGTACCTTGTCGCCAGCACTCTTCAACAGAATTAAAAAAAATGTAAATAGACACGTGCCCTAAATGCAAGAGTCTAAAATTTTTTTTTTTATTTTCAACAAATGGGTTAATGTTATTAATTAGCAGTTGCAGAGTGATCACAGAGAAATAATATCACAGCAGAAAATAGAATTTTGCACTGCAGAGCAACCTGCAGAAAAATATATCAGTAGTCCACTACAATTGCCGCGGATTCGCGGCTTTTGCCGCGTTTCTGCGGCAAAGTTGTAGGTCCAGGTGCTCTGCCTTTGAGGGCAGAGGCACTGGATAGCTATATGTGCTTTCTGCTGCTCTGTTTTTGTTTCCTGTTCTCTGTACCTGCAACAGAAAAGAAAGAATGATTAGAACGAGGAAATCGTGCCGTTCCCTCCCCGACAACGGCGCCAAAATTGATTGAGACCGGAAGTTTTAGTTGCACAACATGCCTAATACCACTGTAAACACGAACATGTATTGATAGCCGCGAGTTTCCCCCGACCCGATGCAAGTTGTTCCTTTGTATGATTTATTATGTATTTATCAGATTCTGGGAATGAGCAGGAATAATGCAGGAATACATGTATTTCAGGAGTACAGTAAGTACTATAAAGAAATCAAGATGTTAGGTCATCATTCCCGTTGTCGTGATAATTATAAGAGTCAAGTGTATCATGCCGGGTGTCAAGTGATAGCATGACAAGAGGGTGATATTCGTCAAGTGACAAGTGATTGAGATTTTATAGATTGAAATAGAGTTCAGAATTCTTAGTCTCAATGCGAATCCGCTGTAGCAAGGGCTCAAGCGGGTCGTGATCCTCAGGGAAGGATGCGATGAAAGCTTTTCGACTCGATTCCTTTGTGTCTTCAAAATAGGAGAGAAGAGATTAGATCTTGATATGTATGATGTAAAAGATGTGGTTTTGCTGATTTTCTACCACAACCCTATTGCAAATTAAAGAGCTGATCTTCATCTTAAGATTGATATGATTCACCCTAGGTTATTACAAATATATCAAGCAAGAAAAATTAATACACGATTCTAACTAAGTTGCATTATTCAAAAACCAACTATGGTTCATCCTAACATCTAGGTACAGCCTAATAGAAGACTAATCTCAAATTTATGCTGTCCTAGTTCTTAAGTTTGAAGTCATGAAAAGTTCTTTTAACATGCAACCTAGATTAAGAATTTTAAGTATTTTTTAATCTTCTAGAATTAGTTGCCTTTAAACCTAGGGTTTCTAGAGATGTTCATTAATCAGATCAAGTTTTAATTGCTCTAAGGTTGCTTTAAGAATCTCAGCAAACCACTAAGAGGATTAGTTCTTCATCATTATTTTTTTCAAATTATTTATATTTTTTTTTATTTTTTTATTTAATGAGAAAGATTGCAAATAAAGAAAAGAAAGCAAGAAGAGATCACAGATTGAAAATCAAAGAGATCACAAAAAGAAATAAAATTTGCAGAAATTAAAAGAGAACAAAAGAGTGACCTTTATTTCAGATGAATCTCCGGTTACACAATCGTCTCCTTCTTCTCCACAACGAGCATGAAATAAAAATTACAACTTTAATAAAAGTGGCTAAAGAAAACCCTAATCGTCTCTGGATGCCCTCTCTGCTGCGCCTGCAGAGATATTTATAGTGCAGAATGTAGAGGAGTCCCGGATGAAGTCGCCAACGAAATCTGGTAGCCTGACTCATCCACTTTGCCGCAAAAACCCAAGTTTTGCCGCGGATTTGCGGCAATTTAGTAACGTCTGGCCACGCGCTTTGGCGCGTGGCCTCTCCTGGTCCGTTCATGTGGGATTTTGCTTCTGGAATATGTATCCTGGCCTTTAATCTGGATTTTCGAGATAACTTGGTAATCAAGTTACCTTGATCTCAAATATCCCAAATCTTCTATCCACGAATTTTGGGCTTTTATCCTCATCCTGCAAGTGTTTAGGGTTGGGTAGAAGTCTATCCTTCCCTCATCTTTGATATTTGCAACTTTAGCCCTTTGTGTATTTACATTTTGACTTCTTGTAATTGCGCCTTTTCACCTGGGCTTCAAATATGGGCTTGGATCTGGGCTTTTGGGCTCTTTAAGCTTTATTTATTGTTAAAATAATACTTCGAGGCCTGCACACATTAAATAACGAAATATTAATAAATGTGCATTATAATATGAATAAATGTGCACATGTGATGGTATATATGATGATAATTATGCATTTTTCACTACCTATCAACAAGTCATGTAATAACAAGGGGCAATTATCTGGTAGAAGTATGTCGGGTGGTAACATATCAGTTGACAAGTGATACAACCAAGTGGAGCTGAGTATGCTGGAGGCACAGGTAGCGAACAGAGTTTAGACACTAATACGCTTGGCGAGGTTACCGGGACGACTCGTTTTTAGAATACGAGTGGAAGGTCCGGTAGCAACTTGCCTGGACGGATTTAGTGAATAAAGCGCTGAACGCTAAGTATGCTAACCAGATGGAGCTGAGAAACCTGACGGTCCCAATCACCTCTCTTTCGAGATAGTGAGAGACCGGAGGCTGAACGGTCACACGAGTTGTTCTATCCTATTACAAGCATTACAATATATCAGTCCGGGACATATCCACAGATTATAACACACACACCTGTACAACCACATCGCACTGCTACCAAGGACAACATAATAATGATTTTAATACAAGTCTATTTTCTGGCGAGGAAAATCACTCGCCTAAAAGCCACTTTTTAAGCTTTGCGCATCCGATTCTCCGGGAGAGGAAAATACCAAGCGATCAAAGGAAAGGGGCTTGGCCTTTTGGGTGGCCGCCGGCCCTAGGGTGGTGCGCCACCCCTTGGTGGTGGCCTAGGGAGTGGCCGGCCCCAAGGAGAGGGAGGAGGAGAGGAAAGGGAAGGTGATTTTGTTGGTGGTGGTATTTGATAAAGAAGATGGATTTTGGTGGAGAAAAAAAGAAAGTGAAGGAGGTGATGTTTGGAGGTGGAAGTAGTAGAGATGGAGGTGGTGTTGTGATGGTGAAATTAATGTGAAAGTGAAGATGGTGGTGGAAAATAGTAGGGGTAATGGTGATGTTAGTTGTCGTCGTTGTAAGCCTCACCATAATGATTACCGGAATAATCGTAAACGATTACCGGAATAATCACCGGAGGGGTTACCGACGAAGAAGAGCTCGGCACCAATCCAAAGGAGGTGGCCGGCCCTAAGAGAAGATGATGGGGTGGTGGTTTGTGGAGAGGTTTTGTTGTAGTGGTAGTTTTGGAAAAGGTAAAGGAGAAGGTGGAGACTTTGGTGGAGTTGTTGAAGTTGTGGTGGTTTAAATGGAGAGGGAGGAGGAAGAAGATGAAGGTAGGAAGTTAGAGAGTTGTAGTGGTGGTGGTTGTGGTGGAGATGAAGGAGGAGTTGGTGGTGGTTAAGGTGTGGTGAAGAGAAAAATGAAGTGAAATGAAGAAGGAAAGGTTTATATAGGAATTGGATTTGTGAAGGTGATGTAAATAAATATTTAGAGAGGGGGTTTTTTGAAAAAATGGAGAGGTGAGGTGTCTCTTGGCCGGCCATGGTGATGGGAGAGGGATTTGAGTGGTTTGGGATATTTTGGAGAATATATTTTTGGTGGAAGGAGAAGATATTTTTGGTGGGAAGTTGTAGAAAGTATTGGAAGAATGGAGAATTTGGTGGAAGGAAAAGGAAAGAAAGAAAAAGGAAAAAGGAAAAGAAAATGAAAAAAAGGAAGATATTTTCTGGAAGAAAATGGAAAAATAATTAGAGTGGCGGATTCCCTGGATTCGGTTGCGGATACGGAAAACTTTCGGAAAAATACCGAAATCGTCCGAAAATCAAGTATCTCGGAACGACCCGCAAAAATTCTCAAAAATCAAGAATATTATTCTAAGAATCATGGTGAAATTCGTTTCAAGAAATTCTTTATAGTTTTTAAATTAAAAATCCTAGAATCGGCCGCCAATATCGGTTGACGCCAAATCCGGCAGAAATCTGTTAAATTTTGAAAATTCCCAAAAAGAATTAAGGTAGTAAATATTATTCTAAGTAGATATGTGAAAGCGATTTCTCAAAATTTGACCCCAGTTGTAAATTAAAATTCAGGAATAACCACGGTACCGATTAATCTCGATTTTAGGGTATTTTAAAAAAAATAATTCAGAAAAATCTGAAAAATCATGAAAATCTAGAATATTGGGAAATAGTGTTTAAAACTAAAATTGACCCAATCGGATTACCAGAGAGATCAAATAATGTAGTACTTCCATTGTACGAGAAATAAATAAGAGAAAATAATAAATAAAAATAACAAAGTTCTTAACAGATCAGGATACGCATCTGAGTACGTATTCTGAGGATGGGGTGTTACACATATGTAACTCATCACAACCCAACTCATCAAACAAGTGCAAGCTACACTTAAACCATCAATACTATAGAAAAGTAAGCATGGAGTAAAGTAATGTTAGCTTGTTAGTGGTTAGGAGTTAGAGTGTTAGATCCATCATCATGAGCCATCAATGGCTCTTGCAAGAGCAAGGCCAAACCGAGGCTATTAGATTCATGTGGATTATCAAATAAGAAGTTAGCAAGTTAGTAGTTTGTAGTTAGTTGCCATGAGAGAAAAGTTAGCTACACATGTAAAAGAGATTTGAGAGAAGAAAACAAAGATAAGGTAAGAGAGCACCTTTCATAAATTGTCACCTTCTGTTACAAGCACTCTTGCTTCCCAACATGTACCACTCTCTCTCCCTAATACAAGATCTCCAAGAAATGAAAAATACAAGGGAGGAAGAAGAAGAAAACTACAATACACTACCCTAAACTACAAAATGGAAATGAAACTACTCCTAAAACTCTGCATATCTTGCTTCTCTGGAACTCATGGGGTATTTATAGCCACCAGGGAAGAGGGAGGCCAGGGGACAGGCCCTGGCCCAAAACGCGACCGGGCCGCAGCCATACTGGGGCCGCGCGCGCGGCGCTTCGAGCCGCGCGCAGTCCCATCTGTTCCCTGTCAGGCCCTGTGCCCGGTTTCGTCTTTGCAGTCCCTGGTTTTTATAGAATCAGCTCTCTAGGTCAATGACTATATTTATTAGGCTTTTAATCACCAATTAAATGGTGATTTAGGGTCTTCTTGTTCATTGCACACCATGGACCTAGAATCAAGCAAGCAAAGCTTTATTAGTAGAATTTAATATGAAATTAATGTGAAGATGTGATACAAATTATGTAAAATTAGAGACTAATCAGTTGTAAGACCCAAATCAAGAGCACTTGGCTTTGATACCAATTGTAAATCACCTAGAGGGGGGTGAATAGGTGATGAGCTAATCTAATGGTCAATAATGCGGAATTAAAACTTATTAAACTAAACACCATGTATAACACAAGAGTGTATCCGGATTTCCCATGAAGGGCTCTGGACTAACTCCTCAAGATTCTTCTAAATAAGAGTTGAGGTGCCGCGTTGGCCCTCTTGGTTGAATACAAGTGTTAGCAAACAAACCCCAAGCATATAACAAATGAGCAACACAATATATCAAGCATATAAAGATAAAGACAATATTAGCATGCAAGATATAAAGAAAAGTAAGAGATAGAGAGAGCAATCGCAAACACGGGAGATTTGTTTTGAGGTTCGAGCACACTTGCTCTACGTCCCCGCCTTCAACACTATGAAGGATTTCTACTAAAATCGATCCCACCCGGATCACTCGGTGCCGCAATACCTACAAGGCGAGTTCACACTTGAACTCCTTGGACTCTCTAGTCCCGTACACAACGTAAGCCCACAAGCTCGCCAAGGCCGCACCTCAAACAACGAGTTCACACTAGAACCCAAAACAACCGCGAACACGCAAGTCCGCCTCCTCAAAGTACAAAGATGGAACTTTTAGTGATCACAACACTTAGATCACCTAAAATCCTCTCATAACAAAAATCCCTATAGGTAGATATAGCAATGGATAGCTCAAGTGTTGTGTGAGAAAACTAGATGGAATGTGTGGTAGAAAACACAAGAAAATCACTTTTGAAAACTCTTAATAAACTCTCCTTTTGAATGGAAGTATTTGGCTCAAATACAAGTAAGAAAACCTCTTAAAAGAGTTTGAAAAACTGGCTCAAAACCACTTAAAATCTTATGTAAAATAGCCCCCAACGTCCCATTTATAGGGCTAGAAAAATTAGCCGTTGGGAGTCATGTTGACCTGTCGGTCGACCGCCCGGTCGACCGCCAAATATCAAATTTCTAACCGTTGCGTCAACGGTCGACCCGGCTGGTCGACCGTGGCCTGGATACAGAGAGCGGAGCTCTCTGTCGGTCGACCGGGGCTTTCCAGAGAGCAGAAGCTCTCTGCGGTCGACCGGGTCGGTCGACCCGCCCTCCAGCCAAACTGGCGTGCACGTTCTGTGCACGTCGGTCGACCGTCCCGGTCGACCGACTCCTAGCTCGGTCGACCGGTCCGGTCGACCGACAGAAGCCAGACAGGTCAGTTTTTTGGATTGAAAAACTTGATTTTTATTTCTTAAATAAATCCCATAAATTCACGAAAATCTATAAAAATAGTTTCAATGTAATACTTTGATAATCAAACATGTTTGAGCAAAATCAAGACATGTACAAACAATTTGAAATATTTTTGTAACTTATAAATTTTGGCTAAAAACAAAAACTGTATTTTTCCAAAATGGATTTTTCCAAAACTTCTCCAAATACAAAACAAGATATTTTGAACACTTTGAAAGCATAGAGTGTATGGGTATGATCCACTACACATACATGATGAAATACCTATGTTTTTTACAATAAGCACTTAACATGGTTTTGGTAAAGATATGTAAACTTAGAATACCAAAAACCAAACCGGTATTTTCCAAATGAAAATTCTTTTGTCTTTTTTCAAAATAAAAATTCTTTTATGAAACTCATCTAAATCAAGAGTGTGTGTGTATATGGTAACTTGATCAATCCACCAACTATTCTATCCTTTATATTTTAACTAAAAACAAAATCTTATAAAAACAAACCTAGACACAAGTCTTCTTCTTGAAGTCTTCTCATCTTTCTTGACTTGGTCCAAACTTGATCCAACGAGCTAGATTCCTCTTGAGTACTTGATGTGGTCTTAATGCACAAGCTCTTAAATCAACCATACTAGCTCCAAACTTTACTTTAAATCTTTTGTTAAAGCTATACACCTACTAAGATCTTGATCATAAATCTGAGATTAAATAAACACAAGATCATTAGTACTATAACTACATGACTTGATCATCATCAGAACTAGAGTGATAGGCCTTTGGCCAACATATACTCTCTGGATCTTTAAAATATTTGCACCAATCTCGACTTGAGAATTAATATTCTTTAAATCCTAACTAATTAGGCTTTTGTGGCTCATTTCTTCCACCTTCTCTATTATACAGGCATGTACACTATTAAACAAAAAAAGATTAAATAGAAGAGTTTATTATAAATAAATATGAGAATGTGACAATAAATATGCTATATTAGTGAACAATCACACCCCTACACCTATCTTTTACTCATCCCTGAGCAAAACAAGAAAACTAAGATAAAATCACTTTCGCAGGTCACACAACTGCATTAAGTATGCGCAACATGCCTTTAACCTTTAGGTTACTCCTAGATGAGGAGTTGTAGTCCCTTGAGGGTTTTCAATGAATTACACCCACAAAATCTATAAAAAAGAAAAATAAAGTGTTAGTATAACACCCCGTTCCCGTAATACGTACTTAGATACGTATTCAGATTTTTTGATCATATTTTTGATCTTTTCGTATTTGTTTTTATTTTATGTTTATTTATGTGATTATTTTGCTTTGGATCCGGATTTGTGGACTTGGAGTCGGTCCTAATCTGAATCGGGGACCTGATCCTAGTGTATTGTTTGATTTGGCATTTTCTATATTAGATTTGTTCAGTTTTAGTTTCAAATATCATTTTTCAATATTTTATATTTTCATGATTTTCTGAAATTTTTCTTAATTAAATTGCAAAATCTTCAAAATTGGTGTCGACTGGTGATTGAGTCTAGACCTGCACACAAAAATACAGAATTTAGAAATGAATAATAAAAGTGTGCAAGATACTCAATGTTACCGCTATAGTGAGTAGTTATGCGAGTCGTATTCACAAGAAGGGACTAGCGATGGAAGCGTTTGAATAAGTTCTTTCTTTTTTAGTTTACTAAAACAATGTTTGAAATTTCTTCTCAGTTTTATAAAAAAGAAAACAAAAAAAGTTAAGTTAGAAGATGTGGAGAAGATGGTAAAAGAAAATATGGTGATGTTGTTGTCGTTGTTTATTTACAAAAAAAGAAAACTAAATAAAGAGGAGAAAGTTGGTTTTGAATTGGGATTCTAAACAAAGGAATTAAATAAAGGAAAACTAAAGAAAATTCGCTCACCTCTTGTGTTGATTATCGTACTCTTGATTGTTAGCAAAAACTTAATTTGTTTTGGAGGCGATCAACCCATAACCCATAAGATCGAGCTTAGTCCCCATTTATATTACATCATCAAGACGAACAAGAATGAAATAGTAGAGACTCTTAAGGAGGAGATCATCATTATGTAATATAGGTGGCACTCACAAACAACAAGGCTACACTGATGCTACTAGATTCACTTGGATACTCAATCATATAAAAAAGAGAGTAAAAAAAACAAGAATAGAGAATAAAATGCAACTTTGATTCGATTAAATAACAATGAAGAAAAGATGAATACTTATACCGGTGCCACTCTCAGTACAAGCTCCTTTCTCATTTCTCTATGAAACTCTTCTCTCCTCTCAGTTACATAAAGAAAATAAAAATTTACATTAAAAGAGAAAGAAAAATCTAGGTTAAACCTATAAAAAATCTATTCTACTCTCTGCTTAATTGTCCCTCTGCCTTTGATTATACAGGTATTTATAGGAGAAATAGTATAGGGGATAGCGTAAGAAGATTGGGAGAGCAAACGCTCCCCTAGATTCAAACATCTGGCTACGAAAATGTGGCTTTTGTCACGTTTTCAGCTGCAAGATCCTAGCTGTAGGGCCAGGATATGGCTGCGTGTGTCCGTTGATTTTTTTCTCTATCTTTCTAACTTCTTGGATTTTGAATTTTCTGCTTCATATTTGACGATTTATCTCTCTTATCCTCAGTGAAACTGATATGGTTTTCAAACAATCCATTTTTTTCATGAAATTGAATGATATTATCTTATCTGATATATCCAATTTTCAGATAAGATAGCTTCTAGAACCTTTGAATTTGAATCGATCTCCTTTCTTTTGAATTTCTAAATTTAATTGGATAATCTGTCAATCTCTCCCTTTTCTTCCTTAATTACACTCCACGCCGCTAAACATGAAAATCCATTAATAGCAGTGTTTTATTTAAACATAAATGCAGAAATGTGACACATATGATATGAAAACATGTAATGCATGTGTACGATCACACCTCCACACCTATCTTTTTCTCGTCCTCGAGCCTATCCATTTTTGTAGGATCATGATTGCACTTAGCATGTGTAACAAGTCATTAAACCTCTAGGTTACCCCCAGAGGACGAGTTTTGTTTCGTGAGAGTTTTTAGTGGATTATACCTACAAAATTCATAAAGAAAGAGAAATAAAGTGTTAGTATTTTTGAAAGCATTTTTGAAAAATAGAGAAAATATTTGAAGTATTATTGTAAGAGTTCAAGTAATCTATAAGTTATAAAAAAGCTGAATTTTTCATTCCTAAACTTATTCTCTATTTAAAAACTTGTTATCAATTAAGGTAAGGAGTTAAACTGTATTTCTCATCTAGTCTATTAATTTATCCTAAGTCATATGCACTTTGTGATCGTGAAATTTTGACTAGGGGTTCTCTAACTTTTACTTTTATGGCTTATATATATATATATATATATATATATATATATATATATTATATATATATATATATATATATATATATATATATATATATATATATATGTATATATATTAGTATTATTCCGTAGTTTTATTAGGCTTTCTAATATGCCCATGTTAACGAGCCTTCAGTCAGTGACTCCCAACCGAACGGTCTTAGGACACCTGATTGAGGCAAAACCTGCACAAAAAATATGAAATTTCAGAACTTATAATAAAAATGTGCAAGTGCTCAATTCTTCGCTATAGCAAGTGGTTATGCGGGTCGTGATACACAAGGAGGGTTTTGCGATAGAAGCGTTTACGTTCTTGTATTGAAATCTTTAAGAAAACAAAACGATAGTTCTTCTCTGTTTTTAAGTTAACAAAAAGAAAAAGAAGTAATAGTTAAGTTAAGAAGAAAGTGAGAGATGAAGAAGGTGGAAAAAATCAGAAAACGGCGAAAGAAAGCGATTATGTACAAATGAGTTTGGAAAGAAGAGTGAAAACGATTTGAAGAGGTGGTGATCTACATTAAAGAAATAAAAGAAAAGAAAGAAAGACAAGTACTTACCTTCTTTTACCAAAAGCTTATCTTGAGTTCTTAGCGACGATTTTACCTTAAGTGGAGGCATTCAGCGCATAGCCTATAAGATTAGATTTTGGTCTCTTCCACATTACATCATCAAGACTACTTCAAGTATGAAATGATACAGAGAGACTCACAATTCCATCGTCATGAGCTATCGGTGGCACTCGCAAAGGCAAGGCTCTTTCGATGCTTTTAGACTCACTTGGAAGACAATTTGTACCAAAAGAAGAGTAAAGTAGAAAAGAAGAAGAGGAAGAAAACTAAAAAGAAGTACATACAAAGAAAGAACAAAGATTTGATTTCATAACAATCAAAGAAAAGAAAGAAAACCTTACACCATTGTCACTATAGCTCCAGCTTCATTCTTGTTCTTCGATGAAAGTCTGATCTCCTCTTATTTACATCAATGAAAATTACAATTACATGAAAAAGAAAAACAAAAACCTAAACTAAGAAATGAAAAACTAGTCTAAATCCTAACTCTGTGATTGGTCGCTAATGTTGCATATTTAATATCATATTTCCATACTTATTTTAGAATAAAAGCCTGTATTGTCCTAATTAATTGCTTAATTTATTTACAGGCCCATTCTTTAAGGAGATGAAGAGAAATGAGCCCAAAGCCCACCAAAATTCTGAATTAACTCAGAATTAATTCACACTCAGTAAATCAGGGCAAAATCAAGAAGTTGAAAACTGGTTGAGAAGAATCCTCTCAGAATCGATCGGTTGAAGCAAAGATCAAGCAAGTTGATTCAGATTCTGACTGGATACATTTTAGTATTCGAATCATAACTTTTGCTACAGAATCTCAATTCTGATGATTCAAGATGATCCAGAAACAAACTGACAGAGCTACAACTCTTATGTTGATCATTATTTCTAATTCTGTCAGTTGTTTAAGTGATATTCAGCAATCAACACGCCAACAAACTGCAGATCAGAACTGAATATCCACCTCTACCCTCTCCATTTCTCCTATAAATACCTGCACTCAAAGGCAAAAGGGAGGCGAATGCAGAGATTAGGATTTAGCTTAGTTTTCATTTCTTAGTTTAGGTTTTTAGTCTTTCTTTTTATGTAATTTTAGGTTTCATTTATGTAATTCAGAGGAGATCGACTTGCATCGAAGAACAAGACTGAAGCTTGAGCTGGAGTGACACCGTGTAAGACTTATTTCTTTTCTTTGATTGTAATGGAATCGAATCGATGTTCTTTTTGTGTATGTACTTCTATTTAGTCTTCTTCTTCTTCTTCTTTTCTATTTTACTCTTCTTTTTCGTACAATTGTCTTCCAAGTGAGTCTAGAAGCATCGAAAGAGCCTTGCCATTGCGAGTGCCATCGATAGCTCATGACGATGGAGTAGAGTCTCTCTCTGTATCATTTCATTCTTGAAGTAGTCTTGATGATGTAATGTGGATGAAGACCAACACTCAAATCTTATGGGCTATGCGCTGAATGCCTCTAATTCAAGGTAACTTCGTAGCTAAGATCTCAAGGTAAGCATTTGACGAAAAGAAGGTAAGTAACTCTTTTATTTCTTTCTTTCATTTCTGTAAACTAAATCACAAACACCACTTCCTCCAATCGTTTCATTCTTCTTTCCACTTCATTTGTACTTTGTCGCTTTCTTTCGTTTTCTGATTTTCACCTTCTTCATCTCCCGCTTTCTTCTTAACTTTAACAACTTTCTTTTTCTTTTTCTTAACTTTAAAAACAGAGAAGAACCTTCGCTTATTTTCATAAGATTTCAATAAAACTGTAAACGCTTCCATCGCAAACCCTCCTTGTGGATCACGACCCGCATTAGCCACTTGCTATAGCGGAAGTATTGAGCACTTGCACGTTTTTATTATAAGATCTGAAAATCCATATTTTTTTGTGCAAGTTTAGCTTCAATCAAATTATGGCGCCGTTGCCGGGGAGGGTAAAATGGTTTTTATTGAAATCTGAATTTTTTTTGAATCTTTTCTAGAACTAAACGAATTTTCTTCTCTGTTGCAGGTTACAGGGCAAGCAAAGTAGGAAAATAATTTGCAGTGACATACAAGTGGTATTGGGCCTCTGCTCTAGAAAGCAGAGACCCATTGCCCTCTGCATTGCCGTGTTCCACGGCAAAAGCCGCGGATCTGCGGCAATAAAGTTGACTACTAACAGGTTTTTGCAGGGCTTCTAGCTTTGCAAATTCTAGTTTGCTGCAATTATTTATTTCTTATATGCCATCACAAAAACCTGCTAATAATCAACAGTAAAAAGTTTGTTGCAAAAGTTAAAAATTGACTAGACGTTTGCATTTTAGGCACGCGTATTTTCAATTCATTTACTTTTACTGTTGAAGAGTGCTGGAGCAAGGTATGTATGCATAGCATATAGTTTAGGAAACATTCTTGGGTGATTTTGCTTTTGAATGCTACTTTCCTATATCTTGCACACTTACACGAATCAATTCTAAGGGCACTAACCCATAACAAGATAAGGTGGGGATTTAATCACCCTTCCTTAGCCCAAAATTAGATTCCAAGCACTCACTAACCCAAGCCTAACTAAATTGAGTAGACGTTGGCCCTAGGGACATCTCGGACTCAATTAGGAGATTATCCTAAGGGGGAAAAATGTTGGAATCTAAATCCTGCAAAATCAGTGTCTAGGAAAGGGATTGAGGGCCGAAAGCCCGAAGGTTGGTGGTTATTTAATTAAGGAACGTCTTTGACGGAAAACCTCCCACCAACCTTGCCCTGACCTGGCTGATTAGCTTGTGTTAAAGTCTACATTAGACCTCCCGTGGACAGTCTAACCAGTTAGGAGTCGTCTAGGTCCTAAGTCTACCCTAACCTAGGCTAGAATTTTTTTCTTTTTGTTTGTTTATTTGTTTGTTTTTCTTTGTTTGTATTCTATTGTGTGATATGGACTATAATAATAATTTTTTCAACTATAATAATAATCCATATTACACATCAAACTCTTTTTCGGATATTACCAACCCGGCATATCATGACTTTAACCAACCTAGTGTGCCAGATTGGTCTTATCCGAATCAATATGACCCATACCCCCCATCTAATAACTATAATTTCCATAATGATTTCAACTCTTCACCGAGTCAGTGGGGATTCACCTCCCCCGAGCATAATTATCAACCAACTTGTCCTCCTTCTCCACCTAGTCCATAATATTTTCAAGAGTCATACTCAGTTCCACCAGTTCAAAATAGAAAACCATCAATTTTGGAACGGAGTATGCGTGAGTCCAAACAACAATCACAAAATCTGATGGACTCACAATTTCATTATCACTTCCAAAACAACTCTTCATCTTTTCAACAAGACAATGAACCCATCAATTATGAAAAGATGCTAGAAGCCATGACTCATGCTCAAAATGCTAGAAATCGTGACATAGATATGATGGTCGAATCTCTACGTTCCCACCGTCCTGATGTCACTTACCATTCTGTTAGAGCAGAAGAGTCATGTAATTTTGGAAATCAAGATTCCATTTCAGCACAACCATGTGACTTACCCAAACTCCAAATGATATTGATAGTTTGGCTAGTTTTCCTTTTCCTGAAATAGAACTTGAAAATGATTATGATCCTGAACCCCAACTTAGTGATTCAATTCTATTTCCTGATTCGATTATGACTCCGGTATCTTCACCTGACTTTAATCTTTTCCCGGAGTCAACATTGGATCCTGTACCAATTCATAAAGAAATTGAATCACCCATCTTTGAGGATCATGTTGAACTTGACCAACTTTACAATTTTGAAAATCCCATGGATAAATTGGCAAGTTCTCCAATTTTTGATATTGAACTCAATGAGATATGTGACCTAGATTCTCACATATGTGATCCAGTTCAACTTTTTGAATCAATATTGACTCCTGTTTTATTACCAAACTTGAATAATTTCTAGAGTCAGTTTTGATTCCCCCACCTATCATTCCTAAACTCGAACACCCATATTAGGTCACATCCCATTGTTGGAAAATACATGTGGACTGGAGTTTCAATTTCTTGACTTGGCCCAATTTCTGAACCTATTTTGACTCCTGAACCTTTACTTGACTTAAGTCACCTTCCTGAGTCGGTATTAGTTCCTGTCCTTCCTGAGTCCAAGTCAACTGTTCTATCATTTCATACTCCATTCTGGGACGAGGTGGTTGACAAATTTGACTCCGAAATCAATTATGGAATTTGGAAATTAGATGGGGTTAAATTTTTAATAAAAATTCTTAATGGATTTATCTTTTTAGTGGGTTATATTAAAGATAGTGCTGGTGGGTTCCTTCGAGACCCAAGAAAAGTTGATTGGGCCATGTTTCGTGGACCAATCAGACCACCACCGGAACCACACCACCTTAAGGTAACCTTTTCCTTCCCTGCCGTCTTTTTCATGCATCTATGCATTAATTCATACATTGAGGACAATGCATGAGATAGGTGTGGGGGAGGGTCTAACGTAACTTTTCTTTTTCTTTAAAAAATAAAATAAAAAAAAAATTGACATTTTTCTTACTTTTAAAAACTTTTTGAAAAATAGAACAATATTTTGACTTATTTTTGTAAGAAATTAAGTTAATTTTAAGGAATAGGAAAATCCAAATTAGGATTTCTTATACTTGGTCAAAATAAGATTATTTGTTTGATTTTTAGGGTTAGGAAGATAATTTGTCAAAGTAATTTAGTCTTGATCTTTACCTTGATGAAATATGCATACTTCATACACTTACACACTTAGGGTTCAAAAACAAAGATTCTTATGCCTTATAAAAATATATATATATATATATAAAAAAATAAATAAGTCTAATTATGATTAGCTAGGTGCTTTGGCCTAAGCAAGCCTTAGTATTTATGCGAAAGATAATTAGATAAGTTTGAAAAAAAAAAAGAATAAGTCTAATTATTGATTAGCTAGGTGCTTTGGCCTAAGCAAGCCTTAGTATTTATGCGAAAGATGATTAGATCCTCTGATTAAGCTGGGTATCTGTGCCTAATAAAGCATGAGTATTCACGCCTAAAAGAGGTTCATATAATAAAATCCTTAGTTTTGTGGCCTTGTCTGCTCGAGTCCTTAAGTCCTAGGGTGTCTTCTCACCTGGTGCCCTAAGACCGTTTGTTTGGGAGTCATCGATTAGAGGCTCGTTACATGGGCAGATTAGAAAGCCTAATAGAACTAAGGAATAATACCACAAAAAAAAAGTATATATATAAAAATAAATAAATAAGAGTTAGAGTTAATGAACCCTTAGTCAAAATTTTCACAGTCACAAGGTGCATATGACTTAAGGTAAAGTAATAGACTAGATGAGAAGTACAATTTGACTCCTTACTTTGATTGATAACAAAATTTTGAATAGAGACTAAGTTTAGGAATGAAAGATTCGGTTTTCCTATAACTTATAGATTGCTTAGATCTTACAATCATATTTCAAATATTTTTCTCTTTCAAAATGCTTTTTGAAAATACTAACTCTTTATTTCCCTTTCTTTATGGATTTTGTGGGTGCAATCCGCTGAAAACCCTCACGAGACAAAACTCGTCCTCTAGGGGGAACCTAGAGGTTTAACGGCTTGTTGCACATGCTCAGTGCAATCGCGCGACCTGCGAAAGTGGTCTAATAATCCTTAGTATAGTTTAGTTGTTTTGCTCGAGGACGAGAAAAAGATAGGTATGGGGGTGTGATTGGTCGCTAATGTTGCATATTTATATCATATTTCCATACTTATTTTAGAATAAAAGCCTGTATTGTCCTAATTAATTGCTTAATTTATTTACAGGCCCATTCTTTAAGGAGATGAAGAGAAATGAGCCCAAAGCCCACCAAAATTCTGAATTAAATCAGAATTAATTCACACTCAGTAAATCAGGGCAAAATCAAGAAGTTGAAAACTGGTTGAGAAGAATCCTCTCAGAATCGATCGGTTGAAGCAAAGATCAAGCAGTTTGATTCAGATTCTGACTGGATACATTTTAGTATTCGAATCATAACTTTTGCTACAGAATCTCAATTCTGATGATTCAAGATGATCCAGAAAACAAACTGACAGAGCTACAACTCTTATGTTGATCATTATTTCTAATTCTGTCAGTTGTTAAGTGATATTCAGCAATCAACACGCAACAAACTGCAGATCAGAACTGAATATCCACCTCTACCCTCTCCATTTCTCCTATAAATACCTGCACTCAAAGGCAAAAGGGAGGCGAATGCAGAGATTAGGATTTAGCTTAGTTTTCATTTCTTAGTTTAGGTTTTTAGTCTTTCTTTTTATGTAATTTTAGGTTTCATTTATGTAATTCAGAGGAGATCGACTTGCATCGAAGAACAAGACTGAAGCTTGAGCTGGAGTGACACCGGTGTAAGACTTATTTCTTTTCTTTGATTGTAATGGAATCGAATCGATGTTCTTTTTGTGTATGTACTTCTATTTAGTCTTCTTCTTCTTCTTCTTTTCTATTTTACTCTTCTTTTTCGTACAATTGTCTTCCAAGTGAGTCTAGAAGCATCGAAAGAGCCTTGCCATTGCGAGTGCCATCGATAGCTCATGACGATGGAGTAGAGTCTCTCTCTGTATCATTTCATTCTTGAAGTAGTCTTGATGATGTAATGTGGATGAACACCAACACTCAAATCTTATGGGCTATGCGCTGAATGCCTCTAATTCAAGGTAACTTCGTAGCTAAGATCTCAAGGTAAGCATTTGACGAAAAGAAGGTAAGTAACTCTTTTATTTCTTTCTTTCATTTCTGTAAACTAAATCACAAACACCACTTCCTCCAAATCGTTTTCATTCTTCTTTCCACTTCATTTGTACTTTGTCGCTTTCTTTCGTTTTCTGATTTTTCACCTTCTTCATCTCCCGCTTTCTTCTTAACTTTAACAACTTTCTTTTTTTTTTTCTTAACTTTAAAAACAGAGAAGAACCTTCGCTTATTTTCATAAGATTTCAATAAAACTGTAAACGCTTCCATCGCAAACCCTCCTTGTGGATCACGACCCGCATTAGCCACTTGCTATAGCGGAAGTATTGAGCACTTGCACGTTTTATTACAAGATCTGAAAATCCGTATTTTTTTGTGCAGGTTTAGCTTCATCACTCTGCATTCGCCTCCATTTTCAGTACACATACTGGCCTTTATAGGCAAAAAAACCCAACCATCAGGATCTCGGGGAGATCAGGGGAGCAAACGCTCCCCCTAACTCCCAACAAAGCCGCAAAAACGCGGCTTGGGCCGCGTTTCCGCGGCCAGGGTGTGGCCAGATGGCCACACCTTGTTGGTGGGTTTCTCTGGGAGTTTCTTCTGCCTTATCTTCAGTTTGTTTCTTCGTTTGGGTCTAGGATTCTGACGAAATGGCCTTGGATTCTTGGCTTTAACCGATCGATCCTGAGAGGATTCTTCTCAACCGGTTTCAAACCTCTTAATTTTGCCCTGATTTAGTGAGTATGAATTAATTCTGATTTAATTCAGAATTTTGGTGGGCTTTGGGCTCATTTCTCTTCAACTCCTTAAAGATTGGGCCTGCAAATAAATCAAACAATTAATTAGGACAATGCAGGCTTTTATTCTATAATAAGTATGGACATATGATATTAAATATGCAATATTAGCGACCAATCAACACCGGGTAAGAAAATACCCCAAGGACATAAGAACTCGATCAAATAAGTCCACAAAACTAAGAATTTTTATTTACAAGATGGACTGCTTTTAGGCGTGAATACTTATGCTTTATGAGGCACAAATACCCAACTTAATCAGAGAATTTTTGATATATTTTTTCCTTTCTTTAAGGCATAAGAATCTTTATTTTTTGAACCCTAAGTGTGTAAGTGTATAAAGTATGCATATTCATTAAGGTAAAAATCAACACTAAATTTCTTTTTCAATTTTTCTTCCTAACCCTAAAATTAAAAAATCATCTTATTTTGACCAAGTATAAGAAATCCTAAATCTGATTTTCCTATTCCTTAAAATTAACTTAATTTCTTACAAATATAGGTCAAAATATTGTTTTTTTTCAAAAAAAATTTTAGAAGCAAAGAAAATGTTATTTTTTTTTAAAAAAAAAAAAAACCTATGTGTTTGAATCCTCCCCCACACCCATCTCATACATTGTCCTCAATGTATGAATGAATGCATAGATGCATGAAAAATAAGAAAGTGAAGGAAAATATTACCTTAAGGTGGTGGTTGGATTGGGTCAAGCGTTGCTACCCAATCAAGATAATGTGGTGGTTCATGAAACCTACCTTTATTGACCTCTTTTCTATGTACATAATTACAATCCCCAATATGAATAAGGCCATGAAAGACCCTATCATGAAACTTATTTCTTTTACATGACCAGTCTTGGAAAATCATCACGGAGTCATGTTCTATACCTATGTCCAATAAAAGAATGTGACTTGGTGGATTGGCTCTAAAGTGATAAGTTCAAGAACCATTATTAAACCGGGAAAATCAAGTATAGGTTTAAGAGTTGGTATCGGTTTCAATAGTTTGGTCCAAATCTAAGAAATAAAATTCACATTCTTTTTTCATCAATGGAATGTGACTATCCAAAATTGGTGACTTTAATTTTCTAGATCATGGGTATAGGAATAAATATTGGCTCGAGAAATTGGTCCAAATTGGGTAAGGATACCAGAGTCAACATAGATTCAAAGATGAGAACTGAATCACAAGGTTGTGAATCAGGGTCACATTCACATTCAAGTTCAATGTTATTGAATAGAAAACTTGTCATTTATTCAAGGTTTAGAATTGGTCAGTTCAAATTTGTGTAATGAAATTGACTCTTGATTAAAGTTTTCAAGACACCATTATTCTTGGTTTTCATCAATATAGGTAGGGCAATTGGGAATTATCGAACATGTGTTAAGTAGAGTTTTCTCATTCCTATCTTTCACTATGTTGATCAAATGACTCATTTATGCTTCTAACCTATTGAGAGATTGGGAAAAATAATTTCAGACTGAATCAGATTTTCCATACTCTTATCTGAGTCCATAGGTCTTCTTCTTGTTGTGGGACTTGAAAAATGGAGTAAGAACCTTGAATTTAGAAGTTTTGTGGGAATTGTGAGTCCATCATTTTCAGCTTTTGTTCTTAGGACTCAATTATGGCTTCTATACCTTAATCACTTTAGATTTTTCTTCTATGGGTTGATCATGAGGAGGAAATTAGAAGCTGAATGTTGGAATGGTGGTTGATAATATGACTCGGGGAGTTATATCCCTATTGAATCTGTGAAGAGTAGTGATGATTGTTCCAATCTTGTTCATAATATTAGGACTGGAGCATGTATTGATTCAGATAAGACCAATCTAGCATACTTTGTTTGTAAAGTTATAATATGTCGGGTTGGTAGTATCCGAGTCAAAAGAGGTCGGGGTGAAGTATGGATCAATATATGCATTGAAAAAATTATAATGTAATCCATATCATAAAGATATCAAAAATAAAACAAATAAATAAACAAACAAAAGAAGAAAAATCTTGGCTAAGTTAGGGTAGAGCTTAGACCTAGACGACTCCTAACTGTTGATTATCCACAGGAGGTATATTGCAGAACCTGACCACAAGTTAATTGGCCAGGTAAGGACAAAACTAGTGGAAAGTATCTATGCCTAAACAACAGGCCTAATTATACCAAATCACCAGCCTTCGAGGTAAGAGTCAACTTCTAACAACTTCCCACTTAGATAAATCCCTATTTGAGACCGAGATGTCCCTAGGCCAACGTCTACTCAATTTTAAGTTAGGCTGGTTAGTGAGTGAGGAGATGGCTTTTGGACTAAGGAAAATGACTTTCCTACCTTATGTTGTTTAATGAGTTATGCCCTTAGATCGTTTTTGTGCGAGTATACAAGCATATAAAAAAAGCAACACTAAAGCAATATACATCACTCAAAATATATTTTCTAAACTATACGCTATGCACACATACCTTACCTCCAACACTCTTCAACAGTAATGTAAAAGGTAAACGAATTAGACACGTGCTGTAAGATGCAAGAGTATAAATGTTTTTTCGCATTTACAAGCAACCACGTTACTGTTGAGGTTAGAAACATGTACAGAGTGAGTTAAACAGATAAATTAATAACTGCAGAGAGCTAATCTTTGAAAATCAAGCAACCTGCAAGAGCAGGTTAGTAGTTCTCCCTATTTTACCACGCAAATATGACAGTAGTTATGTTTTCTGCAGTAGTGGTCGTGTTTCAACAACAATAGTTAGGTCCCCTGAGCTTTGCTTTCAAGAGCAGAGGCTCAGGTATGCTATATGTCCACTATTGCTTTTTGTTTTCTGAAATTAGGTCATGTACACCAAAATAGAAAAGGAAAAAGGATTAATTCGTTAAAGTATATCAATAAGAAAGAAAACTTACCATCTATCCCCAGCAATGGTGCCAAAATTTGATTGAGTTTAGACCTTCACACAAAATACAGAGTTTAAAATGAAGAATAAAAGTGTGCAAGGTGCTCAATGCTATAGCTATAGCTAGTGGTTATGCGGGTCGTGATCCATAAGAAGGGACTAGCGATGGAAGCGTTTGAGTAAGTTTGTTTCTTTTGAGTTTACTAAAACAATGTTAGGAATTCTTCTTAGTTTTAGAAAAAGAAAACAAAAAGGTTATGTTAAAGATGTGAAGAAGATGGTAAAAGAAAAAATAGTACTGTTGTTGTTGTTGTTTTATTTACAAAAAAGGAAAAACTAAATAAAGAGGAGAAAATTGGTTTTGAATTGAGATTCTAAACAAAGGATTAAAATAAAGGAAAACTAAAAAAAGTTCACTTACCTTTTTTGTTGATTACCATACCCTTGATTGTTGACAAAAGCTTACCTTGCTTCAGAGGCGATCAACGCATAACTCATGAGATCGAGCTCAGTCCTCGTCCACATTACATCATCAAGACGAACAAGAATGAAATGATACAGCTCTTGAGTAGGAGATTATCATCATGAAATATCAGTGGCACTCATACAAAAAAGGCAATATCGAAGCTACTATATGATTCACTTGGATCAATCATACACAAAAAGAGAGTGAAAGAAAACAAGAATAGAGAATAAAATGCAACTTCTATTTGATAAAATAATAATGAAAGAAAAGATGAATACTTACACTAGTGTCACTCTCAGTACAAGCTCTTTTCTCATTCCTCCATGAAACTCTTCTCTCCTCTCAGTTACATAACGAAAATAAAAAATTTACATTAAAAGAGAAAGAAAACCCTAAGTTAAACCTATACAAAAATCTATTCTACTCTTTCCTTAATCGTTCCTCTGCCTCTGAGTATGCAGGTATTTATAGGAGAAAAAGGATAGGGGATAGTGTAAGAAGATAGGGGGCAAACGCTCCCCCAGATTCAAACACCTGGCTACAAAAACACAGCTTTTGCCGCATTTTCACAGCAAGATCCTGGCCATAGGCCTAGGATAGGCCAAGATCTTGGTGCGTGTGTCAGTTGATTCTTTCTCTATCTTTCTATCTTCTTAGATTTTGAATTTCTGCTCCATATTTGACGATTTATCTCTTTATCTTAGCGAAATTGATAGGGTCTTCAAATAATCCATTTTTTCCTTGAAATTGGATGATATTATCATATCTGATATATCCAGTTTTCAGATAAGATAGCTTCTAAAACTTTTGAATTTGAGTCGATCTCCTTTCTTTTGAATTTTTGGATTTAATTTGATAAATCTGTCCCTTTTCTTTCTTAATTATACTGCACGCTACTAAACATGAAAATACATTAAATATCAGAGTTTTATTTAAACATAAATACAAAAATGTGACATATATGATATGAAAACATGTATTGCATTTGCACGATCAACTAGTATCTCTGGTCGATTCCATAATTTTTCATTTACAAACGAAGTTGAATTTTTAAAATCCGCTTTCACATTATTTCTTAGAATCACATTTTTACCTTAGTGTATTTTTAGAGATTTTTCTTAATTTATTGAAACTCAACCGGATTTGGTGTCGGCTGGTGTCACTGGTTGATTCCAAGATTTTTAATTTGTAAAGGAGATTTTATTAAACTGATTTCATATTATTCCTCAGGTGAAGTTTTCTACCTCTGAATTTTTTTGGAAATTTTTCTAGATTAGTCAATTTTTATATTAAAATAATATTAATTAATTCAGAATCTTTCTCTTTTTTCTTTTCTTTTTCTTTTTCTTTTCTTTTCCCCATCCCCATCCCCTGTCTCCGATATGGGGCCTGCCCCCCATCACTTCCCCTCACATTACTCTCTTTTTCTTTTATTTCCCTCTCTTTCTCTCTTCTTTTTCTTTCTCTTCTCCCTCTCTCCCTCTCTTCTCCTGGCGACGACGACCACTGCCGCCGCCGCCGCCGCCATAGTGTCGCCTCTGGCCAGCCCTTAGCGCCACTGATCCCTTCTCTCTCCTCTTTTTCTCTCCCTCTCTCTTTTCTTTCTCTCCTTCTCTTCTCTCTCTTCTAGATCTGCCGCTGCCGCTCAGATCCGTCGTTGACCACCGCCCCTAGCTATGGCCAGCATTGCCGATCGGCTCCCCTCCTATCCTTCTTCTTTTTTCTTTACTTTTTCTTCTTTTTCTTCTTCTTTTCTGTTTTCCTCTCCTCTTTTCTCTCTTTCTTTCTCCCCTACGGCCTGGCCGTGGCCGCGCTGCCTGGCCGACCATCTCCCCCTTCTTGATCTCTCTTGTCTCTCTAGGTTCCTCTCTCTTTTTCTCTTCCTTCCTTTTCTTCTTTCTCCTCTCTCACTCTCTCTCCTCTACCTGAGGGCCGGCGGCGGCCAGAGCCACTGTCGGCCACCCCTGGCCAGCCATGGCGGGCCACCCCACTCCTCTCCCTCTTTCTCTCTTTAGCCCTCTCTCTTTTTTCTCTTTCTAGCTCTCTCTTCTTTCTCTCTTATTTCTATCTAGCTTTTTCTCTCTACAAAATATCCCTCTCCCCTGGTGATGGCGGGTATGTCGTGCCCGTGCACGTGTTTAGGATTCTGAGAATTGTGATATTTTTTGAGATTTAGGCAAGTATTCTAGCCTGTTATCAATACTCGCCTCTTATCTGGGTACCCCGCTTCGATGGGCGTAATTGTAATAATGTATTAGTATCAGTTGATTTGTATTTATATTTGTATTTGTGAACGCGTGTAAATTACTGGTCTAGTGTATTTGAAAATCACCTAGAGGGGGGTGAATAGGTGATAATGCTAATCAATGCACAATTTAAAATTTATGATGCAACAATCTCACAAAGCAAGTGAATATAGCAATGAATGTAGAGAGCAAGTAATAAGAGCAATGAAAGTAGAGCAAGAAATAAGAGCAAGTAAACCAAACGCAAACACCGAGAATTGTTATCGAGGTTCGAGCACCCAGCTCTACTTCCCCGCCTTCCCCAGAAGGATTCCAACCACTTCCACTATCACAAAGATGTTACAAATTTACCGGAGTACCCAACTCCACAATCTCAAGTACAAGCAATCTCTTAGTAGTCAAAAGACCACAAACTCTCTCTTGCAAAATTCTCTTCCCTTACAAAGGTCCTTAGAGAACAATGAGTAGGAATGAAGCTCTTGTGTGTAAGGAGAAAAAAAAAGAAATCAGAGAGTTCTTGAAAACACTTCAGAAAATGAGAGAGAATTTCAGCACAAAACCAAGAAACAAAGCTCTTTTGAATGCCTTAAACTTTTGAAACTTTTGCAAATTTTTCTTGTAATTAATTGGTAAGTGAACCTCTCCCCAAACATCCCTATTTATAGGAGAGGGCTAGGGTTTAGAGATAAAACATACTTAAGGCTAATCAGAAAGGATTAAAATCAAAACATGTCATTTAAACATGCTTGAGTGAGAAAAGGACAAAAATTAAACCAGCTTAGGAAATAGCCGTTACTGTTCAAACGGCTATCTCGGTCGACCCGGTCGGTCGACCGCTAGTTCGAAAATAAGAGCCGTTGCAGGCTGACGGTCGACCGCCCGGTCGACCCAAAAATACAGAGAGCAGAAGTTTGTCAGTCAGGCATGTTTCGGTTGACCGCTCGGTCGACCGAGAAACGTGCACACAGATACGCACTGCTGTCAGAACCTCGGTCGACTGGGTCGGCCGACCGGATTGACCTGGCACAGGGTCGGCCGACCGGACGGTCGACCGGCTCAGGTCAAAAACCAAAACAAAAACAGAATTTTGAGGAGAAATCTATTTTTAACAAAATAGTTTTGAATAGAGATATATATAATGGATAAAAATGAGTTTGTAAGCTGAAGATTGTATACAAACTATTTTTGTACATATTGTAGGAAATATATTTGAATATGAGATGTGCGCAAAAACGTGTGTGATAGAGCTTCAAAATTTATTCACTATTCTTTAACAGAACTATAAAACTAGAAACAAATCTACAGAAATATCTTGAGCAATCTTGAAGCCTTGAGCCATGCAATGCCTTGCTAGAGCCTTCTCTTCTATGTTCCTTCCTTGATGTGCAAAACGCCTTCTTTGCTTCATGAACCTAGAAGTTCTTGCAATAGCTAAGCAATGGCCTCCAAATATGGTACTAACCTAAAACTTATCTTAAACAAACTAATTAGTACCAAATAGCTCTTATTTGTTTTGTTATCATCAAAACTCTAAACAAATGGAGAGTGTAACTTTTTGGGCCAACAATCTCCCTCTTTTTGATGATGACAAAACAAATAGGCTATAAACAAAAATATAGGGGAGGAGAAAGCTCCCCCTCAAATTATGCTATATTAAACAAAAAAATAATGTAATTTGTAATTTGCAAGTAAACATCATGAAACCAAAAACCATGAAACACCATGAGATATAAAACACTTGCAATACACTTAAACTCAAATTACAAGAATTCATGAAAACACATCAAAAACATCAAAAACACATCAAAAGCTAAAAACATATATAAGCTCATATGGAACCAAAGACCATATGAACTCATATTTCCATAGATAAACTCATTCTCCCCCTTTTTGTCATACATCAAAAAGGGTTAAGAAAACATTTTTATTCAATAACACAAACATTAAGTTCACCACAAATGAATGAAAATCTAGCAAAATCAAGTGGTTTAGTGAAAATATCGGCAAGATGCAAATCCGTAGAAACATAATCAATATCTATATCTCCTTTCTCAAAATGATCTCTAAGAAAGTGATATCTAATCTCAATGTGCTTGGTCTTACTATGTTGATTTGCATTCTTAGTCATATGTATAGTACTAGTATTATCACAAAATATTTTTATATGGTTATAATGCAAATCATAATCAAGGAGAGTATGTTTCATCCAAAGGACTTGTGCACAACAAGCCCCCGCGGCAACATACTCCGCCTCGGCGGTTGAGAGAGCTATGGAATTTTGTTTCCTAGAGGACCATGAAACAAGACAATTACGAAGAAATTGACATGTCCTACTAGTACTCTTTCTATCTACTCTACAACCCGCATAGTCGGCATCCGAATAACTCGTCATTGAGAAATCTCTGATTTTCGGATACCAAAGACCTATTCCAATTGTGCCCTTAATATAACGAATAATGCGTTTTACCGCAATAAGATGGGACTCTTTGGGACACGATTGAAATCTAGCACAAAGACACACACTAAATATTATGTCCGGCCTACTTGCCGTCAAATACAACAGACTACCTATCATGCTTCTATACAATTTAATATCAACATTTTACCTTGGTCATCCTTATCAAGCTTGGTTGTAGTTGCCATGGGAGTGTTGCAAACTTTAGAGTCTTCAAGTCCAAACTTCTTTACGAGTTCCTTTGTGTACTTGGCTTGACATATGAAGTTCCCATTTTGCAATTGCTTGATTTGGAGTCCAAGAAAGAAATTAAGCTCACCCATTGAAGACATTTCAAACTCACATTGCATAACCTTTTCAAATTCCTTGCATAAAAACTCATTAGTAGAACAAAAAATTATATCAACATAAATTTGCACAATTAAAATGTCATTATCAACATGCTTAGTGAATAGAGTTGTGTCTACTTTGCCTTTGATAAAATTATTTGAAATGAGAAAACTAGAAAGCCTTTCATACCAAGCTCTTGGAGCTTGTTTCAATCCATACAAAGCTTTGTCAAGTTTAAAAACAAAATTAGGATGAACATGATCAACAAAACCGGGAGGTTGTTCAACATAAACTTCTTCATTTATAAAACCATTCAAAAATGCACTTTTCACATCCATTTGAAAAAGTTTAAAATTTTTAAAAGATGCAAAAGCTAGTGTCATCCGTGTGGCTTCTAGCCGTGCTACGGGTGCAAAGGTCTCCTCAAAGTCAATTCTCTCAACTTGAGTGTAACCTTGGGCCACTAACCTAGCTTTATTCCTAATGACATTACCGGACTCATCCATCTTGTTTCTAAAGATCCACTTAGTACCAATTATTGGTCTATCGTGGGGCCTAGGAACAAGGTGCCAAACTTGGTTGCGCTCAAATTGATTGAGTTCCTCTTGCATGGCTAGCAACCAATATGAGTCCGCCTCGGCTTCGAGGATGCTTTTGGGTTCAAAATGAGAAATGAAAGCAAAGTTACCACATAAGTCATGGAGTTTGGAGCGAGTTGTTACCCCTTTAGATGCATCACCTAAGATGAGCTCCTTGGGATGATTTGTGGCATATCTCCAAGCTTTAGGAAGCGGTTGAGAGCTTTCCTCTTTATCCTCTTGAACATCACCAATGGATTCTTGCTTTTCTTCTTGAGCGGGTGAGTCCTTCAAGGATAGTCTCTCCATGTCTTCACCTAATGGGTCAATCTCTACAACATTCTCAACAACCACATTAGATTCTTCAAACTTAACATGCATGGATTCTTCAATGGTAAGTGAAGATTTATTGAATACTCTATAAGCTTTGCTAGTAGTAGAATATCCAACAAAGATTACTTCATAAGCCTTAGCATCAAATTTACCCAAGTTATCTTTAGTGTTCAAAACAAAACACTTGCATCCAAAAACTTTAAAATATGCAACATTTGATTTTCTAGAATGATACATTTCAAAAGATGTTTTGAAAGAATTCTTACATAAATAAATACGATTTGAAATATAGCATGCGGTGTTTACGGCCTCGGCCCATAAATATTGAGGGAGGTCATATTCACTTATCATAGTCCTAGCCATCTCTTGAAGTGTTCTATTTTTCCTTTCTATAACTCCATTTTGTTGTGGAGTCCTAGGATATGACATTTCATGTTTGATTCCCTTTTCATCACAATAAGTCATGAAGAGTTGGTTAACAAACTCACCACCTCTATCACTCCTTATTTTCAAAATCAAAAAACCTTTTTCTTTTTCAACCCTTTTTCGAAAAATCTTGAAATGAGAAAAAGTTTGATCTTTGTGTTCCAAAAAGAAAACCCAAGTAAAACAGGAAAAATCATCAACTAAAACAAATGCAAATCTACTACCATTTAAGCTTTTAGTTTTAGTTGGTCCAAAAAGATCCATATGAATTAATTCTAATGGTCTAGTTGACATGATATCCTTGATTGGTTTGAAGGAAGACTTGGTTTGTTTCCCAAGTTGGCACGCACCACAAATGCGGTCTTTCTCAAACTTCAAGCAAGGTATACCCTTCACCAATTCCTTAGAATTAATCCTAGAAAGATGGTCAAAAGATGCATGTCCTAATCTTCTATGCCAAAGCCAAGAATTCTCATCAAAAGCATTCAAGCAATTAGTAGAACAATC
The DNA here is from genome assembly GCA_038442645.1 of Agave tequilana. NCBI lineage: Eukaryota > Viridiplantae > Streptophyta > Magnoliopsida > Asparagales > Asparagaceae > Agave > Agave tequilana. The sequence goes on from JAVJIF010000984.1 coordinate 159,295, forward strand.
CATATTAAGCATGTCAATGATATAAATATTATTGTCACGAAAACCGGTGAGAATACAATCATTGGTTTTAACATCAAAAATCTTGCAAGAAGAATCATCAAAAACAACTTTAAGTCCATGGTCACAAAGTTGACTAATGCTAAGCAAATTATGTTTCAAACCATCAACAAGAACAACATTTCTATGATAGGAGATGCACCAATTTGAATGTTACCTATACCGATGATATTCCCCTTGGAGTCATCCCCGAAGGTGACGGTGCCACCTTCCATGTACCTTGATAGGGTTGTAAAGTTATTGATGTCCCACGTCATGTGTCTTGAACAACCACTATCAAGGTACCACCGCTCCCTACGTCTTGGAGCCTTGGTGTGTACCTACATCAAATAATTTAGGACTTGATTTTGGTACCCACATTTTTTTGGGTCCTAAAGAGTTAGTTTCATTAACCCAAACAAGATTATTGGTTCTATTTATTTGGTCATAACAAAATTTAGCCAAATGTCCATTCTTACCACAATATGTGCATCTATACACTCTACCATATTTAAAAGCATAGTGAGTGTGTGATTTGTGAGCATGAGAATTGTGAGCATGAGAAGATTTAGCATGAGAAGTGTTATGTGTAGTGTGAGCATGAGGAATCTTAACATGTGAATCTTTAGCATGAGAGGTGTGCTTTTTGGAAAACATTTCTTCAAGTTTCTTAGTGTTAAAAGCACAATCTTTTAAAGTCTTTTCAAAATCAACAATTCTAGTTTTTAAAGAAGAAATTTCTTTTTCATCAATCTTAGGAAATTTTGCTTTGCAAGCAACTTTGTAAGCACTAAATTCATTTTGGGTAGAAATGAGATTTGAAGAGATTTCATCTTTTTCTTTAGAAATAATAGCAAGTTGATTTTTAAGAAAAGCAACTTCCTTTTCCAATTTAGAGCATTCAATCTTTTTATTATCATAGGTTTCTGAAAGTTCAACAAAGGCATGAACAAGAACTTCTTTACTTAATTCATCATCTTCATCATCAAGAGGTTGAGGGGTTACCTTTGGTGTGTTTGCCATGAAACACATGTTTGCCGTATCCACCTCTTCTTCGGACTCGCTTTTCGAATCCCAAGTAGCTTTGTATGCTTTCTTTTCTTCCGGCTTCTTTGGCTTGAAGGAGGAAGTCATCTTCTTCTTGAACTCCGGGCAATCGGCCATGATATGTCCGGGCTTTCGACAATTGTAGCATATAATTCTCCTCTCCTCTTTGCCTTCAAATTTCCTTCGGAAGTTGAGCTTGTTCCTCGGTACATTCTCTTCACATTTCGCACAAGGAGGGAGAGCTCCTCATCTTCTTCATCATCTTCTTTGTCGTCTTCAAGAGTGGATGAAGACTTGAAGGCTATGGATTTCTTCTTTAGTGGAGCGGCCTCTTCTCTTGCTTTCTTTTCCATCTCATGGGTCTTTAAGTTCCCAATGAGACTAATTAGGTCCATCTCATCCTTGTCGTTCAATTCTTTCAAGGTGGTGGCCTTGATCTCCCATTATGTAGGAAGTGCCGAATCACTTTTCGCACCTTTTGGTCATTGGAGATGTCATCACCTAAAGAAGGAAGAGCATTAGTGATTTTAGTAAATCTAGTAATCATACAATCAATAGATTCTTCATCAATCATTTTAAAAGATTCATATTGGGACCTTAAGAGATCTATCTTAGCTCTCTTAACTTGTGAAGTCCCCTCGTGTGTGACTAATAAATGTTGCCAAATCTCATAGGCGGATTGGCAATGAATTACCCGTGTAAGGTCATCCTCATTTAAGGCGGTTAATAGGGAGTTTTGGGCCTTGGAGTTAGCCTCATATTCTCTAAAGGTGAAGTCAGTCCAAGTGCTCTCATCATTATCGGGTACAACATAGGGTTTGGTCAAGGATTTAGCAACTAAGCTACCTAAGGATTGCAAAAAGATAGTCATCCTAACCTTCCAAATAGGGAAATTGAGTCCATCAAATTAGGAGGGGTTTTGATGTTATCGGCCATGTTTACTAGTGAATGAATGTAAGAATGCAAATATTGATTAGCAAGTTTTAAGGATCTCTCTATGGATGTTAAGCCAAAACCTAGAGTTCAAGCTCTGATACCAATTGAAAATCACCTGGGGGGGGTGAATAGGTGATAATGCTAATCAATGCACAATTTAAAATTTATGATGCAACAATCTCACAAAGCAAGTGAATATAGCAATGAATGTAGAGAGCAAGTAATAAGAGTAATGAAAATAGAGTAAGAAATAAGAGCAAGTAAACCAAACGCAAACACCGAGAATTGTTATCGAGGTTCGAGCACCCAGCTCTACTTCCCCGCCTTCCCCAGAAGGATTCCAACCACTTCCACTATCACAAAGATGTTACAAATTCACGGAGTACCCAACTCCACAATCTCAAGTATAAGCAATCTCTTAGTAGTCAAAAGACCACAAACTCTCTCTTGCAAAATTCTCTTCCCTTACAAAGGTCCTTAGAGAACAATGAGTAGGAATGAAGCTCTTGTGTGTAAGGAGAAAAGAAAAAGAAATCAGAGAGTTCTTGAAAACACTTCAGAAAATGAGAGAGAATTTCAGCACAAAAAACCAAGAAACAAAGCTCTTTTGAATGCCTTAAACTTTTGAAACTTTTGCAAATTTTTCTTGTAATTAATTGGTAAGTGAACCTCTCCCCAAACACCCCTATTTATAGGAGAGGGCTAGGGTTTAGAGATAAAACATACTTAAGGCTAATCAGAAAGGATTAAAATCAAAACATGTCATTTAAACATGCTTGAGTGAGAAAAGGACAAAAATTAAACCAGCTTAGGAAATAGCCGTTACTGTTCAAACGACTATCTCGGTCGACCGGTCGGTCGACCGGTAGTTCGAAAATAAGAGCCGTTGTAGGCTGACGGTCGACCACCCGGTCGACCCAAAAATACAGAGATCAGAAGTCTGTTAGTCAGGCATGTTTCGGTCGACCGCTCGGTCGACCGAGAAACGTGCACACGGATACGCACTGCTGCAGAACCTCGGTCGACTGGGTCGACCGACCGGATTACCTGACACAGGGTCGGCCGACCGGACGGTCGACCGGCTCAGGTCAAAAGCCAAAACAAAAACAGAATTTTGAGGAGAAATCTATTTTTAACAAAATTGTTTTGAATAGAGATATATATAATGGATAAAAATGAGTTTGTAATCTGAAGATTGTATACAAACTATTTTTGTGCATATTATAGGAAATATATTTGAATATGAGATGTGCACAAAAACGTGTGTGATAGAGCTTCAAAACCTATTCACTATTCTTTAACAGAACTATAAAACTAGAAACAAATCTACAGAAATATCTTGAGCAATCTTGAAGCCTTGAGCCATGCAATGCCTTGCTAGAGCCTTCTCTTCTATGTTCCTTCCTTGATGTGCAAAACGCCTTCTTTGCTTCATGAACCTAGAAGTTCTTGCAATAGCTAAGCAATGGCCTCCAAATATGGTACTAACCTGAAACTTATCTTAAACAAACTAATTAGTACCAAATAGCTCTTATTTGTTTGTTATCATCAAAACTTTAAACAAATGGAGAGTGTAATCTTTTGGGCCAACAGTATTTGTATTGGTGTGAGTTTGTACAGATATACTGTGGACATGTATCTATATTGATGTGACAAATGCCTGCAGTAGTGTAGTTTACTACATGTACATATATACTGCCAGTGTCATTATTCTATTACCGTTTTATATAGTGCGTGGCCGACCCTTTATGGTCGTTCAGCCTTTAGGCTCTCTATGTTGGCCCAGAGGCCTTCCACTCTAGTTTTGATGATGATTAACTCATGTAGTTATGTTTACTAATAATCTTGTGATTTTAAGTTTCAGATCATTTAGTAAGATATTAGTTGGTGATTGCTTCAAAAGAGGAGTTTGGAAGCCTTCACTTGGTGATTCCAGGGCCCGAGCATCAAGATCATACATAGCCTAGCTCGTGGATTATGGTTTGGATCGAATCTACTTGAAGATGGAAGATTGTCAAGAAGACTTAGGTATCCTAGTGTTTAGTGTGTTTTAGATCCATGTGTAAAGCTTAGAATAGTTGATATGCTCAAGTGCACAACACACACGTTTTATGGATATTGGTTTTTGGTTTTTAGTTTAACCGAGTTGGTCTTCATGAATAGTAGATCAAAACAAGTTTAATTGGTTTATATATAGTAGTTTCATTCTATACATGCATGCTTAACTTTTAAACAAACTTATTTTGACTTTCCTATTCATGTATGAAAAAAAATCCAAGTTTGGTAAAATACAAGTTTTGGTTTTTGGTAAAAATGTTAAAACACAAAAATAGTTCAAATTGCTTGATATTTGAGTTGAAATTTTTATTATATGTTTATATATCAATGCAAAATGATAAAACTATTTTTGGAAATTTTTAGAAGTTTTTAAAGAATTTTTAGAAATAATTTTAACCCCAGTTTCTGACCCAGAACAGTGGCTAACAGGCCAGGTCGGCCGACCGCACGGTCGACCGAATCAAGGGCCAGTCGACCGTGCGGTCGACTGACGTGCACAGCTTTGTGCACGTCTGGCAGACACATGGACCGGTCGACCGGTCGGTCGATCGGACCAGAGAACTTTGCTCTCTGTATCTGGGCGGTCGACCGGGCGGTCGACAGGAAGCCCCAACGGTCATATTTATGACCGTTGGCGGTCGACCGCTGACTTGTCAGGCTGACAGATTAGCCTAACGGCTAGTTTTCTATTTTGGCCTATATAAACCCCATTTCTTTGGGATTTTGGCTAAGTTCTTCAAGCTAAAATTTTCTGAGTTTCTCCATTGTTTTAAACAAGTTTTCAAAAGAGTTTAAATGCCAAAAGATCAATCTTATTTGTTTTAAGTGTTTTGTTTATTTCAAAGAAATTAGGGTTTTGGGAATTAGTTTTTGATCTAAACTTCTATATCTTTTTGGTGTTTTCCCAAGAGAATTTCTTTGATCAAAACACTTGTTTTCCACACTTGAGCTATCATTCTATCCTAATCTATTTAGGATCTTTGTTTTGTGGAAAAGAGTTTTGTTTAAGGTTGATTGAGCCTCCAAGTTGTAAACCTCCTTGTATTTTTGTTACCTCTTTGGTAGAGGTTGATCAGAGTGGTGTTTGCTCCCTCTAGTGAGAGGTGGAGTTTGGTTTGTAACCCTCTTCGGTAGAGGTGTTGGTTGTTGTTTGGCTACGGCCTACCCCTCGGTTGTGAGGCGGTGGTTGAGAGAGGAGTTCAGTACTCCCTTGTTGTACAAATCCTCCTCGGTGGAGGTTCCCTCGGTGGGAGTCCTTGGTGGACAAGATAGTGGATTAGAAATCCTTCTCGGTGAAGGCGGGGACGTAGAGCTAGGGGCTTGAACCTCGGAACATATCATTGTGTTTGCGTTTGATCCACTTGTCTCTCTAACTCTCTCTTTACTTTGTGCAAAGCATCATTCATTTCTTATCATTCATTTTGCTTGCATTTGTGCCTTGCATTAATTCACATTGCTATTTCATTTTTATGCTTGGCTTGTTTGTGTGTGCCTCTCTTATACTTAACCACAAGAGCTTCATATAGCACCTCAACCCTTATCTAGGGGAATCCAGAGGAGTTAATCCAGAGCCCTTCACGGGGAATTCAGCTACACTTGTTGGTTGTATTAAGTGTGATTGCAAAATTGTTTTAGTTTCGCATTTAGTTTCTAGATTAGCATTATCACCTATTCACCCCCCTCTAGGTGATTTCAATTGGTATTAGAGCCTACGCTTCTGATACTTAGGCTTAACATCCTAAGAGTGAGATCCTTGTTTGCTAATCTACATTTGCATTTGCTTGTTTGCAACCATATAGTTTGGACCCATGGACTTCATGACCCATCCTATGTTTGATCCTTCCAACATTGTTGTTTGGAAGACTAAGATGTCCATCTATTTACAACCCTAGGATATAAGGTTCACCTTGCCATTACCAAGGAATCCTACCTTAGTGATAGCAAGCATATAGGGGCCAATGCATAAGCCCTTGAGGCCATTAGAAGCATGCTACCTAAAGAATATTTTATGCATGTTTCTAACCTTGATTCCGCCTTTGCAGTGTGGAACAAGTTGACAACAACCACCACCTCCAAGCTTTAATTGCCGATCCAACCGGAGGAATCTAGTGGAGATGAATTCGAGCCACTACAATGCTATATGATCCAAGGGAATGACTCCTTGAGGTACAATCGGAATCTCAACTAGATAATGATAGTGCTAGTTCTTCATGTGATGATTATGTTGATACCCATGCTTTAAATGAAGAACTATCCATTGTTTGTGAAAAATTGTTTGAAAAATATAAGATTTTGAAAAAGAAAAGTCTAGGCCTTAACAATGATAATAAAAATTTGATTTCTAGACTTAACAATGTTTTGCAAGAGAAAGAGGAGATTTCTAATGAGAGGAATTCATTAAAATCTCAACTTGATCTTGTCCTAAAAGAAAATGAGTTTTTGAAAAATAAAAATGATTGTGATAATGTTGTGAAGAAAAATGAGTTTTTATCTTCAAAAGTTGATTTTGTTTTAAAAGAAAATAATTCTTTAAAAAGAGAAAATTGATTTTATTTCAAAAGAATTAGAAATTTGTTTAAATAAAAATAAATCTTTGAAAAATGATATTGTTTCTTATGTTTGCCATGCTAGGGTAGTTTCACCTAGATCACCCCTTGCATGCTCCACTTCTTCTACAATTCAAAATGATATAAATTTGTTAAAGAAGAATATGGATTGTTTGGGCTCCACTTTGAGCCATTGTGTTTCTAGCCATACACATTTGGAAACTTTATTTCAAAAGAAACAAGTTCCATCTATTCATGCACACCCCCCATGGCATACACATGCTCCTCACGGACACCATCATCACTTGTATGCTCATGTGTACACTTGTACACATTGTGGACGTAAGGGCCACCTTGCTAAATTTTATTTTGATCGTATACATGATTGTAATTTAGCAAATAAATTTGTTTGGGTTAGGAATGGTACTAACCCCCATGGACCCAAAAAGTTATGGGTACCAAAGACCACCCCTCTTGTTTATGATGTAGGCGTGGGCTCTCGCATGACGTGAGAGTAGCGGTACCTTGGAGTGGATGCGTTCGAGCTTCATGGAAATCAATTGGATGCATCACTTTCAAGGGATGTTTGGTGGAGAGGACCACCATGTTTTGGAGACAAGGAGAGTTGCCTTCTAGGTTTTGGTAACGATTTCTAACTCCCATTTATTTACATGCTTTTCATGATTCATTATCTTTAGCATGATTTGATGTTTTTAGATTATTATGAAAATGCCATGTTTATTAGATCATTGACATGCATGTATAGCTTTTGAGACACCCATGTTTAATATGAACCATTATTTTTGTGTTCTCACCATTTGTTTAGCTATCATGTTTATCATAGGTTTAATAACATGTGGATTTTCTTAATAATCATGTTTATGTTTATCATGATGATTTATATCTTGTTTTGATGCTTCATGATTTGAATATATGTTTAAATGTTAGTTTTCATTAAGATTAGGATTTATACTTGTGCATATAGTGGGTCACAAATAAATCTATATATGTTTGTGCTTGATTGCTTATTTGTTCCCATTAGATGTGCTAGTATAGTCTAGTTTTGATGATTCATACATTTTAAACTTGTATTCCCATTTTTGAATTTGTTTCATGTTTTTGTGTTTATGTTTAACTTCATGTATATGTCTATTTTATCTAAACTATTGTTTATACATATACATCCTTTTGAGCCACGTGCCTTCATGCATATATCTTTGTGGACTCGTTGTGTTTGGATATGTATGTATACTTTAGTTTGTATAGGACATACATATACCTTGAAGATTAAATAAGTTTTGATGATTTTCATGTTTTAAGGAATATTGAGCTTGATTGCATATTTTTATAATGCCATGTTTCACATCTTATTTGTACACTCACATTTATTGTTTACTCATGTGTTTGTTTTCATGAGTTATATTTATGCTTAATTGGCTTAGAGTGTTGATTATCATGTGGATTTTGTGTTTCATGAAAAATATTTTATTTTATTCCTTGCTTGAAGGATTTCGTACTAGTTAACAAATTTTTCATTTTAACTAGTTCGTGTCCTTCATATGGTAGAGTTTTTCAAATAAAGCTTATTTTCAAATCTATTTTTGAAAACCCTACCTTCAAAGGGCAGTTGGATGGGAGGTCATGCTCATGTATGCTTTATATTGAAAATCATTTTAAACTTGAACATGATTGGGAGGATAGGTTATATGAGTTATACTTTGATATTATTGTTGTTTCAATTGGTATCATTGGATCCTTTCAATTGGTATCAATTTTGACCTTTCTTGTATACTCATATATGTTTGTATGTATGTATGTTTTTCAATTCCAATAGTATCAATTTCGATTGGTATTAAACTTTTCATACATATATATGTTTTATTTGTACTTATTATATCCCTATATCTTTAAGCACAAAATTTTGTTTATGCTAAAGCTTGAGTTTTAACTTTGTTTCAAATGATTCAATTTTTCAATTGGTATCTTAATTCGAGCTTACACATTGTTTTTGTTGGTATTTCATAAAGGGGGAGAAAATTTGATTTTCATATTTCAATTGGTATTTGTATCTCCACTCCCTTACTTTATGATATAAAATAAAAATTTTAAATTGATATCATATACTTAAAAAGAAAAATACTCTCTTTTGATATCAAGATGTTTATTTGAATGTTTTAAAATTGGTATCTCAAAATTTTGTTTAAAAATAAATACAAAAGTTTTGATTTGTATTGCCTATATGCAAGGAGAGCTTAACATCTCTTCTACATATAGATTCATGTTGAGTGTATCTTGTATTGAGGAGCTTGACATCTCTTCTTTATATGGTACACGTGTGTAGGGGGAGCTTCACATCTCCTCTTATGCATTGCATAGTGTACGTTATGTGAATTAGGGCTTATCATCCCTCCTTCATGTAATGTATCTATGTAGGGAAACTTCACATATTCTTCTTTATGAATGTATATCGTATATACCATTTGTTGATTGATCTATGTTTACTTTCAATTGGTATCAAGATGCTACTTTGACATATTTTCAGTTGATATCTTAATTGATTGTCACCCCTATATTGATATTTTTTGTTTTAGACAAAAGGGGGAGAAAAATTTATTGATTTAGTTTTGATTTTTACCCCTTTATTGATGATTGACAAAAAGGGGGAGAATTATTTGAGAGTTTAACATGCATATTAAAAAAAAAAAAAACTTCTCTATGTTTTTGCATGATTGAGTTTGAATTTTTATATGCATAGTTATGTTTTTGCATATATTAAGTTTAATTGGCATCTAGATGTTTTAATTGGTATCTAGAACATGTTTATTTGTTTTGAAAATTTCATTAGTATCTAGAGCCTTTTTATTGTTTATGCATGATTATGCATTGTCATTCATTGCATATTTATTGTTTATTTGTTTATGCATGAGCTAAGGGGAGCTTCTTTGAAGCTTAACTTTACTCCATGCATATATAACTCCATGAGTTTGGTCATCATCAAAAAGGGGGAGATTGTTGGCCCGGAGGCCTTCCACTCTAGTTTTGATGATCATTAACTCATGTAGTTATGTTTACTAATAATCTTGTGATTTTAAGTTTCAGATCATTTAGCAAGATATTAGTTGGTGATTGCTTCAAAAAGAGGAGTTTGGAAGCCTTCACTTGGTGATTCTAGGGCCCGAGCATCAAGATCTTACATAGCCTAGCTTGTGGATCACGGTTTGGATCGAGTCTACTTGAAGATGGAAGATCGTCAAGAAGACTTATGTATCCTAGTGTTTAGTGTGTTTTAGATCCATGTGTAAAGCTTAGAATAGTTGATATGCTCAAGTGCACAACACACACGTTTTATGGATATTGGTTTTTCGGTTTTTAGTTTAACCGATGTTGGTTTTCATGAATAGTAGATCAAAACAAGTTTAATTGGTTTATGTATAGTAGTTTCATTCTATACATGCATGCTTAACTTTTAAACAAACTAATTTTGACTTTCCTATTCATGTATTGAAAAAAAAATCCAAGTTTGGTAAAATACAAGTTTTGATTTTTGGTAAAAATGTTAAAACACAAAAATAGTTCAAATTGCTTGATATTTGAGTTGAAATTTTTATCATATGTTTATATATCAATGCAAAATGATAAAACTATTTTTGGGGATTTTTAGAAGTTGTTAAAGAATTTTTAGAAATAATTTTAACCCCAGTTTCTGACCCAGAACAGTGGCTGACAGGCCAGGTCGGCCGACCGCACGGTCGACCGAACCAAGGGCCAGTCAACCGTGCGGTTGACTGACGTGCACAGCTTTGTGCACGTCTAGCAGACACATGGACCGGTCGATCGGTCGGTCGATCGGACCAGAGAGCTTTGCTCTCTGTATCTGGGCGGTCGACCGGGGCGGTCGACTGGAAGCCCCAACGATCATATTTATGACCGTTGGCAGTCGACCGACCAGTCGACCGCAGGCCTATCAGGCTGACAGATCAGCCTAACGGCTAGTTTTCTGTTTGGCCTATATAAACCCCATTTCTTTAGGATTTTGGCTAAGTTTTTCAAGCTAAAATTTTCTGAGTTTCTCCATTATTTTAAACAAGTTTTCAAAAGAGTTTAAGTGCCAAAAGATCAATCTTATTTGTTTTAAGTGTTTTGTTTATTTCAAAGAAATTAGGGTTTTGGGAATTAGTTTTTGATCTAAACTTCTATATCTTTTTGGTGTTTTCCCAAGAGAATTTCTTTGATCAAAACACTTGTTTTCCACACTTGAGCTATCATTCTATCCTAATCTATTTAGGATCTTTGTTTTGTGGAAAAGAGTTTTGTTTGAGGTTGATTGAGCCTCCAAGTTGTAAACCCTCTTTGTATTTTTATATCCCTCTTTGGTAGTGGTCGATCGGAGTGGTGTTTGCTCCTCTAGTGAGAGGTGGAGTTTGGTTTGTAACCCTCTTCGGTAGAGGTGTTGGTTGTTATTTGGCTACGGGCCTACCCCTCGGTTGTGAGGCGGTGTTTGAGAGAGGAGTTCGGTACTCCCTTGTTGTACAAATCCTCGTCGGTGGAGGTTCCCTCGGTGGGAGTCCTTGGTGGACAAGATAGTGGATTAGAAATCCTTCTCGGTGAAGGCGGGAACGTAGAGCTAGGGGCTCGAACCTCGGAACATATCATTGTGTTTGCGTTTGATCCACTTGTCTCTCTAACTCTCTCTCTTTACTTTGTGCAAAGCATCATTCATTTCATATCATTCATTTTGCTTGCATTTGTGCCTTGCATTAATTCACATTGCTATTTCATTTTTATGCTTGGCTTGTTTGTGTGTGCCTCACTTATACTTAACCACAAGAGCTTCATATAGCACCTCAACCCTTATCTAGGGGAATCAAGAGGAGTTAGTCCAGAGCCCTTCACGGGAAATTCGGCTACACTTGTTGGTTGTATTAAGTGTGATTGCAAAATTGTTTTAGCTTCCGCATTTAGTTTCTAGATTAGCATTATCACCTATTCACCCCCCTCTAGGTGATTTCACTCTACTCTACCTCCGGGCTTCAACACTCCATAGGCAGTCTAGTTATTACCATGTATATATGGGTGTTTGTGTGTGCTAGCGTTATTTTATGCAGGTACCTACTTGATCCTCTGGCCCTATTAGACCTTATGATCTCTCTTATGCCCACTTCCTCGAAAGTGAAAGTGCGTTCAGGCTGTCAGGTCTTTCGACCTCACTTGGTAGGCGAGTCTAACGCTCAACGCTTACCGCTAACTTCGTCCGAATATAGTTACGCCGTGAGCGACAGTTGTACGTTATCGTGGCTTCGCAGCGAGCCGTAACTATGTCCAGTGTGATAGCGTCTAGCGTTGTGCGCTAGCTTTGCTCCAACTTGCTTAGCTTCACTTGATTGTTCGCTTGTCTGCTCGCTTACTTTATTCTTGTCTTACTCAGCCTTCGGGTTTCACTACTCTACTGATAGCTTAGTTATTACCTGTTTCTGTGTTTACATGCACGTGTTTGCTGCAGGTTCGTACTTGGCCTTCTGGCCCTTCAGCCCTTTGGGCTCTTACCTACTTCCTCGAAAGAGAGAGTGCGTTCTGATTGGTATCCAATATTGCATATTTTACATCATAATTCCCATGCATATTACAAATAAATATGTGATTTTTACTCCTCTTCTCTACATATTTGCAGGTACACACTTAATGGAGAGATATCCAAATAATCACTTAATTAACACTAATTAAGTGATTAATCAAGATTAAAGATAAAGCCAAATTCAAATCCAGATCCAGAGAAATCCGCGCAACAAACGAAGATTCTAGATATACCACGTGGCTAACAACCTTATAACTAATCTCCACCAGAAAGTTGTTAGCCAACGGCCACAAAAGTGCCGCGACTTGCGGCGGATCCACCGCAAAATCCGGGCCGTTGGATCTCAGATTTTGCGCCAACAAACTAGGCTCTCGAAGGTTCTCATCCATGCTATAAATACTCCATGAAGACCTGCGTACAAAAACTGAATGGAGAAGAGAGGAGATTAGTTTAGTATTGTAATTTTCATGTATTTTTCTCTTTAGGTTTTGTTCTTTAGATCCCTCTTCTTCTTCCCTAGAATTCAATGTAAAAGAGAGTGATTGTGAGGGAGAGAGCTTGTGTAATCAAGGGTGACACTTGAAGCAACAAGGATTGATCCATCCTCCTTCCTCTACTTGAAGCTTGGTTCTAGTTTATGTGCTTTCTTTACTTGCTTTATTACTTGCTTTGTTTACTTCTTGCAATTTACTTCAAGCTTTGTTTTAGTTCTTTAATGGCTTTTAGCTAATTTCTTCTCCATGTACTAGTTTACCACTAGCTTAGCTTACTTCACTAACTCATGGGTGATTGCCTTTGTTAATCTTGCAAGTTGTATGATCTTCTCTTCTCCGACGGTTAAACCACCGCCTACCTAGTGAGAAAGTAATTAGGTCAACACGCGAGACGAATCCTAAGCCGATGGAGTGACAACATTAGGCACGCATTCGCTATCAAGGAGTCTAGTAAGTCTTGGCAAGCTAGCAAGGTAAGCTAGTCATGGATCTTTTTCATTCAAGCTTTCTTTAAGTTTTCTTTCTTTTTCTTGTGAATACCACATCCACTTCTTGATTTCTTTTCCGACGATTTCCACCATGAACATATCCATCATTTCTTTAGTTTCTTTTTCATTTGCTTCACTAAGTTTATAAGCAAGAGAAGAATACTCGTTTGTTCACTTCACTACCACACGTCAAAGCTTCCATCGCGAGCTCTCCCTGAGAATCGACTCGGTATAGCCTTATGCTATAGCGGAGACAAGAAAGGGTACATCAAATACATCTTTATACACATAATAAGTACACCCTTTTCCGTCTAATCAAAATGGCGCCATTGTCGGGGAGAGCGACGTTATTTTTGGTTTAAAGTGAAGTACTAAACGATTCTTCTTCTCTGTTGCAGGTTACAGGAGAAGAAAACAGGAAAATCTTCATTGCAATAACATACAAGTGGACCTGGGACTCTGCTCAAGAAAGCAGAGCCCAGGATCCCTCCAAATTGCCGCGGATCCACGGCAATTGCCGTGGGAACGCGGCAATAAGGAGTTCACTACTCACCAATTTTCTGCAGGGCCTCTGGTTCTGTAAAATACATCTGTTTCTATACTTTATTTCCTGTATTCTGCATCCTACTCCTGCTTAATTAAAAAAACAGTAAAAAGTTGATTGAAATTGCTAAAAATTGTTTAGACACTTGCATTTTAGGCACGTGTCTCTTCAATTCTTTACTTTTACTGTTGAAGAGTGCTGGAGGCAAGGTACGTGTTTGCATTGCATATTAGACTAGGACAAACTCTTGTTTGATTTTCTTGCTTTGAGTGTATCCTAGCTATATTTCTTGTACACTTGCACAATTCAAATTTAAGGGCATAACCCGTAAATAAGATAAGGTGGGGGAGGTCATTACCCTTTCCTTAGCCCGAAAATCATTTTCCCAAGCACTCACTAACCCAAGCCTAATTTAATAAAAAGTAGACGTTGGCCCTAGGGACATCTCGGACTCAATTAGGAGATTATCCTAAGGGGGAAAAGTGTTGGAATTTAACTCTTGCAAAATCGGTGTCTAGGAAAGGGGTTGAGGGCCGAAAGCCCGAAGGTTGCTGGTTACTTAATTAAGGAACGTCTCCGGACGGAAAACCTCCCACCAACCTTACCCTTCCCTGGCTGATTAGCTTGTGGTTAGAGTCTACACTAAACCTCCCGTGGACAGTCTATTTGTTAGGAGTCGTCTAGGTCTAAGTCTACCCTAACTTAGGTTAGAATTTTTTCTTTTCTTTTCTTCTTTTGTTTGTTTGTTTGTTTGTTTTGTTTTTGTTTGTGATTGTGTGATATGGCTTACAATTACAATTCTTTCCATCCATATGTCACACACACTCCATATTCGGATAATTCCAACCCGGTGTTTTATAATATGCACCAACCAAATACACCGGGTTGGCCTTATCCGAATCAATATGACCCATACCCCCCATCTAACAATTATAATGTCCAAAATAATTTCAACTCTTCATCGAGTCATTGGGGATTCCAGTCCCCCGAGTTTAATTATCAACCTCCTTGTCCACCATTTCCACAAGTCCACAATATTCACAAGATTCATTTCCCGATTCTGCTTCATATACTCCTTTTTCTGAACCATTTGAAGAAAAATCTGAGTTACTAAGGAGTTTAGAAGCCAATTTACAGAGAGCTGAGCAGACACTTCCAGAACCATTTCCCTCTCCAGTTCCACAGTATTTTCAAGAGTCTTACTCAGTTCCACCATTTCCTAATGAACAACCATTTGTCATGGAAACGAGTAAAGATTTCTTGTGTGAGTTCACTCTTCCATCACCACACATTTTTGACTCACACTATTCACAAACTTTCCAAAGTCAAGATTCCTATACTCCCATTCTAGAACAATCATTTGAAGATACATCAATTCTAGAAAAGAGTATAGACATCTTGCAAGAGTCTATGTTACAATATCAAAAATCACATGCCAAGTCTATCAATAGTGTGAAAGAACAATTGGATAACCTTCTTAGGAAAGAGGAAACTCTATCCTATCAACATTTGACTAATCCAGTTATACCACACTCTATTGATATGACTCAAGACTCTTGTCATCTTGGAAATCCAGATTCAATTTCAGCACACTCACCTGAACTTGTCCACACTTCTGATCCAATTGACAATTTGGCAAGTTTTCCTTTTCTGAAATTGAATTGGAACATGAATTTGATCCTGAACTTCCACTTGATGATTCCAATTTACTTCCTGATTCAATCATGACTTCCATATCCTTACCTGATTTCAATCCATTTCCCAAGTCAGAATTGAATCCATTTCCTATCCATTGTGAAAATGAATCACCAATCTTTTATGATGATCACATAGAACTTGGCCAATTCCATACTTCTGAAAATCCAATTGATAAATTGGCAAGTTCTCCACATTTAATTGAATTACATGAGGAATGTGATCTTGAACCCCAACTTTGTGATTCAATTCTTCTTCCTGATTCCATAATGACTCTGGTATCTTTACCTCACTTCAATCCTTTTCCGGAGCCGACATTGAATCCAGTCCCAATTAACAATGAAATTGAATCACCCATCTGTGAGGATCATATCGAACTTGCCCAATTTTACACTTCTGAAGATACAATTGACATTTTGGCAAGTTCTCCATCTTGTGGAATTGAACTCAATGAGAAATGTGACCTTGATTTTCTCGATCTCTTTACTTCTGAAACTGATTGTACAATTATTAAGGAAGATGTTGACTTAAGTTTTGAAGAATTGTACGGTGATGAGCTTGAATTTCTTAAAATTGGAAGTAAAGAGATATCACCCATATTAGGTCACATCCCATTGTTGGACAATGATTGTGGATTTGAGTTTTCATTTCTTGACTTGGACCCAATTTGTGAACTCACTTCGACTCCTGCACCATCACTTGACTTAATTCACTTCCCTGTGTCGGTGTTAGTTCCTGTTCATTCCGAGTCCAAGTCGACCATTCTATCATTTCATAATCCATTCTGGGACAAGGATCTTGACAAATCTGGCTCAGAAATTATTTTGCAAATCTTGAAATTAGATGGGGGCATGTACATAAAAATCATTCATGCACACATTATTCTTGTGGGTCATATTTTTGCTCTTTTTGGTGGGTTCCTGAAAACCCAAAGAAACGTTGATTGGGCCATGTTTCGGGGACCAATCAGACCACCACCGGAACCACCACCTTAAGGTAATTTGTTCCTTCCCTTTCCATTTTGTTTCATGCATACATATATCATGATGCATTGAGGACAATGCATGAAATAAGTGTGGGGGAGGGTTTACTAACATAGAGTTTTTAGATTTTCTTTCTTTTACATTTCTTTTAGAAAAAAATAAAAAAAAAAACAAAAATAAAAACTTTTTGAAATAAGAGACAAAGTTTTGTTCTATTTTTAAGAAAATTAAGATGTATCTTAGGGATTAAGAAAGCCTTAATTATGACATCTTAAACCTAGTTGAAATAATAGATCTTGTTTGAGATTATAGGCTAAGTAAGTAAAATTGGTGAGATATTCTTATCTTGAATTTTTTGCCTTAGATAATATGCACTTTACACTTACACATTTCTTGGGATGGAAACAAAGACCAAAAATGCCATATAAATAAAAAAAAAAAGAAAAAAAATATAATATAAAAGATCACTTATTAAGCTGGATAACTATGCCTCAAGAAGCATGGTTACTCACGTCTAACGGTGATCTCACTTATTAAGCTGGATAATTGTGCCTCAAGAAGCATGATTATTCACGCCTAACGGTGATTATAAATAATCCCCTTTAGTTTTGTGGCCTTTTTCACTCGAGTCCTTTAACACGAGGGATGTTTTCTCATTTGGTGCCCTAGAACCATCTGGTTTGGGAGTCATCGGTTATAGGCTCGCTACATGGGTGAACTAGAAAGCCTAAGAAAACTAAGGGAAGAAAAAAAAAAAGAAATAAATATATATAAATAAATGGCTTAATGGTTGGAGTTGAAATCCCAGAAATCTTCACTTACACGGTGTGCATACTATCTAGGTTTTATGAAAGATAAAATATTCAATCCAATTTTGAATTCTTACCTTAATTAAAAGCAAGATCTTGCATGGATACTAAGTTTAAGGAAGAATAATTATAGGTGGACTTATGACCTAGGATCACTTATATTTTTGCGAAAATAGTTCGTAAACATGTCTCTTATTCAAAATGAATTTTCAAAACACTAACATTTGTCTTCTTTCTTTATGGATTTTGTGGGTGTAATCCGCTGAAAACCCTCAGGAGACAACACTCCTCCTCTAGGGTAACCTAGAGGTTTAACGGCTTGTTGCACATGCTCAGTGCAATCGCGTCACCTGCGAAAGTGGTGTAATAAAACTGGTAGTATAGATTTTTCTTTTCTTTTTCTTAGTTTTGCTCGGGACGAGCAAAAGAATAAGTGTGGGGGTGTGATTAGTACACAATATTGCATATTTTACATCATAACTCCCATGCATATTACAAATAAATATGTGATTTTTACTCCTCTTCTCTACATATTTGCAGGTACATACTTAAAGGAGAGATTTCCAAATAATCACTTAATTAACACTAATTAAGTGATTAATCCATGATTAAGATAAAGCCAAATTCAAATCCAGATCTAGAGAGATCCGCGCGCCAATTGGAGAATCCAAGTAGTCCACGTGGCTAACAACCTTGTAACTGATCTCCAACAGAAAGATCCAGATCAACGGCCCAGATCGTGCCGCGATTTCCCGCCAAAACGCAGCAATCTTGGGGTTGTTGAGATCCGGATTTTGTGGCAACAAACTAGGCTCTCGAAGGTTCTCTCCATGCTATAAATATGTGACCTTCACCTGCGAGCTGAGAGTGATCAGAGAAGAGAGAGAGATTAGTGAATAGCTTGTAATTTTGCTAGGTTTTGTTTAGGATTTTTTAGCTCTCTATGATCTTCTCCTCCCTAGATTTCATTGCAAGAGAGAGTTGTAAGAGAGAGAGAGCTTGTATCATCAAGAAGTGACACTTGGAGCTATATAAGGATTGATCCATTCTCTACTTCTCTACTTGAGCTTGATTCTAGTTTACTTGCTTTATTACTTGCTTTGTTTACTTCTTGCAATTTACTTCAAGCTTTGTTTTAGTTCTTTAATGGCTTTTAGCTAATTTCTTCTCCATGTACTAGTTTACCACTAGCTTAGCTTACTTCACTAACTCATGGGTGATTGCCTTTGTTAATCTTGCAAGTTGTATGATCTTCTCTTCTCCGATGGTTAAACCACCATCTTGCAAGTGAGAAAGTAATTAGGTCAACACGCGAGACGAATCCTAAGCCGATGGAGTGACAACATTAGGCACGCATTCGCTATCAAGGAGTCTAGTAAGTCTTGGCAAGCTAGCAAGGTAAGCTAGTCATGGATTGCTTTCTTTAAGTTTCCTTTCCTTTTCTTGTGAATACCACATCCACTTCTTGATTTCTTTTCCAACGATTTCCACCATGAACATAGCCATCCTTTCTTTTAGTTTCTTTTGCATTTGATTCACTAATTTTATAAGCAAGAGAAGAATACTCGTTTGTTCACTTCACTACCACACGTTAAAGCTTCCATCGCGAGCTCTCCCTGAGATTCGACTCGGTATAGCCCTATGCTATAGCGGAGACAAGAAAGGGTACATCAAATACATCTTTATACACATAATAAGTACACCCTTTTCCGTCTAATCAAAATGGCGCCGTTGCCGGGGATCGAACCCGGGTCACCCGCGTGACAGGCGGGAATACTCACCTTTTCCCCGGCAACGGCGCCAAAAATTGATTGGTAAAACCAAGGTACAATGAAGTTCTTGCACAAGAATTAGGTGTGAAAGAAATGGTTAATGGTTTAGAGTTCACCTTTGATCTTGTTTACTTCGATTATGAGATTATTATACCTTGTTCCAATCTTTCGTTATAGCAAGTAGCTATATCGAGTCGTACCACAAGGAGAGCAAGCGTAGAAGCTTCACGATACTAGTGAGACAAAGAAACGATACCTCTTCTTTGTTAATTACACAAGAGCAATATACAAGAAGTTGTGGATTGGTGGTGCATTGTGAAAAAGAAGTGAAGTAAATGAAGTGTGATGAAGTAAAGAAAAGATAAGAATGCTAGAATAAGATGTATAAACTCTTTTGATTAAAAGATGCATGGCTAGCATTACTACACCTTCTTGCTAACATACTAACTCTATTGTTGATTGCAAGATTGCCTCATCAAGAATCATAGGCAATTTAATATAGCTTGCATGTGTAGTATTCCTTCTTGAAGACTAGAGTTCCTTTTAGTTAGTTAGCTAGAATCCTCTTCTTGAATCTTAGGTCCTTTTACTAGATGAACATTGAGGAACTATAGGCATGATACTCATTTAGTGCAAAGGTAGAAGAATCAAACTCTTTTGTACATTCAAAGCTTAACTACAAAGTTAGCTTGAAGTACTTGAGTTGATCTTGCTACACAAGTGACACAACCATGGTAATCCATCCTTTTGATCCAATCAAAGACTCTTTATAAGAGACACACAATTCATCTAGAGATCTAGCAAGCAATCACCAAAGGATACATCCAAACTTCATTGGAATTTACAAGAAACATGAAATTATGCAAGCATTGAAGTTTACAATCAATCAAGAGCTAGTAGTAGCTAGGTGAGTCTTAGCTAGCCATGCATTCAAGAAATTAGCCCTCCATTACACTAACAAACAAGCTATAATTCTCCATGAAAGTAAAGATCTAATCAATTAAACTAAAGCTAGAATTAAATGCAAGAAATTAAAGCATAAGAAAAGAAAGCATACTCAATTCTAGTAAAGAGAAGATGAGAGCTCCATTGAATCTTTGCTTCAAGATTGTCACAAGTCTTGATTACAAACTCTCAAAGTGAAGAACTCTCTCTCAATTTAGGCTAGAAATCAAGGAGGAAGGAGAAGAGAACTAGAAACCTAAAACAAAAATTACACAAATCCAAAATTTTCTCTCTCTCTTCACTAGAGCTCACGCAGGTCTCTGCCCAGGTATTTATAGGCAAATTTGAGAATCCTCTCGAATCCTGACCGTTGGCACGAAATCCGAGGCTCAACGGCCCTCAGATTGCCGCGGATTGCCGCGGATCTGCCGCCAGATCTGGGCCGTTGGCTCGGATCTTTCTGGTGAGATCTGGTGGTTAGGTCGTTGGCCACGTGGGATGGTTGGATTCTCCACTTGGCGCGCAGATCTTGGTGAGATCTGATTTGATCTTTTGGCTAATTATGAATTAACCCCCTTAATTATTACTAATTAAGGTAGTTAATTACTTCTCTTCTTTAAAGTGGAGATCTGCAAAATTAGAGAAAACATGGGTTAAAAATCATATTTAATATACAATATGCAAAGTATAAAGGTGGTATAAAATGCAAATATGTGTAACAATCACATATTTTTACACATATTTATAAGTGAACAAGATCATAGGCAATTTATAAGTGAACAAGATCCAAAAATAACGTATAAAATGCAAGCTATATTAAATTGCCTATGATTCTTGATGAGGCAATCTTGCAATCAACAATAGAGTTAGTATGTTAGCAAGAAGGTGTAGTAATGCTAGCCATGCATCTTTTTAATCAAAAGAGTTTATACATCTTATTCTAGCATTCTTATCTTTTCTTTACTTCATCACACTTCATTCACTTCACTTCTTTTTCACAATGCACCACCAATCCACAACTTCTTGTATATTGCTCTTGTGTAATTAACAAAGAAGAGGTATCGTTTCTTTGTCTCACTAGTATCGTGAAGCTTCTACGCTTGCTCTCCTTGTGGTACGACTCGATATAGCTACTTGCTATAACGAAAGATTGGAACAAGGTATAATAATCTCATAATCGAAGTAAACAAGATCAAAGGTGAACTCTAAACCATTAACCATTTCTTTCACACCTAATTCTTGTGCAAGAACTTCATTGTACCTAGTTTTTACCAATCAATTTTTTACCACCTATTTTAACTTCACAAACCATTTCCCCACGCTTTCACTATCCTAAGCTTCTAATTAAAAATTGCTAGACGTTGGCCCCTAGGGACATCCGGACTCACTTAGGAGATTTTCCTAAGGGGGAAAAGTGTTGGAAAGTGACTTCTGTATAATCAGTGTCTAGGAAAGGGGTTAAGGGCCGAAAGCCCGAAGGTTGTTGGTTACTTAATTAAGGAACGTCTTCGGACGGAAAACCTCCCAACAACTTTGACCTTTCCTGGCTGATTCGCTTATAGTCACGGTCTGCGCCAAACCTCCTGTGGACGATCTAAAGTTAGGAGTCGTCTAGATTCAGGGAACCTAGAAGCTTGGATTGATTCTTTCTTTTTCTTGATTGTTATTTTTCATTTTTCGACTGTGTGAAAGGTGCACGTTGATTGTGTATTTGTATGCGAGAGTGGTATCGGGAACCAATTTCTTCTAGGCTAGTGAGAACATCTACACTGCCACATACACCACCACTCGACACAATCATGACGAACAACGTATCGTTGCAGGACAAGTTCTATCCTATCCGCACATCACTTCCTTCTTGTATTCTCCTCTCGGACACTAATGGAAACAATTTTGAGTTGAAACCCCAGTTTATAAACACTCTTCCACGATTTCATGGATTAGAGTCTGAAGATGCTTATATCTTCATACGAGAGTTTGAAGAAGTCTGCCTCATGATGAGGATTTCCCAGTTGACAGAGGATGCTGTAAGACTTAGATTCGTCCCATTTACATTAAAGGATATTGCAAAGAAGTGGCTGTACAGTCTTCCTGTCAGCTCTATCTCTTCATGGGATGATTTCGTTAAGGTCTTCCTTAAAAAATTCTACCCAATCCATAAGACAGCCCTCATGCGCAAAAATATAATGCAATTCAAACAAGAACCCAATGAGCCATTCTGGAAGTACTTTGAGCGCTTTAAGGACCTAGTAGCCCTGTGTCCCCATCATGGTATAGAGAAATGGCGCCAATGCCAGATTATCTATGATGGGCTTGACTATCAGACTAAGACGCTCCTTGAGACAATGTGTCAAGGAGAATTTCTTAAAAAGGATGAAGACCAGGGTTGGGATCTTTTTGAGGCTCTAGCAGAGAAAACTCTCCAGTGGGAATCTTGCCCTGAGAAACCTACACCAACCACTTCCAGAACTGGTTTACACTCGATAGGATCCTCTATAGCTGCAGAAGCTAAGATTACACAGCTGATGAAGAGGATTGAATTGCTAGAATCCCGGGAAAATTCTGTTAATCAGGTCAACCCATCACGAGTGACCAGCCCACCACCTGTGGCACCTATGGTCCACCCGGGTTGTACTTACTGTCATGATTTAACTCATGTGTTGGAAGAGTGTCCAGTGTATCATTCTCAAAGCTATCAGGAGAGTACAAATGCCGCGTATACCAGACCTTCATACAATCCTTACTCCAAGACTTACAATCCAGGGTGGCGTAACCATCCTAACTTCTCTTGGAGTCAGTCTGGTCATGAGCAGCCAAGACAACCATTTCCACATCAACAATATCCTGCTCAGGCATATCCTCCGACTTACCCACCAAATGTTAATTCATATCAGAGTCCACCCAGATTCCAAACATACCAAAATCCTGTGCCATATCAAGCAAATTATCAGCCCCAATACCAGAATCATCCACCATCCAATCCTTCAGATAAGAAAATTTCAGAATTGGAGAAAATGATAGAGACTTTGTCTAAGACCCAAGCTGCAATGATGAACAATCAGCAGCAGGACATGAATAAGTTGCAAATCCAAATAGGACAGTTGGCTAACTCTCTCATTGAAAGACAAAAAGGAATGTTGCCTAGCCAACCTGTGCCTAATCCCAGAGCCCATTTTCCTCTGCATGAAGTCGAAGACCTAGGACCTAGCCAAAGCCAATGTCAAGCCATTCACATCCTTAGGTCTGGAAAACATGTAGACAACAAGGTCTCAAATCAGTCTCCAAAATTTGTTCCAAAATCTGTGTCAAAACCATCAACCTCTGTTCCAGTTCAACCTGTGCAAGATAATCCTTCATCAAGTTCACAACCTTCCACATCCCAGTCAAAAGGAAAAGGGAAAATTGATGAGCAAATTTATAAGCCTGTGGCCCCATTCCCAAATAGGCTTATAAATCATAAGAATAATGCTCACATGGAGAAGATAAGAGAGATATTTAATCAAGTACAGATCAATGTCCCTCTCTTAGATGCTATTCAACAGGTCCCATCATACGCCAAGTTTCTGAAAGAAATGTGTACTAAGAAAAGAAAGGCAAATGTCCCTAAGAAAGTCTTTTTGGCTTCCAACCTGAGTGAATTGCTTAATGGTCCAATCCCTGTGAAGTACAAGGATCCAGGGAGCCCTACCATCTCTTGTATCATAGGGCAGACCACAGTAAATAGGGCTTTGCTAGACTTGGGCGCTAGCATCAATCTTCTCCCTTTTTCCGTGTACCAGCAGTTAGGGTTGGGCAACCTTCGTCCAACCCAAATGACAATTCAGCTGGCTGATCGCTCTGTTAAGATTCCCAAGGGGGAAATTACGGATGTTTTAATACGGGTGGGGGAATTCATTTACCCCGTTGACTTTGTTGTTCTTGAAACACAACCCATACATAATCACAGAGCGCAAACACCTGTCATTCTCGGACGTCCTTTCTTAGCAACCGCAAACGCTATCATAAATTGTCGAAATGGATCAATGCGGTTGACGTTCGGAGATATGACGAAGGAGGTGAATGTCTTCCATCTGGGGAAGCAGCCAAGGGATGTGGAGAATGACTCTTTTGATGTGAACTTAATAGAAGGACTAACGAGCGAACATGTGGAGGAGATGGAATATGAATCTGAAGAAGAATTTGAGTTAGAATCTGACGACCTAACTCTTGATCAGATTGTTGGATCAGATATTGAAAGGACTACTAATTCCACTTCTATTCTTCCCTTGCACCATGAGCAACCGGTTATAGATCCAGTCCCTTGTTCTGAGCTTAAGGCTCTTCCCACCCATCTCAAGTACAAGTACTTGGGTGAGAAGGAATCCTTTCCGGTAATCATTGCATCTAATCTTACGGAACAACAAGAAGAGGACCTTTTGACTGTGCTTAGGGAAAATAGAGAAGCCATTGGTTGGACCATGGCTGATATTAAGGGGATTAGTCCTTCCATTGTCCAACATAGAATTCACTTGACGGAAGAGGCCAAGCCTAAAAGAGACCCACAGCGTCGACTTAACCCAATAATGCAAGAAGCTGTTAGATCGGAGATTCTGAAACTCTTAGACAATGGGATCATATATCCCATATCCGATAGTCAATGGGTGAGTCCGGTCCACGCTGTGCCTAAGAAAGCTGGCTTTACTGTTGTGGAGAATGAGAATAAGGAATTAATACAAACACGTCTTCCAACGAAGATTCGAGTTTGTATTGATTACAGGAAACTGAATAGTGCCACACGTAAAGACCACTTTCCTCTTCCATTTATTGATCAGATGCTGGAGAGATTGGCGGGGCATGAGTATTATTGTTTCCTGGATGGATATTCAGGATATAATCAGATCCCAATTGCTCCCGAGGACCAGGAAAAGACTACCTTCACCTGTCCGTTTGGAACGTTTGCATACCGTAGGATGCCCTTCGGTCTTTGCAATGCTCCAGCAACGTTTCAACGTTGCATGTTGAGCCTGTTCTCGGACATGGTGGAGAAATTTTTGGAAATCTTTATGGATGACTTTTCAATATATGGGGATACATTTGAGCAGTGCTTGTACCACCTAAAGCTGGTTTTACAACGATGCACGGAAAAGAATTTGACACTTAATTGGGAAAAGTGTCATTTCATGGTCAAGCACGGAATTGTACTGGGGCACAAGATATCAAGCATTGGAATCGAGGTAGACAAGTCTAAGGTGGAAGTTATCACCAAGCTCACTGAACCGCAATGTTTAAAAGACATTAGATCTTTCTTAGGGCACACGGGCTTCTATAGGAGATTCATTCAAGGGTTTAGCAATATTGCGAGACCTTTGACAAATCTCTTAGGAAAAGACGTACCCTATATCTTTGATGAAGAATGTCGAAAATCGTGGAAAGAGCTAAAGAATAGACTTGTCTCTGCGCCGATCATATCTGCACCGGACTGGACCAAGCCATTTGAAATTATGTGCGATGCCTCTGACTTTGCGATAGGCGCTGTTTTAGGACAGCGTATTGAAAATAGGCAGCACGTAATATACTATGCTAGCAGAACGCTAAACGATGCCCAACTGAATTACACGACCACTGAAAAAGAATTTTTGGCAGTCGTTTTTGCGTTAGAGAAGTTCCGCCAATATCTGCTAGGGTCCAGGACCATAATTTTTACTGATCACTCCGCCCTGAGGTACTTGATGCAAAAGAAGGACGCAAAGGCAAGATTGATTCGATGGATCCTTCTTTTGCAAGAGTTTGACTTGGAGATAAAAGATAAAAAGGGCGTTGAGAACGTGGTTGCGGATCATTTGTCAAGAATTCCGAACGCTCCTCATGAGAAAATACCGATTAATGAAGACTTTCCTGACGAGCACATCTTTGTGATAAGTGGAGAGCCCTGGTATGCTGATATAGTAAACTACCTTGCTACCGGGCAAATTCCTTCCCATTGGTCAGGACAAGACAAACACCGTTTTCTGAGACAAATGCGGTTCTTCTTTTGGGATGAACCGTATTTATTCAAGTACTGTCCTGACCAAATTATACGCAGATGCCTTCCGGAGGATGAACACCAGAGCGTTTTGACATTCTGTCACAAGTTAGCTTGCGGTGGACACTTTGGTCCACGAAAAACTGCGGAAAAAGTGCTCCAGAGTGGATTCTACTGGCCCACTCTCTTTAAGGATGCCTTTACCTTTTGCAAGCTTTGTGATAGATGTCAAATGATGGGTCGTATTACTCAAAAGAATATGATGCCCTTCACACCCATCTTGGAAGTCGAAATTTTCGACCTCTGGGGCATCGATTTTATGGGACCCTTTCCTCTGTCCTACGGTAACCAATACATCTTGGTAGCCGTAGATTATGTTTCCAAGTGGGCTGAAGCGATTCCTACACGAACAAATGACAACCAAGTTGTCATTGAATTTTTAAGAGAGTACATCATTTCACGCTTCGGAGCCCCCCGTGCGATATTGAGCGACAATGGGAGTCACTTCTGCAATAGGGCTTTTGAAGCCTTGATGCGGAAGTACTCCATTACTCATAAATTGTCCACGGCTTATCATCCTCAAACCAATGGGCAAGTTGAGGTAACAAACAGACAGATAAAACTCATCTTGGAAAAGACCGTAGGACAGAATCGTAAGGATTGGTCCGTCAAACTGACTGATGCCTTATGGGCATACAGGACCGCTTACAAGACTGTCCTTGGTATGTCTCCGTACCGAGTTATATTTGGGAAAGCATGTCACTTGCCTGTTGAGTTAGAACACCGTGCACTATGGGCTTTAAAGCAACTGAATCTTGATTTGGATAAAGCCGGTGTTCTCAGGAAGCTGCAGCTATCCGAGCTGGAAGAGTTACGAAACGAGGTATACGATAACGCTCGGATCACAAAGCACAGGACCAAGCTGTTTCACGACAAAGCCATTCACAGGAAGATTTTTGCTGTCAGTCAACAGGTTCTGTTATATAATTCTCGACTTCATCTTTTCCCTGGTAAACTGCGTACCAGGTGGTCAGGACCTTTTATTGTGCAGACTGTTTTTTCCCACGGAGCTATCGAGATTCTTGACCCAACTAATGGCAATATATTCACTGTGAATGGACAACGCTTAAAGCCATTTCTTACCACAGATTCTTTGTCACACGATGTTCACGAATTGGGTCTTTCCGACCCAGTTTATTTGTGACATTTTTCCATCTGTATATTTTTCCCATGCATTCTCCTGACTATCATTTTGGGACTTCTCTTGTAAATATTTTTCTTTTTTGTTAATAAAATAAAAAAAAAATTTAAAAAAAAAATAAAATTTTTTTGGGATTTTTGTGCATGAAAAGAATTTCACATCCCTAGGATTCTCTTTCCTCCCTAGGATTCCTTTCATATTCAAAAATTTTGACCTAGGGTTGTTATTTCAACTTTGACCTAGGGGTAACTTGGTACATCACCTTTTTACCTACCCCTATTTAAAGCTCTCCTTCCAACTCATCATCCCTCACCCGAGAATTTCATTTCAGATCTGAACCTCTTCCTTCACAGCCGACCTCCACCAAAAATCTGAACCCAAAAATCCCCTCCTTTGCCGCGCCCTGCCGCCGATCCGCGGCAGTTCTGCCATTTCAGGCGCGCCAGAAATCTCCATTCTGACTATCTTCCTCTGCTGGTGGTAGATCCTGAGAGAGTTTTCCCGAGGCCATCTCTGTGCCTTCTGTGCTACTGATTTGGGTTTCCCCCCCCCAAGATCTCCGGGGGTGGTTTGCAATTTCTTATCTCAAATCCTTTACTTCATTATCTTTAGCAATTATGGCACCAAATCTATTTGTGGAGAGGGATTTTTCTGCACTTTTTAGTGAAAGAGGGGAATATGGGCATATTTTTGTGGATCGAATCCGCGCATGGAATTGGTACACTTTGGTGTTTGATCATAATGAGCACGAAGCTTTTTATTGTCCGGATCTTGTGAACACATTTTACCATTCTATAGACTATGCTTCTGTGAATCATGATACATACCAATTTGTATCTCATATGCCATTCGGTGATATTTTGGTCACGCTTCCACTACTTGCACACATTACGCATGTTCCCATTTTTCCCCATCCTAGCGACCCCTTACCCTTAATTGATTACTTAGCCATTATGGGTGTACGCTGCACTACCCAGGATCGGGGGCTAAAAGCCCAATCTACATTCAGAAACATTCATTGTGTTGGACGTTGGATCCAACGAAATATTCTTGGGCTAGATCACACTTCTACCTTCAACAGACCGGTACTACAAATTATTCATGATTTGATGACACAGACTCACACGGTCTGTTTGAACCGGACTATCTTCCGTGCTATTATCGAAAATTCCTCTCGCACTCGGGGGCCAAAATTTTCTCATTCTGTATTAATCACACGTATGTGTCAGCATTTCATATCGGACACTATTTTTTCTACATTTGCCCGAGTGACGATTACGCTAGAGAGACCCACAAGCGCCTACAATAGTTGCTTGCAGGCACTCTGGACAACCAGTGTCATGCCTGAGACTGTACTTGTGGAGTCTTCTTCAGAGGAAAGTCTAGAGGTGGAAGATGAGCCCCAATTCTGGAGACAGGAACCCCCTACGGAACCAAAAGCCTTCATGTCTACCATATGGAAAGGCATGAAGAAAATTTTTAGGGGTCAAGTGAGGCTAAGAAAGAAGGTGGAGGAGCAATCTTCCAGGTTGGAGGAGCAATCCTCTAGGCTAGATACCATTGAGGCGACATTGAGGAGGACACAATCAGCCGGGCCGAGCACCACATCGGTTCCAAAGAGGAGGAGGGAGTGACTTTTTACCTTTACCTATTTCATGCATCATTTTATCTTGCATACATTGAGGACAATACATGAGATAGGTATGGGGGGGTAGATACTAACATAGGATTTTTCCTTTTTAGGCTTTTTATTTTGTTTTAGGATTTTTACTTTCTTTTTAGGTCTTTTATTTTTAGATTTTCTTTTATTTTTAGATTTTTCACTTTCTTTTTAGATTTTACTTTTCTTTTAGAAAAATATAATAAAAAAAAATAAAAATAAAAACTTTTGAAATAAGAGACAAAGTTTTGATCTATTTTTAAGAAAATTAAGATGTATCTTAGGAATTAAGAAAGCCTTAATTATGACATCTTAAACCTTGTTGAAGTAATAGATCTTGTTTGAGATTATAGGCTAAGTAAGTAAAATTAAGGAGATATTTTTATCTTACATTTTTTGCCTTAGATAAGTATGCACTTTACACTTACACATTTCTTGGGATGGAAACAAAGACCAAAAATGCCATAAAAAAAAAATAATAATAATAAAAAAAAAAGAGAGAAAAAAAAATATATATATAAATAAAAATCACTTATTAAGCTGGGAAATTGTGCCTCAAGAAGCATGATGACTCACGCCTAACGGTGATCTCACTTATTAAGCTGGACAATCGTGCCTCAAGAAGCATGGTTATTCACGCCTAACGGTGATAAAAAATAATCCCCTTTAGCTAGGTGGCCTTTTCTACTCGAGACCTTAAACCCGAGGGATGTTTTCTCATCTGGTGCCCTAAGACCGTCTGGTTTGGGAGTCATTAGTTAAAGGCTCGCTAAAAGGGTAGACTAGAAAGCCTAAACTAAGGGAAGAAAAATAAAAAAAAAAAAAAAAAAAAAAATATATATATATAAATAAATAAATGGCTTTATGGTTGGAGTTGAAATCCCAGAAATCTTCACTGTCACGGTGTGCATACTATCTAGGTTTTATGTAAGATAAAATATTCAATCCAATTTTGAATTCTTACCTTAATTAAAGACAAGATCTTGCATGGAGACTAAGTTTAAGAAAGAATAATTATAGGTGGACTTATGACCTAGGATCACTTATATTTTTGCGGAAATAGTTCATAAACTAGTCTCTTGTTCAAAATGCGTTTTCAAAACACTAACATTTGTCTTCTTTCTTTATGGATTTTGTGGGTGTAATCCGCTGAAAACCCTCAGGAGACAACACTCCTCCTCTAGGGTAACCTAGAGGTTTAACGGCTTGTTGCACGTGCTCAGTGCAATCGTGTCACCTACGAAAGTGGTGTAATAATTAGTTAGGATTTTATTTTTCTTTCTTTTTCTTTTATTTTTGCTCGAGGACGAGCAAAAGCTAGGTATGAGGGTGTGATTGTTACACATATTTGCATTTTATACCACCTTTATACTTTGCATATTGTATATTAAATATGATTTTTAACCCATGTTTTCTCTAATTTTGCAGATCTCCACTTTAAAGAAGAGAAGTAATTAACTACCTTAATTAGTAATAATTAAGGGGGTTAATTCATAATTAGCCAAAAGATCAAATCAGATCTCACCAAGATCTGCGCGCCAAGTGGAGAATCCAACCATCCCACGTGGCCAACGACCTAACCACCAGATCTCACCAGAAAGATCCGAGCCAACGGCCCAGATCTGGCGGCAGATCCGCGGCAATCCGCGGCAATCTGAGGGCCGTTGAGCCTCGGATTTCGTGCCAACGGTCAGGACTCGAGAGGATTCTCAAATTTGCCTATAAATACCTGGGCAGAGACCTGCGTGAGCTCTAGTGAAGAGAGAGAGAAAATTTTGGATTTGTGTAATTTTTGTTTTAGGTTTCTAGTTCTTTTCTCCTTCCTCCTTGAGTTCTAGACAAATTGAGAGAGAGATTTCAGTTTGAGAGCTTGTAATCAAGAGAGTGACACTCTTGAATCAAGGATTCATCAATGGAGCTTTCTTCTTCTCTTTGCAAGAACTTGAGTATGTTTTCATTTCATGTGCTTTAATTTCTTGCATTCAATTTTAAGTTCTAGTTTAATTGCTTAGATCTTTGCTTTCCATGGAGAATTATAGCTTTGTTGTTAGTGTAATGGAGGGCTAAGTTCTAGTTGCATGGCTAGCTAAGACTCACCTAGCTACTACTATCTCTAGTTGATTGTATACTTCAATACTTGCATAATTCTATGTTTCTTGTGAATTCCAATGAAGTATGGTTGTATCCTTTGGTGATTGCTTGTTAGATCTCTATATGAATTGTGTGTCTCTTATAAAGAGCCTTTGATTGGATCATAAGGATGGATTACCATGGTTGTGTCACTTGTGTAGCAAGATCATCTCATGTATTTCAAGCTAACTTTGTAGTTAAGCTTTGAATGTCCAAAAGAGTTTGATTCTTCTAACCTATGCACTAATTGAGTACCAAGCCTATAGTTCCTCAATGTACATCTAGTAAGAGAACCTAAGATTCAAGAAGAGGCTTCAAGCTAACTAACTAAAAGGAACACTAGTCTTCAAGAAGGAATATCACACTTGAACATGCAAGCTATCTTCAATTGTCTATGATTCAATTTGAGACAAATCTTGAAATCAACATAGAGTTAGTATGCTAGCAATGAGGTGTAGTTAGGCTAGCCATGCATCTTTCTATCAAAAGAGTTTTACACATTTTATTCTTGCATTCTTTTCTTCTTTTCTTTACATCACACTTCATTCACTTCACTTCTTTTTCACAATGCACCACCAATACACCACTTCTTGTACATTGCTTGCCATTGTGTAATTGACAAAGAAGAGATCTCGTTTCTTTTTCTCACTAGTATTGTAAAGCTTCTACGCGAGCTCTCCTTGTGGTTCGACTCGGTATAGCTATATGCTATAACGAAAGATTGGAACAAGGTATAATAATCACATATTCGAAGTGAACAAGATCAAAGGTGAATTCTAAACCATAAACCATCTCTTTAATACCTGATTCTTGTGCAATTAACTTCACATACCTTGGTTTTACCAATCAATTTTTGGCGCCGTTGCCGGGGAAAATTAATACCTAATTAACTTCATATAAAATATATGATAATAATTAATTTACTTACTTAGTCTATAAAATATAGTTAATACCTAATTCCCTGGCAACGGCGCCATTTTGATTAGACGGAAAAGGGTGTACTTATTATGTGTATAAAGATGTATTTGATGTACCCTTTCTTGTCTCCGCTATAGCATAGGGCTATACCGAGTCGAATCTCAGGGAGAGCTCGCGATGGAAGCTTTAACGTGTGGTAGTGAAGTGAACAAACGAGTATTCTTCTCTTGCTTATAAAATTAGTGAATCAAATGCAAAAGAAACTAAAAGAAAGGATGGCTATGTTCATGGTGGAAATCGTTGGAAAAGAAATCAAGAAGTGGATGTGGTATTCACAAGAAAAGGAAAGGAAACTTAAAGAAAGCAATCCATGACTAGCTTACCTTGCTAGCTTGCCAAGACTTACTAGACTCCTTGATAGCGAATGCGTGCCTAATGTTGTCACTCCATCGGCTTAGGATTCGTCTCGCGTGTTGACCTAATTACTTTCTCACTTGCAAGATGGTGGTTTAACCATCGGAGAAGAGAAGATCATACAACTTGCAAGATTAACAAAGGCAATCACCCATGAGTTAGTGAAGTAAGCTAAGCTAGTGGTAAACTAGTACATGGAGAAGAAATTAGCTAAAAGCCATTAAAGAACTAAAACAAAGCTTGAAGTAAATTGCAAGAAGTAAACAAAGCAAGTAATAAAGCAAGTAAACTAGAATCAAGCTCAAGTAGAGAAGTAGAGAATGGATCAATCCTTGTATAGCTCCAAGTGTCACTTCTTGATGATACAAGCTCTCTCTCTCTTACAACTCTCTCTTGCAATGAAATCTAGGGAGGAGAAGATCATAGAGAGCTAAAAAATCCTAAACAAAACCTAGCAAAATTACAAGCTATTCACTAATCTCTCTCTCTTCTCTGATCACCCTCAGCTCGCAGGTGAAGGTCACATATTTATAGCATGGGAGAGAACCTTCGAGAGCCTAGTTTGTTGCCACAAAATCTGGATCTCAACAACCCCAAGATTGCCGCGTTTTGGCGGGAAATCGCGGCTCGATCTGGGCCGTTGATCTGGATCTTTCTGTTGGAGATCAGTTACAAGGTTGTTAGCCACGTGGACTACTTAGATTTTCTTTCTTTTACATTTCTTTTAGAAAAAAATTAAAAAAAAAAACAAAAATAAAAACTTTTTGAAATAAGAGACAAAGTTTTGTTCTATCTTAGGGATTAAGAAAGCCTTAATTATGACATCTTAAACCTAGTTGAAATAATAGATCTTGTTTGAGATTATAGGCTAAGTAAGTAAAATTGGTGAGATATTTTTATCTTGAATTTTTACCTTAGATAAATATGCATTTTACACTTACACATTTCTTGGGATGGAAACAAAGACCAAAATGCCATAGAAAAAAAAAAAAGAAAAAAAAATTATAAATAAAAGATCACTTATTAAGCTGGATAACTATGCCTCAAGAAGCATGGTTACTCACGCCTAACGGTGATCTCACTTATTAAGCTGGATAATTGTGCCTCAAGAAGCATGATTATTCACGCCTAACGGTGATTATAAATAATCCCCTTTAGTTTTGTGGCCTTTTTCACTCGAGTCCTTTAACCCGAGGGATGTTTTCTCATTTGGTGCCCTAGAACCATCTGGTTTGGGAGTCATCGGTTATAGGCTCGCTACATGGGTGAACTAGAAAGCCTAAGAAAACTAAGGGAAGAAAAAGAAAAAAAAAGAAGAGAAAAATAAATATATATAAATAAATGGCTTAATGGTTGGAGTTGAAATCCCAGAAATCTTCACTTACACGGTGTGCATATTATCTAGGTTTTATGAAAGATAAAATATTCAATCCAATTTTGAATTCTTACCTTAATTGAAGACAAGATCTTGCATAGATACTAAGTTTAAGGAAGAATAATTATAGGTAGACTTATGACCTAGGATCACTTATATTTTTGCAAAAATAGTTTAAAAACTTGTCTCTTATTCAAAATGCGTTTTCAAAATACTAACATTTGTTTTCTTTCTTTATGGATTTTGTGGGTGTAATCCGCTGAAAACCCTCAGGAGACAACACTCCTCCTCTAGGGTAACCTAGAGGTTTAACGGCTTGTTGCACATGCTCAGTGCAATCGCGTCACCTGCGAAAGTGGTGTAATAAACTGGTAGTATAGATTTTCTTTTCTTTTTCTTTGTTTTTGCTCGGGACGAGCAAAAGAATAAGTGTGGGGGTGTGATTGGTATCCAATATTGCATATTTTACATCATAATTCCCATGCATATTACAAATAAATATGTGATTTTTACTCCTCTTCTCTACATATTTGCAGGTACACACTTAATGGAGAGATATCCAAATAATCACTTAATTAACACTAATTAAGTGATTAATCAAGATTAAAGATAAAGCCAAATTCAAATCCAGATCCAGAGAAATCCGCGCAACAAACGAAGATTCTAGATATACCACGTGGCTAACAACCTTGTAAATAATCTCCACCAGAAAGTTGTTAGCCAACGGCCACAAAAGTGCCGCGACTTGCGGCGGATCCACCGCAAAATCCGGGCCGTTGGATCTCAGATTTTGCGCCAACAAACTAGGCTCTCGAAGGTTCTCATCCATGCTATAAATACTCCATGAAGACCTGCGTACAAAAACTGAATGGAGAAGAGAGGAGATTAGTTTAGTATTGTAATTTTCATGTATTTTTCTCTTTAGGTTTTGTTCTTTAGATCCCTCTTCTTCTTCCCTAGAATTCAATGTAAAAGAGAGTGATTGTGAGGGAGAGAGCTTGTGTAATCAAGGGTGACACTTGAAGCAACAAGGATTGATCCATCCTCCTTCCTCTACTTGAAGCTTGGTTCTAGTTTATGTGCTTTCTTTACTTGCTTTATTACTTGCTTTGTTTACTTCTTGCAATTTACTTCAAGCTTTGTTTTAGTTCTTTAATGGCTTTTAGCTAATTTCTTCTCCATGTACTAGTTTACCACTAGCTTAGCTTACTTCACTAACTCATGGGTGATTGCCTTTGTTAATCTTGCAAGTTGTATGATCTTCTCTTCTCCGACGGTTAAACCACCGCCTACCTAGTGAGAAAGTAATTAGGTCAACACGCGAGACGAATCCTAAGCCGATGGAGTGACAACATTAGGCACGCATTCGCTATCAAGGAGTCTAGTAAGTCTTGGCAAGCTAGCAAGGTAAGCTAGTCATGGATCTTTTTCATTCAAGCTTTCTTTAAGTTTTCTTTCTTTTTCTTGTGAATACCACATCCACTTCTTGATTTCTTTTCCGACGATTTCCACCATGAACATATCCATCCTTTCTTTAGTTTCTTTTTCATTTGCTTCACTAAGTTTATAAGCAAGAGAAGAATACTCGTTTGTTCACTTCACTACCACACGTCAAAGCTTCCATCGCGAGCTCTCCCTGAGAATCGACTCGGTATAGCCTTATGCTATAGCGGAGACAAGAAAGGGTACATCAAATACATCTTTATACACATAATAAGTACACCCTTTTCCGTCTAATCACGTTCAGACCGTCAGAACTTTTAGTTACGCCTGGTAGGCGGACCTAGCGTTCAGTATTTTACCGTAACTCCGTTCGAGCGTAGTTACACCGTGAGCGCGGCTTCACCACGCACAGACACTCGCTTTGTCGCGTGTGTTTAGCCATGCCACGAGCGGTAACCACGCCGAGCGTGATGGCGTCTAGTGTTGTATGTTAGCTTTGCTCCAGGTTGTTTAGCTTCACTTAGATGATCGCTTACTTGCCTGCCCTCTTATCTGCTTGATAATCTAACTATTATCCTTTCCTTGATGGTGTGAATAGTTTGAAACCTGAACTATTTTTCAAAACTGTATTATTTTCTTGTATTCGTACCAATCCCTGTAACGATATGATTTTCTTGTATTCGTACCAATTCCCTATAACGATACGATTTTCTTGTATTCGTATTGATCCCCTTTATTGGTTCTGTTTTCCTGATAATTATATCTACTGTGCTTATTACTTGACATGCTATCAGCTGACTCCTGCTTGTTATCACCTGACACCTATTTGATATCACTTATCACCTGCCACTTGATATATTACCACTTGACTTGTGATTATCATATTTTAGGAATTCTGTCCCGCTATCCTATATTATATACAGTGACCTGTATTTCTAATACTTATGTACTCCTGTTACTTCTGTAACTCCTGAACCTATCCTTCTCCTGCCATTCCTGTAATATGATAATTACACAATAATAAACTATAAAAAGTCTAACCTACAACGGGTAAGGGAAAACTGATGGACTTCAAGTGATGAATATGTTTACAATGGTATTAGGTATGTTGTGCAACTTAAACTTTCGGATCTACCTGAGGTTCTCCAGGTGTCCAAGGGGAGCGCTGGCTCCCTATTCCTGTTACATTCCTGAATGGGCATACAATAAAACCCACCTCTTGTTTGCCTAGTGGCAGATTCTGGGTTAGTACCGGAACATCCTGAGCCGTGGTCCCGGGTATATACGAGACCCACTGTTAACATAACCCATTGTTTCATCATCAGTTTTCAATAACAGCCTCGACTTACTCATATATGGATGTATGTGGGATGGAACGTGCGCATGTAGATATATGGATCAGACGAGTAATAATAATAAGATGTTAATTAATAATTCATTGTGTTGTTTTGCAATTCGGGTTGTATACATTCAGATTACGATAACATGAGGTATATGGTATATAGATGAGAGTTTCCTTATTTGGATTATTCCTTCGATGTACTTACCTCATGAAGCGGTAATTTGGGTTGCACCACTGGTCTTGCCATAATTGCTTTCATCAGATTTAATTTGGATTTTCGATTTTGTTCTTATTATTATAATTATATATATATATATCTCCTAATTCACCACCTATGTACTACTCCACAGATCTCCTGCTGTTATCATATTGTACACAGCCTGTCTCTTATTTGACATTACACTTGTAATACTGTACTTAACCTCCTGACTTGCTTATTCTTACTTAACCTCCTGACTTGCTTATTCTTAGTTTATATGGATACTTTAGTTACCATATAATCATTACTTCCTGATGATTCATATTGTTCTCTTCAACTGTTACTGTGGACAGCTCAGGGTGTGCGTACTCAGTGATGGAGACATGAGGTATATGGTATATAAATGGGGGTTTCCTTACTTGGATTATCTCCTCAAGGTATCTATCTCATGAATCTATCTACTGAGCCCGTAGAACTAGTTTTGTCGCTTCTATATATCTCATCACTTGATGCCTCATTCATTTTCTGATGTATTTGCTCATAATACGGTTTTCAACACATGCTTTTGATTTGGATTTATTGATACATATATGCTTGTCTATACACGCCATTTGGCATTCATCACACCACTCGTTGGGGAGTTTCTGGCTCCCTTGGTTCTGCATGTTCAGATCCCAGAGCTTGGAGCTTATGGATTCTCCCGGTTGCTGATCAGAGATGCGCAGCGAGCATGGATCATTGGCAGACCGTCCAGAGCCCTTTCCTTCTAGACCCCCCTTCTACGCTCTCGAGTTTTCTTTTTATAACTCGTGAGCATCTTTTATACTGTTTATACTTGTATATCTCTTTGTATTCTCACATTTGCGCCTATGGTGATGTAATATTCTTGTGATATTGTGTCACATCTTGTGACAACTTTGTCATATGCTAGAATATATAATGCACCACGTACTTTCGTACTCTGATTCTTGCCTATACTGATGCTTAGCATATATATGTGAGGGCATTTCTAACTTATGTATATACGTCGCAGTAGCGTCTCCGTACCCACGGATCGAGGCGTAATAGTTAGCATTTTCGAAAATACATTTTGAAAGAGAGAATTTTTTTTGAAGAATTCTTGCAAAAATCAAGTAATCTATAAATCATAAGATTACCAAACTATTTATTCTTAAACTTAGTCTCTATGAAAGAACTTGTTATTAATTAAGATAAGGATTCAAACTGTATTTCTCATTAGTCTATTATTTTATCCAAATCATATGCACATTTATAACTGTGAATATATGACTCGGGATTCTTTAACTCTAAATCTCATGCCTTATTAATAGTTTATGGCGATATTATCCCTTAGTACTATTAGGCTTTTTAATTCGCCAATGTAAAGAGCCTTTAGCCCCCAAATCGGACGTCTTAGGGCACCAAGTAAAAAAACAACCCTCGGACTTAAGGACTCGTGCAAATAAGGCCACAAAACTAAGGAATCTAATTTGTGATATTAACTACTTTTAGGCGTGAATACTTATGTTTTATGAGGCACAAATACTCAACTTAATCAGTGGATTTATATATTTTTTTTATAAGGCACACGAATCTTTGTTTTGAATCCTAAGTGTGTAAGTGTATAAAGTGCATATTTCATTAAGGTAAAAATTAAGACCAAATTACTTTTTCAATTTTCTTCATAAACCTAGAAATCAAATTAATAATCTTATTTCAACCAAGTATTAATAAATCCTAATTATGATTCCCTTATTTCTTAAGATTAACTTAATTTTTTTATATAAAAATAGGTCAAAATATTGTTTCACACTTCAAAAGTTTTTTTAAAAGAAAAGAAAAAAATATATATTTTAATTTAAACATGTAATGTCCTAAATACAGAATACATATCTTTTTACGATTTTTGATACATCAATAATAATCGCATCATTTTATGTATGTTTTAACTCTGTTTGGCCTGAAATTTTTAATCATGGCTCTACACTCAGTTTAGAATGTACTTGATAAAATATCATATCATTTTCTTTTTATTTATTAAATAAAATCTTTCTTTTTTCTTCTCTTTCCCTTTCGTTTCCTTCTAATTTCTTTTCCTTTTCCTTTTTTATTCTTTTTCTTTTTCTAATATTTTATTAGGTCAAATTTACATATAACCCCCTAAGAAATTACTATTTACATTTACATTTCCTTCCCCTTTTTCTTTTCCTTTTTTTTTCTTGATTTTTATCCAATATTCTACACACTTCTTGGCTTCGCTTGCAAGATTCTCCCTCTCTCTAATAACTCTTTCTCACTCATCCTAACACCTAAAAAGCTGAAATCCACTCTCTCTCCTCTATTATCTCTCACTAATCTCTCTCTAAAACACTCTTTCTCTTTCTTAAAACTCCTTTACTACTCCATCACCACCATGGCCACCTCCACACCACCCCAGCCATCTCCCCAGGCCTTGCTGCATCTCCTCTCTCTTTCCCCATCTCTTTCTCTCCCTAAAAATGGCCAAAACCCTACTTTCTCTCTCCTCTTCCTACTCTCTCTACTTTCTCTCTTACCTCCACCTCCTACATCAGGCCGCCAGTAGCCAGGCTCCACCTGCTCCTTCACCCATCTCTACCTTTCATACTCTCAAACTTCTCTTATTTATCTAAAACTCTAAAAAAACCCATTTTCTCTCTCTATAATTCACTCTCTCTAAAAATCTCACTCCACTTCCTTCACCCAGGCCACCACCCCTTCTCTACTCCATCATCTTCTTCACCACCCTACTACACCGCCCACATCTCTAAATACCTTCTTTTTCTCTCTCTACACCACTTTCTCTCTAAAAATAGTCTTTTCTTATTTTCTCTCTATAGAACCTCTCTCTACCACCCCCTATTTCTCTCTAGGGTTTAGCCAGCCCTAGGGACAGTATACACCACACACCATTCCCTACATGTGCGCACTGCACGTGGTATCGGGTATTTTCTGATATAGGCGAGTACTTTACCCTTAATGCATAGGCACTCTAACACATTTGTACATATAAGTGCATGCATATCTTATATTCTGGACATTTTTAGAATTTTTCTATAATTTTTACGAATTAACCGTGCATTTTAAAGATTTTTATGTATTTTAGAAATTTTCTGTATAATTTTAGGAATTTCCTACATTTTAGAATTTAATTATATATTTTTAGAAATTTTCTGTGTATTTAGAAATTATCTGTGTATTTTTAGGAATTTTTTGAGTATATAAGAATTTTCTGCGTATTTTTAGGAATTTCCTGTGTTTTCTGGAATTACTATGTATTTTTAGGAATTATCTATATTTTTATATATTTTGGTGCTAACAACTTTTGCAGGTACCCCACTAGGCCTTATGGCCATATAGCCCTAAGGGTGCATGGACCTTACGGTCTCTTTTTTGGCGCCCATCGCAGTTGATTGTTATTTATATATGATTTATATGTGTGCTTGTGTGTACTGACGTCATTTTCTGCAAGTATCCAGTTGGCCTTCTGCCCCTATTAGACCTTATGGTCTTTCTACAGCCCACTTCCCCGAAGAGGTTGCGCTTAGATCGTTCACGGTCTCTCAGCTTCACCTGATTGGCGTATTTAGTGCTTAATGCTTTATCACTAAACTCACCGAGGCAGAACTCTGCCGGATTTTAGACTCGCAGCTTAAGCTGAGTCATTCCTGTAGCTCTGTCGAGCGATTTAGTGGCTAAACACTGTTCGCTGTTTGTGCCTCCAGCATTGCTTTACTTTGCCTGTATGTACATAGCTGTAGTGCTGCTTTTATACTATTTACTGGATATTTTCCTTTAACATATTGTCGCCTACTACAGACTACTTGATATTGACGTTGGATGCTAACCTGACATTGGACTACTGATACATTGAACCTGATACTACGACACTGGACTGATTATAATACCTATTGTTACCAAAAAATTGGTATTCATGAATTCCTGAATTCCAGAAAAGGATATTCGCATACTACTGATATATTCCTGAATACTGATATACTCATGATACCACTTATGTTATACTGTATAAGGAGCGGTGAATGGAACAAAGTATCACATGAACCTAAGTGTCACATTACACACATGACAGGGGTACCTCTAGGGTCCGTGGAGGTACCTCTTGGGTCCACAAATCGTATCCTACCTTGTATGCAAAATGGTGTATGGAGATAAGTACCACACAGAGCTAAGTACACACCACGCACACATGGTAGGGGTGCCTCAAGAGTCCGTGGGGGTGCCTCTAGGGTCCATTACATCGTGGCCATGATTCTTCTGTTCTCTTGACATAACTATTGAACTGAACACAATATATTACATATAATATCCAAATAATAATAATGTCAAGAGTATATGTTATTTAGTCACTCCACTGTTCAAATAATAGTAAACCGTAGGAGTTCGGATGTGTTCTACTAGAAGTATGGGTTCCAGTGTGAGCTGCCTGATTGGTCGCTAATGTTGCATATTTAATATCATATGTCCATACTTATTATAGAATAAAAGCCTGCATTGTCCTAATTAATTGTTTGATTTATTTGCAGGCCCAATCTTTAAGGAGTTAAAGAGAAATGAGCCCAAAGCCCACCAAAATTCTGAATTAAATCAGAATTAATTCGCACCAAGTAAATCAGGGCAAAATCAAGAGGTGGAAAACCGGTTGAGAAGAATCCTCTCAGAATCGATCGGTTAAAGCCAAGAATCCAAGGCCATTTCGTCAGAATCTGGGACTCAAACTGACAAACCAACTCCAGATAAAGTCAGAAGGCCAAACCAGCGCGACCCACCAACAGGGTGTGGCCACCTGGCCACACCCTGGCCGCGGAAACGCGGCAATAGCCGCATTTCCGCGGCAATCTTGGGGAGTTAGGGGAGCGTTTGCTCCCCCGACCTCCCCGGGATCCTGATTGTTGGGTTTATGCCTATAAAAGGCCTGTACTTGCGCTGAAAATGGGACGAACATGCAGATTAGGATTTAGCCTAGTTTTCATTCTTTGTAGTTTAGGTTTTTCTTTTCTTTTTATGTAACTTGTATGTAACTTAGGGTAGAAGAAGATTCATGTAGGTAAGAGAGAAAGAGGCTGACGTTGAGAGTGACACCGATGTACCCTCCTCCTTTCTTCCATTGTCTCTGCAATTAATAAAGGTAAAAGCTTCTTTTTATGTTCATATTTTGTTTTGCTTTCTTCTTCCTCTTC
Organism: Agave tequilana; assembly: GCA_038442645.1. Classification (NCBI taxonomy): domain Eukaryota; kingdom Viridiplantae; phylum Streptophyta; class Magnoliopsida; order Asparagales; family Asparagaceae; genus Agave; species Agave tequilana. The sequence continues at coordinate 201,119 of JAVJIF010000984.1, forward strand.
TACTTTACCTTGGTTGTATTTGTTGAGTTTACAAGTGAAATCCAAAGCAAGTATAACTAAGCTACGTGAGAGCCAGCGATAGTTCATGAAGACGTTCTCCTCTTCCAAGATCCGCATCACTTCGTTCTTGCTAGGCTTGACGATATAATGTGCACGGGGACTGAGCTCGAGCTTATGATCTATGTGTTGAACGCCTCCGAAGCAAAGGTAGAACATGCAACGGTTTCCAGGTAAGTCATCACTCAACCTAGGTAAGTATTCCTTCTTTTCTTTCCTTTCTCTCATTTCTGTAAATTATATCACCACCTCTTCCAACTCTTTCTTCTCCACTCACTCCATTTGTACATAGTCACTTTTATTGTTTTCTGATTTTTCCACCTTCTTCATCTTTCATTTTCTTCTAACATAACATAATTCTTTCACATTTTCTTAACTTAAAAACAGAGAAGAACTTTCGCTTTTGTTTTCATAAGGATTTCAATAAAGAACGTAAACGCTTCTATCGCAAAATCCTCCTTGTGGATCACGACCCGCATAGCCACTTGCTATAGCGGAAGAATTGAGCACTTGCACATCTCCTTTCTTAAGTTCTCTAATTCTGTATTTTGTGTGCAGGTTAAGCCTCAATCAAATTTTGGCGCCGTTGCCGGGGAGGGTAACATGTTTTTTATTAAAATCTGAATTTTTTTTGAAAATTTTTTAGAACTAAACGAAGTTTCTTCTCTGTTGCAGGTTACAGGGCAATAAAAGCAGGAACTTAATATTGCAGTGACATACAAGTGGCCTTGGGCCTCTGCTCTAGAAAGCAGAGACCAAGGGCCCTCTGAATTGCCGCGTTCCCACGGCAAAAGCCGCAGATCCGCGGTAAGGACGAGTTGATTACTAACAGGTTTTTGCAGGGCTGCTTGCTTTGCAAATTCTAGTTCTCTGCAATTCTTTATTTCCTATATTCCATCACATAAGCCTGCTAAATAATCAACAGTAAAACGTTTGTTGCAAAAGTTAAAAAATTGATTAGACGTTTGCATTTTAGGCACGTGTCTTTTCAATTCATTTATTTTTACTGTTGAAGAGTGCTGGAGCAAGGTACGTATGCATTGCATTTAGCATAAGGACTCACTTCTTGTTTGATTTATATCGCTTTGAGTGAATCTTACATATCTTGTACACTTGCACTAATTGATTTTAAGGGCACCACCCATTAACAAGATAAGATGGGGATTTAATCACCCTTCCTTAGCCCAAAAATCAGATTCCAAGCACTCACTAACCCAAGCCTAACTTAAAATGAGTAGACGTTGGCCCTAGGGACATCTCGGACTCAATTAGGAGATTATCCTAAGGGGGAAAGGTGTTGGAACTTGACTCTTGCCAAATCAGTGTCTAGGAAGGGATTAAGGGCCGAAAGCCCGAAGATTGGTGGTTATTTAATTAAGGAACGTCTTTGACGGAAAACCTCCCACCAATCTTGCCCTGACCTGGCTGATTAGCTTGTGGTCAAAGTCTACATTAAACCTCCCGTGGACAGTCTAACCAGTTAGGAGTCGTCTAGGTTTAGGTCTACCCTAACTTAGGTTAGAATTTTTTCTTTCTTGTTTGTTTATTTGTTTGCTTTTCTTTCTTTTTTGTGTGTATTCTATTGTGTGATATGGCTTATAATAACAATTTTTCCAACTTCAATAATAATCCATATTACACATCAAACTCTTTTTCGGATATTACCAACCCGGCATATCATGACTTTAACCAACCTAGTGTGCCGGATTGGTCTTATTCGAATCAATATAACCCATGTCCCCCATTATATGACTATAATTTCTATAACGATTTCAACTCTTCACAGAGTCAGTGGGGATTCACCTCCCCCGAGCATAATTTTCAACCACCTTGTCCTCCTTCTCCACCTAGTCCACAATATTTTCAAGATTCATGCTCAGTTCCACCTGTCCAAAATAGGAAACCATCAATTTTGGAAATGAGTATGCGTGAGTCCAAACACAAATCCCAAAATCTGATGGACTCACAATTTCACTACCACTTCCAAGACAATTCTTCATCTTTTCATCAAAACAATGAACCTATCAACTATGAAAAGATGCTTGAAGCCATGACTCAGGCTCAAAACACTCGTAATCGTGACATAGATATGATGGTCGAATCTCTACGTTCTCACTGTTGGACCAGTTCTGATGTCACTAACCATTCTGTTAGAGCCGAAGAGTCATATAGTTTTGAAAATCAAGATTCCATTTTAGAACAACCATTTGAACTTGCCCAAACTCCAAATTTTGAAAAAGATATTGACAGTTTAGCAAGTTTTCCTTTTCCTGAAATAGAACTTGAAAATGAATATGATCCTGAACCCCAACTTAGTGATTCAATTCTACTTCCTGATTCGATTATGACTCTGGTATCTTCACCTGATTTCGATCTTTTCCCCGAGTCAACGTTGGATCCTGTGCCTATTCATCATGAAATTGAATCCCCCGTCTTTGAGGATCATATTGAACTTGACCAATTATACAATTTTGAAAGTCCTATTGACACATTGGCAAGTTCTCAATTTTTGATATTGAACTCAATGAGATATATGACCTAGATTCTCAAATCTGTGATCCAATTCAACTTTCTGAATCAATATTGACTCCTGTTGTATTACCAAACTTGAGTAATATTTTAGAGTCAGTTTTGATTCCTCCACCTATCATTCCTGAACTGGAATCACCTATATTAGGTCACATTCCATTGTTGGAAAATACATGTGGACTTGAGTTTCAACTTCTTGACTTGGACCCTATTCCTGAACCAATTTCGACTCTTGAACCTTTACTTGACTTAAGTTACCTTCCTGAGTCGGTATTAGTTCCTGTACTTCCTGAGTCCAAGTCAATCATTCTATCATTTCATACTCCTTTCTGGGACGAGGTGGTTGAAAAATTTGACTCCGAAATCAATTATGGAATATGGAAATTAGATGGGGTTAAATATTTAATAAAGATCCTTTATGGATACATCTTTTTAATGGGTGATATTAGAGAAATTTCTGGTGGGTTCCTCCGAGACCCAAGAAAAGTTGATTGGGCCACGTTTCGTGGACCAATCAGACCACCACCGGAACCACCACCTTAAGGTAACCTTTTCCTTCCTTTCTTCTTTTTCATGCATCTATGCATTAATTCATACATTGAGGACAATGCATGAGATAGGTGTGGGGGAGGGTCTAACATAACTTTTCTTTTTCTTTAAAATAAAAAAAAATTAACAATTTTTTCTTTACTTTTAAAAACTTTTTGAAAAATAGAAACAATATTTTGACTTATTTTTGTAAGAAATTAAGTTAATTTTAAGGAATAGGAAATCCAAATTAGGATTTCTTATGCTTGGTCAAATAAGATTATTTGTTTGATTTTCAGAGTTAGGAAGATAATTTGTCAAAGTAATTTAGTCTTGATCTTTACCTTGATGAAATATGCACACTTCATACACTTACACACTTAGGATTCAAAAACAAAGATTCTTATGCCTTATAAAAAATATATATATATAAAAAAAATAAATTAACAAATCTAATTATTGATTAGCTAGGTGCTTTGGCCTAAGCAAGCCTTAGTATTTATGCGAAAGATAGTTAGATAAGTTTGAAAAAAAAAAGAACAAAAAAAGATAAACAAATCTAATTATTGATTAGCTAGGTGCTTTGGCCTAAGCAAGCCTTAGTATTTATGCGAAAGATGATTGGATAAGTTTAAGAAAAAAATATATAAAATCCTCTGATTAAGCTGGGTATTTGTGCCTAATAAAGCATAAGAATTCACGCCTAAAAGGGGTCCATATAATAAAACCCTTAGTTTTGTGGCCTTATTTGCTCGAGTCCTTACGTCCTTGGGGTGTTTTCTCACCCGGTGCCCTAAGACCGTTTGGTTTGGGAGTCATCGATTAAAGGCTCGTTACATGGGCAGATTAGAAAGCCTAATAAAACTAAGGAATAATACCACAAAAATATATATATATATATATATATATATATATATATAAATAAATAAGGCATAAGAGTTAGAGTTAATGAACCCTTAGTCAAAATTTTCACAGTCACAAGTGCATATGACTTAGGGTAAAGTAATAGACTAGATGAGAAGTACAATTTGACTCCTTACTTTGATTGATAACAAATTTTTGAATAGAGACTAAGTTTAGGAATGAAAAATTCAGTTTTCCTATAACTTATAGATTGCTTAGATCTTACAATTATATTTCAAATATTTTTCTCTTTCAAAATGCTTTTCGAAAATACTAACTCTTTATTTTCCTTTCTTTATGGATTTTGTGGGTGCAATCCGCTGAAAACCCTCACGAGACAAAACTCGTCCTCTAGGGGAAACCTAGAGGTTTAACGGCTTGTTGCACATGCTCAGTGCAATCGCGCGACCTGCGAAAGTGGTCTAATAATCCTTAGTATAGTTGTAACACCCCGCTCCCGGAATACGTACTTAGTTGCGTATTCAGATTTTTCGATCGTATTTTTTTGATTTACTTCCTGTATTTATTTTGTATTATGAATTATTTATATGATCGTTTTGTCTTGGATCCGGATTCGAGGACTCAGAGTCAGACCTAGTCTGAACCGAGGACCCGATCCTAGGGTATTACTCGATTTGGTCTTTCTAGTCTTTAGATTTGACCGATTTTAGTTTTAAATATCATTTTTTAATATTTTAGATTTTCTATGATTTTTTGGAATTTTCCTGAATTAAATGGAAAATCTTCAAAACCGGTGTCGACCAGCACCGCTGATCGACTTCTGGATTTTTAATTTACAAATGGAGTTAAATTTTGAGAAACCGCTTTCACATATGTTCTTAGAATAATATTTACTATCTTAAGTCATTTTGTGGGTATTTTCAGAATTTATCAAATTTCTGCCCGATTTGGCGTCGACCGATATTGACGGCCGATCCCATGATTTTTATTTTAAAACCTATAAAGAATTTCTTAAAACGAATTTCACCATGATTCTTATAATAATATTCTTGATTTTTGAGAATTTTTGCGGGTCGTTCTGAGATACTTGATTTTCGAACGATTTCGGTATTTTTCCGAAAGTTTTCCGCATCCGCAACCGAATCCCGGGAATCCGCCACTCTAATTATTTTTCCGTTTTCTTTCAAGAAAATATCTTCCTCTTTTCATTTTCTTTTCCTTTTTCCTTTTTCTTTCCTTCCTTTTTCTTCCACCAAATTCTACAAACTTCTCCATCCTTCCATTTCTTTCCTCCAAAAATATCTCCAAAATATCTCCTCCACCAAAATATCTTCTCCAAAATATCCAACTCCTCTCCCATCACCATGGCCGGCCAAGAGTGGCCAAGAGAAACACCTCACCCCTCCATTTTACAAAAACCCCCTCTCTAAATATTTATTCACATCACCTTCACAAATCCAAATCCTATATATACCTTTCCTTCTCCTTTCCACTTAATTTTTTCTCTTCACCTTCACCAAAGCCTTAACCACCACCAACTCCTCCTTCATCTCCACCTCAAAAACAACCACTACAACTTCTCCAAATCCTCACCTTCATCTTCTTCCTCCTCCATCTCCATGTAAACCACCACAAACTCCAACAACTCCACCAAAGCCTCCACCTTCTCCTTTACCTTCTCCAAATGCCACCACCATCAAAACTCTCCACAAAACCACCATCCCACCATTTTCTTAAGGGCCGGCCACCTCCTTTGGATTGGGGCCGAGCTCCTCTTCGTCGGCAATATCTCCGATGATTATTCCTGTAATCGTTCACGATTATTCCGGTAATCATTTCGGTGACAATTGCAAGCAACATCTCCGATGATTATTCCGGTAATCGTTCACGATTATTCCCGTAATCGTTCCGGTGACAATTGCAACGACAACACAAACATCACCTTCATCATCACCTCCTTTTTCATTACTCCACCAAACTCCATCTTCTTCACCAAAGGACACCACCACCATAGAAATCACCTTTCCCTTCCTCTCCCTCTCTTTGTTGATTGCTAACGCGGATCTCACCCCCGCATCTAGGCTATCCCTTAACGCGGCCTTCGCGTTATCGACGCAACGCGGAGTCAATGCCCGCGTCTGTGTCCCTCTCATGTCAACACAACGCGGAACTAACGCCCGCGTCCGTGTTCTTCTTGTGTTAACGCGACGCAGAACCCACGTCCGCGTCCGCGTTCTCCTCGCGTCCTGACTTGAACGCAGACCTCGCGTTCGTGGCATCCCCGCAACGCGACTCCTGCGTCTGTAATTCCCGCGTCTACTATTTCCGCAACGCAACTCCCGCGTCTGCAACCCCCGTGTCTCACTCTCAAAACCCGCGTCTCCCTGTGCACTCTCTCTTTCTCTCTTATATGGCGCGTGCGCGAGTTCCATGGATTTCGGACCTTTCGGCATTTCCGGTGATTTAGGCGAGTGTTCTCGCTTTCTTCTTGACTTTCCCATTTCAGCGAGTGTCCTCGCCTCCATTTGGGCTTCCCCGCTTTGTCGGGTCGACATGTATTTTATTCCATGTTTAAATGTATTTTGTATTGGGCTGGGTCCCTGTATTTGTGTATGGCCGAGTGCCAATGACTGGACATGTATTGCTCTGTGACGAATGCTTGTATTAGGATAGTTTAATTCTTGTACATATACCATGCCTGTGATGTACTTTGTTGCTTTATACCATGCGTGGCCAACCCTTCGTGGTCGATTAGACTCTGGGTTTCTTCCCACTCCTGGGATGGCTAGTAGCCACCGAGAGTGCGCTTCAACCCCGAGCGTACTCGGACCCTTCAGCCTCCGGTCTCTCACTATCTCGGAAGAGAAGTGATTGGGACCGATAGGTCTCTCTGTCCTTCAGCCTCCGGTCACTCACTATCTCGAAAGAGAAGTGATTGGGACCGTCAGGTCTCTCAGCTCCGCCTGGTTATCATGATCAGCGTTCAGCGCTTTACCACTAGATACGTCTAGGCGAGATGCTGCCAGATTTTCTACTCGCACTTAAGCCGAGTTGTCCCGGTAACCTTGCCAGACGCTCCAGTGTTAAATACTGTTTGCTGTCTGTACTTCCAGCTCGCTTAGCTCTGCTTGGTGATGCTCAGCTACTACTCTATCATCATGCCATGTATTTCTTGATATGTTAATACTTGCCATACCATTGCTTCATGCTTGTCATTTACATGCTACTAATTAACACCTGTTTGTATTACCTGACAAATGATGTGTTAACATCTGATACCCGTCATGCTACTACTTGACACTGACTCATGTTACACCACCAGTTCCCAGCGGATCCTGAATGGAACTAAGTGCCACACGGAGCAAAGTGCCACACCACACAAGTGGTGGGGGCCACCTCTTGAATCTGTGGGGGCCACCTCTAGAATCCATTCCCCTCAGAGCAAAGTGCAACATGGAACAAAGTGCCACACCACACAAGTGGTGGGGGCCACCTCTTGAATCTGTGGGGGCCACCTCTTGAATCTGTAGGGCCATCTCCTGCCTGTACCTGATCTCTGTTATGACCAGTTTAATAAGCCATAAAAAGGATAACTTGCACGGGGAATGGGAGGAAGTGATGGATGCCGGTATGATGCCTAGCTTATAGTAGTGGAATACCAGAACTGACGATTCGTGTTAGGGGGATTTCAGGCCCTCAGAAGATGCGTGTTAGGGGGATTTAAGGCCCCCATATGGCTGTGTCCCGGGCGGACGGGAACTACTATAAGTATGAGCTATCAGTTCTTCATCAGCTTCCAGTAACGAACCTCGGCTTGCTTATATATGGATGTATGTGTGTTGGGATGTACACCAGGACACATACCTAGATATATGGGTCAGACGAGTAATAATAATAAAAGATGCTAACTATGTATCCTGTTATGCCTGTTATGAACTCCCGTTATGCTTGTTATGATTCATGTTATGCCTGTTATGTATCCCTGTTATGACCGTTGTGTGATTTGCCAGGAATGCTTTCATCAGATTTTACATCGGATTTTCGGCTTTATGAGTATTATCGTATTAGCTGCTCATACCCTGCTTTATCCCTTGTATTCTATTCCACCAATCTCCTGTTCCTATCTTATCATACCATGAGTACTTCCTGCCTGATATCACTTGTTATATATCTACCTGAATATATATACTTATGCTCACAACACGGTTTTCAATGCATGGTTATGATTCGGTTTTATCGATACACTTGTACTTATCTTAGCACGCCATCTGGCTTTTGTATTACCACTCGCCTGGGGAGTTTCATTTGACTCCCCTGGATCCTCATGTCCAGGTCATGGATCTTGGAGCGTGTGGATTCTCCCAGTTGCTGATCAGAGTGGCGCAGCGGTAGCGTGGATCATCAGCAGACCGTCCAGAGCTCCATCCTTCCAGACCCCCTTGTGCGGCTCTAGAGTTTTCCTGTTATGACTCTGAGCCTGTTTTTTTACTGTTCATACTTGTATATCTCTTTGTATTCTCGCAATTGCGCATATCAGTGATGTAATATTCATGTAATATTGGATCACCTCTGGTGATAACTTTGTAATTGTACTCATATGTTGGAATGTATAACACACCATTTGCTTTCGTACTCTGATTCCTGCTTGTACTGATGTTTAGCGTATATACGTGAGGGTATTTCTGACCTGCGTATATACGTCGCAGTGACGTCCCCGTACCCCCAGGATCGGGGCGTTACAGGATGGTATCAGAGCCTAGGTCAGCCTAGGTTCTCACATCCTCAGTACGTCCGATAGCAAATTAATGGTAAAGAAATTTGCAACTGGAATGCTTGAGTCCTGGTTATACAATCCAACTACAAGTACAGAGTTATCTATTCTATCATGGTTATCCTTCATTTGATTCCTAATCCCTTCCATATTTCCCCTGTTTTGGTTTTTCGAAGCCTTTATACCAACTTAAGATATGAATAGACTAGAGAGGTAGCGGCTGGTTCTAAAGAAAGCTATTATATGATCTCTTCGGCTGACTCTATGGTGCTCGGGTATTCCCAGGATTGATCCTAATCGGGTTATCTTTCAGAAGTCAGTTGTCCGAATTCTCTACGGATATGCTACATTCTCGGCTATATCTTTCAGAGTGATTGATGCCTGGTATTCGGAATTCTCAATTATCGGTCTTCTTTATTATACTCAGGACTATCTGGGTTTCCTTTATTTTCAATATTCTGGCTTATTCTCAGAGGGCTATAAAGTATGCAGTACAACTGGAACTCTATTGCAAAGTAACGACATCAGATCAGTATTATTTGGTACCGTTCAAAAACTTATACAGCCAGAGGTGCAGAAGATATCTATATTCTGATTACTGTTTCGTCAACTTGAGAGCCCTACCTATAGTACTTCATATCTTGAATGGTATAAATTCCACCCATGTCCCCTTTGTGTTCATTTACCCCTTATCGAAATTGCGAGGACGCAATTTTTTGTAAGATGGATGGATTGTAACACCCCGCTCCCGAAATACGTACTTAGTTGCGTATTCATATTTTTCGATCGTATTTTTTGATTTACTTCCTGTATTTATTTTGTATTATGAATTATTTATATGATCGTTTTGTCTTGAATCCGGATTCGAGGACTCAGAGTCAGACCTAGTCTGAACCGAGGACCCGATCCTAGGGTATTACTCGATTTGGTCTTTCTAGTCTTTAGATTTGACTGATTTTAGTTTTAAATATCATTTTTTAATATTTTAAATTTTCTATGATTTTTTAGAATTTTCCTGAATTAAATGGAAAATCTTCAAAACCGGTGTCGACCAGCACCGCTGATCGACTTCTGGATTTTTAATTTACAAATGGAGTCAAATTTTGAGAAACCTCTTTCGCATATGTTCTTAGAATAATATTTACTATCTTAATTCATTTTGTGGGCATTTTCAGAATTTATCAAATTTCTGCCCGATTTGGCGTCGACCGATATTGACGGCCGATCCCATGATTTTTATTTTAAAACCTATAAAGAATTTCTTGAAACAAATTTCACCATGATTCTTATAATAATATTCTTGATTTTTGAGAATTTTTGCGGGTCATTCCGAGATACTTGATTTTCGGACGATTTCGGTATTTTTCCGAAAGTTTTCCACATCCGCAACCGAATCCCAGGAATCCGCCACTCTAATTATTTTTCCGTTTTCTTCCAAGAAAATATCTTCCTCTTTTCATTTTCTTTTCCTTTTTCCTTTTTCTTTCCTTCCTTTTTCTTCCACCAAATTCTACAAACTTCTCCATCCTTCCATTTCTTTCCTCCAAAAATATCTCCAAAATATCTCCTCCACCAAAATATCTTCTCCAAAATATCCAACTCCTCTCCTATCACCATGGCCGGCCAAGAGTGGCCAAGAGAAACACCTCACCCCTCCATTTTACAAAAACCCCCTCTCTAAATATTTATTCACATCACCTTCACAAATCCAAATCCTATATATACCTTTCCTTCTCCTTTCCACTTCATTTTTTCTCTTCACCTTCACCAAAGCCTTAACCACCACCAACTCCTCCTTCATCTCCACCTCAACAACAACCACTACAACTTCTCCAAATCCTCACCTTCATCTTCTTCCTCCTCCATCTCCATGTAAACCACCACAAACTCCAACAACTCCACCAAAGCCTCCACCTTCTCCTTTACCTTCTCCAAATGCCACCACCATCAAAACTCTCCACAAAACCACCATCCCACCATTTTCTTAAGGGCCGGCCACCTCCTTTGGATTGGGGCCGAGCTCCTCTTCGTCGGCAATATCTCCGATGATTATTCCTGTAATCGTTCACGATTATTCCGGTAATCATTTCGGTGACAATTGCAAGCAACATCTCCGATGATTATTCCGGTAATCGTTCACGATTATTCCGGTAATCGTTCCGGTGACAATTGCAACGACAACACAAACATCACCTTCATCATCACCTCCTTTTTCATTACTCCACCAAACTCCATCTTCTTCACCAAAGGACACCACCACCAAAGAAATCACCTTTCCCTTCCTCTCCCTCTCTTTGTTGATTGCTAACGCGGATCTCACCCCCGCGTCTAGGCTATCCCTTAACGCGGCCTTCGCGTTATCGACGCAACGCGGAGTCAATGCCCGCGTCTGTGTCCCTCTCATGTCAACACAACGCGGAACTAACGCCCGCGTCCGTGTTCTTCTTGTGTTAACGCGACGCAGAACCCACGTCCGCGTCCGCGTTCTCCTCGCGTCCTGGCTTGAACGCAGACCTCGCGTTCGTGGCATCCCCGCAACGCGACTCCTGGGTCTGTAATTCCCGCGTCTACTATTTCCGCAACGCGACTCCCGCGTCTGCAACCCCCGTGTCTCACTCTCAAAACCCACGTCTCCCTGTGCACTCTCTCTTTCTCTCTTATATGGCGCATGCGCGAGTTCCATGGATTTCGGACCTTTCGGCATTTCCAGTGATTTAGGCGAGTGTTCTCGCTTTCTTCTTGACTTTCCCATTTCAGCGAGTGTCCTCGCCTCCATTTGGGTTTCCCCGCTTTGTCGGGTCGACATGTATTTTATTCCATGTTTAAATGTATTTTGTATTGGGCTGGGTCCCTGTATTTGTGTATGGCCGAGTGCCAATGACTGGACATGTATTGCTCTGTGACGAATGCTTGTATTAGGATAGTTTAATTCTTGTACATATACCATGCCTGTGATGTACTTTGTTGCTTTATACCATGCGTGGCCAACCCTTCGTGGTCGATTAGACTCTGGGTTTCTGCCCACTCCTGGGATGGCTAGTAGCCACCGAGAGTGCGCTTCAACCCCGAGCGTACTCGGACCCTTCAGCCTCCGGTCTCTCACTATCTCGGAAGAGAAGTGATTGGGACGACAGGTCTCTCCGTCCTTCAGCCTCCGGTCACTCACTATCTCGAAAGAGAAGTGATTGGGACCGTCAGGTCTCTCAGCTCCGCCTGGTTATCATGATCAGCGTTCAGCGCTTTACCACTAGATACGTCTAGGCGAGATGCTGCCAGATTTTCTACTCGCACTTAAGCCGAGTTGTCCCGGTAACCTTGCCAGACGCTCCAGTGTTAAATACTGTTTGCTGTCTGTACTTTCAGCTCGCTTAGCTCCGCTTGGTGATGCTCAGCTACTACTCTATCATCATGCCATGTATTTCCTGATATGTTAATACTTGCCATACCATTGCTTCATGCTTGTCATTTACATGCTACTAATTAACACCTGTTTGTATTACCTGACAAATGATGTGTTAACATCTGATACCCGTCATGCTACTACTTGACACTGACTCATGTTACACCACCAGTTCCCGGCGGATCCTGAATGGAACTAAGTGCCACACGGAGCGAAGTGCCACACCACACAAGTGGTGGGGGCCACCTCTTGAATCTGTGGGGGCCACCTCTAGAATCCATTCCCCTCAGAGCAAAGTGCCAAATGGAACAAAGTGCCACACCACACAAGTGGTGGGGGCCACCTCTTGAATCTGTGGGGGCCACCTCTTGAATCTGTAGGGCCATCTCCTGCCTGTACCTGATTTCTGTTATGACCAGTTTAATAAGCCATAAAAAGGATAACTTGCACGGGGAATGGGAGGAAGTGATGGATGCCGGTATGATGCCTAGCTTATAGTAGTGGAATACCAGAACTGACGATTCGTGTTAGGGGGATTTCAGGCCCTCAGAAGATGCGTGTTAGGGGGATTTAAGGCCCCCATATGGCTGTGTCCCGGGCGGACGGGAACTACTATAAGTATGAGCTATCAGTTCTTCATCAGCTTCCAGTAACGAACCTCGGCTTGCTTATATATGGATGTATGTGTGTTGGGATGTACACCAGGACACATACCTAGATATATGGGTCAGACGAATAATAATAATAAAAGATGCCAACTATGTATCCTGTTATGCCTGTTATGAACTCCCGATATGCTTGTTATGATTCATGTTATGCCTGTTATGTATCCCTGTTATGACCGTTGTGTGATTTGCCACGAATGCTTTCATCGGATTTTACATCGAATTTTCGGCTTTATGAGTATTATCGTATTAGCTGCTCATACCCTGCTTTATCCCTTGTATTCTATTCCACCAATCTCCTGTTCCTATCTTATCATACCATGAGTACTTCCTGCCTGATATCACTTGTTATATATCTACCTGAATATATATACTTATGCTCACAACACGGTTTTCAATGCATGGTTATGATTCGGTTTTATCGATACACTTGTACTTATCTTAGCACGCCATCTGGCTTTTGTATTACCACTCGCCTGGGGAGTTTCATTTGACTGCCCTGGATCCTCATGTCCAGGTCATGGAGCTTGGAGCGTGTGGATTCTCCCAGTTGCTGATCAGAGTGGCGCAGCGGTAGCGTGGATCATCAGCAGACCGTCCAGAGCTCCATCCTTCCAGACCCCCTTGTACAGCTCTAGAGTTTTCCTGTTATGACTCTGAGCCTGTTTTTGTACTGTTTATACTTGTATATCTCTTTGTATTCTCGCAATTGCGCATATCAGTGATGTAATATTCATGTAATATTAGATCACCTCTGGAGATAACTTTGTAATTGTACTCATATGTTGGAATGTATAACACACCATTTGCTTCCGTACTCTGATTCCTGCTTGTACTGATGCTTAGCGTATATACGTGAGGGTATTTCTGACCTGCGTATATACGTCGCAGTGACGTCCCCGTACCCCCAGGATCGGGGCGTTACAGGATGGTATCAGAGCCTAGGTCAGCCTAGGTTCTCACATTCTCAGTACGTCCAGATAGCAAATTAATGGTAAAGAAATTTGCAACTAGAATTCTTGAGTCCTGGTTATACAATCTAACTACAAGTACAGAGTTATCTATTCTATCATGGTTATCCTTCATTTGATTCCTAATCCCTTCCATCTTTCCCCTGTTTTGGTTTTTCGAAGCCTTTATACCACTTAAGATATGAATAGACTAGAGAGTAGCAACTGGTTCTAAAGAAAGCTATTATATGATCTCTTCGGCTGACTCTATGGTGCTCGGGTATTCCCAGGATTGATCCTAATCGGGTTATCTTTCAGAAGTCAGTTGTCGGAATTCTCTACGGATATGCTACATTCTCGGCTATATCTTTCAGAGTGATTGATGCCTGGTATTCGGAATTCTCAATTATCGGTCTTCTTTATTATACTCAGGACTATCTGGGTTTCCTTTATTTTTAATATTCTGGCTTATTCTCAGAGGGCTATAAAGTATGCAGTACAACTGGAACTCTATTGCAAAGTAACGACATCAGATCAGTATTATTTGGTACCGTTCAAAACTTATACAGCCAGAGGTGCAGAAGATATCTATATTCTGATTACTGTTTCGTCAACTTGAGAGCCCTACCTATAGTACTTCATATCTTGAATGGTATAAATTCCACCCATGTCCCCTTTGTGTTCATTTTACCCCTTATCGAAATTGCGAGGACGCAATTTTTTATAAGATGGATGGATTGTAACACCCCGATCCCGAAATACGTACTTAGTTGCGTATTCAGATTTTTCGATCGTATTTTTTTGATTTACTTCCTGTATTTATTTTGTATTATGAATTATTTATATGATCGTTTTGTCTTGGATCCGGATTCGAGGACTCAGAGTCAGACCTAGTCTGAACCAAGGACCCGATCCTAGGGTATTACTCGATTTGGTCTTTCTAGTCTTTAGATTTGACCGATTTCAGTTTTAAATATTATTTTTTAATATTTTAGATTTTCTATGATTTTCTGGAATTTTCCTGAATTAAATGGAAAATCTTCAAAACCGGTGTCGACCAGCACCGCTGATCGACTTTTGGATTTTTAATTTACAATGGAGTCAAATTTTAAGAAACTGCTTTCGCATATATTATTAGAATAATATTTACTATCTTAATTCATTTTGTGGGCATTTTCAGAATTTATCAAATTTCTGCACGATTTGGCGTCGACCGATATTGACGGCCGATCCATGATTTTTATTTTAAAACCTATAAAGAATTTCTTGAAACGAATTTCACCATGATTCTTATAATAATATTCTTGATTTTTGAGAATTTTTGCGGGTCGTTCCGAGATACTTGATTTTCGGACGATTTCGGTATTTTTCCGAAAGTTTTCCGCATCCGCAACCGAATCCCGGGAAGCCGCCACTCTAATTATTTTTCCGTTTTCTTCTAAGAAAATATCTTCCTCTTTTCATTTTCTTTTTCTTTTTCCTTTTCCTTTTTCTTTCCTTCCTTTTTCTTCCACCAAATTCTACAAACTTCTCCATCCTTCCATTTCTTTCCTCCAAAAATATCTCCAAAATATCTCCTCCACCAAAATATCTTCTCCAAAATATCCAACTCCTCTCCCATCACCATGGCCGGCCAAGAGTGGCCAAGAGAAACACCTCACCCCTCCATTTTACAAAAACCCCCTCTCTAAATATTTATTCACATCACCTTCACAAATCCAAATCCTATATATACCTTTCCTTCTCCTTTCCACTTCATTTTTTCTCTTCACCTTCACCAAAGCCTTAACCACCACCAACTCCTCCTTCATCTCCACCTCAACAACAACCACTACAACTTCTCCAAATCCTCACCTTCATCTTCTTCCTCCTCCATCTCCATGTAAACCACCACAAACTCTAACAACTCCACCAAAGCCTCCACCTTCTCCTTTACCTTCTCCAAATGCCCCCACCATCAAAACTCTCCACAAAACCACCATCCCACCATTTTCTTAAGGGCCGGCCACCTCCTTTGGATTGGGGCCGAGCTCCTCTTCGTCGGCAATATCTCCGATGATTATTCCTGTAATCGTTCACGATTATTCCGGTAATCATTTCGGTGACAATTGCAAGCAACATCTCTGATGATTATTCCGGTAATCGTTCACAATTATTCTGGTAATCGTTCCGGTGACAATTGCAACGACAACACAAACATCACCTTCATCATCACCTCCTTTTTCATTACTCCACCAAACTCCATCTTCTTCACCAAAGGACACCACCACCAAAGAAATCACCTTTCCCTTCCTCTCCCTCTCTTTGTTGATTGCTAACGCGGATCTCACCCCTCGTCTAGGCTATCCCTTAACGCGGCCTTCGCGTTATCGACGCAACGCGGAGTCAATGCCCGCGTCTGTGTTCCTCTCATGTCAACACAACGCTGAGCTAACGCCCGCGTCCGTGTTCTTCTTGTGTTAACGCGACGCAGAACCCACGTCCGCGTCCGCGTTCTCCTCGCGTCCTGACTTGAACGCAGACCTTGCGTTCGTGGCATCCCCGCAACGCGACTCCTGCGTCTGTAATTCCTGCGTCTACTATTTCCGCAACGCAACTCCCGCGTCTGCAACCCCCGTGTCTCACTCTCAAAACCCGTGTCTCCCTGTGCACTCTCTCTTTCTCTCTTATATGGCGCGTGCGCGAGTTCCATGGATTTCGGACCTTTTGGCATTTCCGGTGATTTAGGCGAGTGTTCTCACTTTCTTCTTGACTTTCCCATTTCAGCGAGTGTCCTCGCCTCCATTTGGGTTTCCCCGCTTTGTCGGGTCGACATGTATTTTATTCCATGTTTAAATGTATTTTGTATTGGGCTGGGTCCCTGTATTTGTGTATGGCCGAGTGCCAATGACTGGACATGTATTGCTCTGTGACGAATGCTTGTATTAGGATAGTTTAATTCTTGTACATATACCATGCCTGTGATGTACTTTGTTGCTTTATACCATGCGTGGCCAACCCTTCGTGGTCGATTAGACTCTGGGTTTCTGCCCACTCCTGGGATGGCTAGTAGCCACCGAGAGTGCGCTTCAACCCCGAGCGTACTCAGACCCTTCAGCCTCCGGTCTCTCACTATCTCGGAAGAGAAGTGATTGGGACCGATAGGTCTCTCCGTCCTTCAGCCTCCGGTCACTCACTATCTCGAAAGAGAAGTGATTGGGACCGTCAGGTCTCTCAGCTCCGCCTGGTTATCATGATCAGCGTTCAGCGCTTTACCACTAGATACGTCTAGGCGAGATGCTGCCAGATTTTATACTCGCACTTAAGCCGAGTTGTCCCGGTAACCTTGCCAGACGCTCCAGTGTTAAATACTGTTTGCTGTCTGTACTTCCAGCTCGCTTACCTCCGCTTGGTGATGCTCAGCTACTACTCTATCATCATGCCATGTATTTCCTGATATGTTAATACTTGCCATACCATTGCTTCATGCTTGTCATTTACATGCTACTAATTAACACCTGTTTGTATTACCTGACAAATGATGTGTTAACATCTGATACCCGTCATGCTACTACTTGACACTGACTCATGTTACACCACCAGTTCCCGGCGGATCCTGAATGGAACTAAGTGCCACACGGAGCAAAGTACCACACCACACAAGTGGTGGGGGCCACCTCTTGAATCTGTGGGGGCCACCTCTAGAATCCATTCCCCTCAGAGCAAAGTGCCACATGGAACAAAGTGCCACACCACACAAGTGGTGGGGGCCACCTCTTGAATCTGTAGGGCCATCTCCTGCCTGTACCTGATCTCTGTTATGACCAGTTTAATAAGCCATAAAAAGGATAACTTGCACGGGAATGGGAGGAAGTGATGGATGCCGGTATGATGCCTAGCTTATAGTAGTGGAATACCAGAACTGACGATTCGTGTTAGGGGGATTTCAGGCCCTCAGAAGATGCGTGTTAGGGGGATTTAAGGCCCCCATATGGGAACTACTATAAGTATGAGCTATCAGTTCTTCATCAGCTTCCAGTAACGAACCTCGGCTTGCTTATATATGGATGTATGTGTGTTGGGATGTACACCAGGACACATACCTAGATATATGGGTCAGACGAGTAATAATAATAAAAGATGCCAACTATGTATCCTGTTATGCCTGTTATGAACTCCCGTTATGCTTGTTATGATTCATGTTATGCCTGTTATGTATCCCTGTTATGACCGTTGTGTGATTTGCCACGAATGCTTTCATCGGATTTTACATCGGATTTTCGGCTTTATGAGTATTATCGTATTAGCTGCTCATACCCTGCTTTATCCCTTGTATTCTATTCCACCAATCTCCTGTTCCTATCTTATCATACCATGAGTACTTCCTGCCTGATATCACTTGTTATATATCTACCTGAATATATATACTTATGCTCACAACACGATTTTCAATGCATGGTTATGATTCGGTTTTATCGATACACTTGTACTTATCTTAGCACGCCATCTGGCTTTTGTATTACCACTCGCCTGGAGAGTTTCATTTGACTCCCCTGGATCCTCATGTCCAGGTCATGGAGCTTGGAGCGTGTGGATTCTCCCAGTTGCTGATCAGAGTGGCGCAGCGGTAGCGTGGATCATCAGCAGACCGTCCAGAGCTCCATCCTTCCAGACCCCCTTGTGCGGCTCTAGAGTTTTCCTGTTATGACTCTGAGCCTGTTTTTGTACTGTTCATACTTGTATATCTCTTTTTATTCTCGTAATTGCGCATATCAGTGATGTAATATTCATGTAATATTGGATCACCTCTGGTGATAACTTTGTAATTGTACTCATATGTTGGAATGTATAACACACCATTTGCTTCCGTACTCTGATTCCTGCTTGTACTGATGCTTAGCGTATATACGTGAGGGTATTTCTGACCTGCGTATATACGTCGCAGTGACGTCCCCGTACCCCCAGGATCGGGGCGTTACAATAGTTTAGTTGTTTTGCTCGAGGACGAGCAAAAGATAGGTATGGGGGTGTGATTGGTCGCTAATGTTGCATATTTAATATCATATGTCCATACTTACTATAGAATAAAAGCCTGCATTGTCCTAATTAATTGTTTGATTTATTTGCAGGCCCAATCTTTAAGGAGTTGAAGAGAAATGAGCCCAAAGCCCACCAAAATTCTGAATTAAATCAGAATTAATTCGCACCAAGTAAATCAGGGCAAAATCAAGAGGTGGAAAACCGGTTGAGAAGAATCCTCTCAGAATCGATCGGTTAAAGCCAAGAATCCAAGGCCATTTCGTCAGAATCTGGGACTCAAACTGACAAACCAACTCCAGATAAAGTCAGAAGGCCAAACCAGCGCGACCCACCAACTGGGTGTGGCCACCTGGCCATACCCTGGCCGCGGAAACGCGGCAATAGCCGCGTTTCCGCGGCAATCTTGGGGAGTTAGGGGGAGCGTTTGCTCCCCCGACCTCCCCGGATCCTGATTGTTGGGTTTATGCCTATAAAAGGCCTGTACTTGCGCTGAAAATGGGACGAACATGCAGATTAGGATTTAGCCTAGTTTTCATTCTTTGTAGTTTAGGTTTTTCTTTTCTTTTTATGTAACTTGTATATAACTTAGGGTAGAAGAAGATTCATGTAAGTAAGAGAGAGAGAGGCTGACGTTGAGAGTGACACCGATGTACCCTCCTCCTTTCTTCCATTGTCTCTGCAATTAATAAAGGTAAAAGCTTCTTTTTATGTTCGTATTTTGTTTTGCTTTCTTCTTCCTCTTCTACTTTACCTTGGTTGTATTTGTTGAGTTTACAAGTGAAATCCAAAGCAAGTATAACTAAGCTACGTGAGAGCCAGCGATAGTTCATGAAGACGTTCTCCTCTTCCAAGATCCGCATCACTTCGTTCTTGCTAGGCTTGACGATATAATGTGCACGGGGACTGAGCTCGAGCTTATGATCTATGCGTTGAACGCCTCCGAAGCAAAGGTAGAACATGCAACGGTTTTCAGGTAAGTCATCACTCAACCTAGGTAAGTATTCCTTCTTTTCTTTCCTTTCTCTCATTTCTGTAAATTATATCACCACCTCTTCCAACTCTTTCTTCTCCACTCACTCCATTTGTACATAGTCGCTTTTATTGTTTTCTGATTTTCACCTTCTTCATCTTTCATTTTCTTCTAACATAACATAATTCTTTCACATTTTCTTAACTTAAAAACAGAGAAGAACTTTCGCTTTTGTTTTCATAAGGATTTCGATAAAGAACGTAAACGCTTCTATCGCAAAACCCTCCTTGTGGATCACGACCCGCATAGCCACTTGCTATAGCGGAAGAATTGAGCACTTGCACATCTCCTTTCTTAAGTTCTCTAATTCCGTATTTTGTGTGCAGGTTAAGCCTCAATCACTGCCAGTGGTATAGGACACTTGTGTGGACCATTAGAATAACAAATGATACTAATTATTATTTTTGCTATTGCTACTACTATTATACTTAAAGCATAATACTCCAATACCTTGTTCACTGTTGGGAAATTCGTGTTATTAGTTCGTGTTATCAATTTTATTCCTATACTTCCTTATTCCGGATACTGACTGACACATATACCACTGAAACATATAATGACTTGATGACGAATAATGATCATAATTTCACAAACATGACATGATAACACTACTGATTTTCCAGTCCTTAGCAACTGTAGTTGTATATGCTCAGTTGTTTATTAAGTAGGATAGATGGTATATAGATGAGGGTTTCCTTTTTGGATTATCCCCTTGACGTATTAATCCCATGGATCTAGCAATTAAGTATATACAATTAGTTTTACCTATATCTACAGATACATACTCAGTTGTTAACACATACGCTTGGATGATTATATAGATGTATATTATTTACATTTATCATATTTAAATACACCTGCATTCCATTTTGCATGCCATCTGGCTTCTTTTGTGTACTCGTTGGGTTGCATTCTGACAACCCTAAACCTGCATGTCTAGATATCGGTGTTTGGAGTGTTGGAGCTTCCTGCTGCTGATTGGAGTGTGCAGCGGAAGCTTGGAGACGTAATAGCAGATTCTCCAGACCTATCCATTTTGTCTGGATCTTGAGATCCCTCTTTCCAGCTTGGGAGCATCTTTAAGTATTATCTCTTGTAAATCTCTTGTAAATCGTACTTTTGTATCTTCCAGTGATGTAATATTCCGATAATATTTGATCATGTACTGTGATAACAATGTACTGGATTATAATTTTGGAATGTATATTACTACTATGCTCCCATACTCTGATTCATGATTGTACTGATATGCTTAGTATATATACATAGGGTATTTTACTCTGCGAATATGCATTGCAGTAGCGTTTTCGTACCCGGTGGGCGCGACGTTACAGGTTGGTATCAGAGCCAAGTTGAGCTCTTTCACCTTTAGTACAACTAATTGACAGATTAATGTGATATTAATATGCAACTGGTACAAGAATCATGAGTATACATTCCAACCACAAGTATAATTGTTATCTATTTCCGTTTCGATACTTCATCCTTAAATCTCGAAAACCTCCTCGAAAATCCTTTCCATATGTCAGATTGGTCTTATCCGAATCAATATAACCCATGCCCCTAATCTTATGACCATAATTTCCAAAATAATTTCAATTCTTCACAGAGTCAATGGGGATTCACCTCCCCCGTGTCTAATTTTTAACCAACTTTTCCTCCTTATCCACCTTATCCACAATATTTTCAAGATTCATACTCAGTTCCACCAGTTCAAAATAGAAAATCTTGGAAATGAATATGCGTGAGTCCAAGCAACAATCACAAGATCTGACGGACTCACAATTTCACCACAAATTTCAAACCAAAACTTCATCTTTTCAAGTCCAATCACAAAAAAATGATGAACCAATTGACTATGAAAAGCTACTTGAAACCATGACTCAGGCTCAAATCGCTCGTAATCATGACATAGATATAATAGTCCAAACTCTCCATTCTCAACGTTTGACCATTTCTGATGTCGCTAACCATTCTGTTAGAGTCGAAGAATCATGTTGTTTTGGAAAACAAGATTCTATTTTAGGACACCCATTTGAACTTGTCCAAACTCCAAATTTTAAAAACCACATTGACATTTTGGCAAGCTATCCCTTTCCTGAAATTGAACTTAAGAATGAATATGATCTTGAACATCAACTTGATGATTCAATTCTATTTCCTGATTCAATAATGACTCCGTTATCTTCACCTGATTTCAATCTTTTTCCCGAGTCAACATTGGATCCTGTGCCAATTCATCATGAAATTTAATCGCCAATCTTTTATGATCATCATATTGAACTTGACCAATTTCATACTTTTGAAAGTCCCATTGACAAATTCTCATTTTTATGAAATTGAACTCAATGAGAAATATGACCTAAATTCTCAAATTTGTGATCTAATTCAATTTCTGAATCAATGTTGACTCCTGTTTTATTACCCAACTTGAGTAATATTTTAGAGTCAATTTTGATTCCCACACCTGTCATTCTTGAACTTGAATCACTAATACTAAGTCACATTCTATTATTGAAAAATGAATGTGGACGTGAGTTTCAACTTCTTGATTTGGACCCACTTCCTAAACCAATCTCGACTCCTGAACCTTTACTTGACTTAAGTTACTTTCTTGAGTCGATATTAGTTCCCGTACTTTCTAAGTCCAAGTCAATCATTCCATCTTTTCACACTCAATTTTGGGACAAGGGTGTTGATAAAATTGACTCAAAAATTATTTGTGAAATTTGAAAATTAGATGGGGTAAAATTCTTAATATAAATCATTCATATATGCATCATTTTAATGGTTTATATTAGAGAGGTTTCTGGTGGGTTCCTCCGAACTCCACACAAATTCGATTGGGCCACATTTCGTGGACCAATCAGACCACCACCGGAACTACCACCTTAAGGTAATATTTTCCTTCCCTTTCTTATTTTTCATGCATCTATGCATTAATTCATATATTGAGGACAATGCATGAGATCGGTATTGGGGAGGGTTCTAATATAACTCAGATTTTTCTTTTTATTAAGAAAAGATAAAAATTATCATTTTCTTTACTTTTAAAATTTTTTGAAAATAGAAATAATAATTTGACATTTTTTTTGTAAAAATTAAGTCAATTTTAAGGAATAGGAAAATCAATATTAAGATTTCTTATACTTGGTCAAAATAAGATTATTTGTTTGATTTCTAAGGTTAGGAAGAAAATTTGTGAAGGTAATTTAGTCTTGATTTTTACCTTGATGAATTATGCATGCTTCATACACTTACACACTTAGGGTTCAAAAATAAAGATTCTTATGCCTTATTAAATTATATATATATATATATATCCTCTGATTAAGCTGGGTATTTGTGCCTCATAAAGCATAAGTATTCACGCCTAAAAGCGGTTCATATAATAAAATTCTTAGTTTTGTGGCCTTGTTTGCTCGAGTCCTTAAATCCTTGGAGTATTTTCTCACCTGGTGCCCTAAGCCCATTTGGTTTGGGAGTCAACGATTAAAGGCTCATTACATGGGCAGATTAGAAAGCTTAATAGAACTAAGAAATAATACAATCAAAAATAAAATGGAAAAAATATATATAAATAAATAAATAAGGCATAAGAGTTAGAGTTAAAGAACCCTTAGCCAAAACTTCACGTCACGAAGGTGTGCTTAATATCTAATTTTACATAATTTTATCACATCTGCATATTTATTTGATATAAAATTCTGCTAATAACTTTGCTTGGTTGATCCTAGGTCCATGGTGTGCAAATGAAGAAGAAGACCCTAAATCACCATTTAATGGGTGATTAAAGGTCTACCAAATAGCCATTGATTTTAGAGTGGAGATTTTGTCAGTCCCGAGCATCAAATCTAGAAACCAAAAGATCCACCTGACAGGGGACAGACAGGATGACACGCTACCTGAAGCCAGGCGCGTGCCTGGCCGCGTTTCCGCGGCCGTACAGGCGTGGGCGCGCCCGGGCTTTGGGCCAGGGGCCGTCCCTTGGCCCCCATTCCCCTGCTGCCTATAAATACCCCCCTGGGCTCTGAAGAGAGGCAGATCCAGAGTTTAGAGTATTGTTGTAATCTTGTTTTTAGGATTGTAGTTGTTTTAGTTTCCTTCTTCTTCTTGTTTTAGTTTAGCCATTAGAGTGAAAGAGAGAGAGTGTGTAAGAGTTATATTTGAAGGTGATAAGCTAATACCTACTTCTCTTTTTTCTTTCCATTTACTTGTGTTTTAAATTTGCTTTTACTTCCTTATTGTAGTGTAGCTCCTTTTCTCTTTACTCCTTTCTGTTACTTTCTTGTTGTAGTGTAACTCTCTTTCTCTTTACTCCTTTTCCTTTGTTGTTTCTTTTACTACCGTCTCTAACTAACTCTTCTATTGTATGGCTAACTAACTACTAACTCATTAATCCCTAACAACTTGATTGATAAACCCAAATGAGTCAATAGTGTCAATTAAGCCTTGTGCAAATTAGAGCTATGATATCTTAAGACGAGAGTTCTAACTCTAACTTATATTCAAGTATTCACTTTCTTATATTTCATGCTTAACGAGTTTTTGATGATCTATGAATTACATGCTTTACTTGTTTTTGTAAGTTAGAGATTTTCCTTTTAAGTTTCCCGATACTATTAGTGCACTTGTGTCTTCCCCTATTCTCGCCTACAATTGGATCTTGATAAGGGAATGACCAAGTTTTGCCGTGTTAAGCTAAGTTATAGGAAGAACTTTCACTCGATTTCCACGTGAATAGTTTGTAAGTACACCTAGAAGGGGGGTGAATAGGTGTATGGCTAATCTAATGACAAATAATGCGGAATTAAAACTAAATTACAATACACTTAGTGTAACCAAAGAGTGTAGCCGAATTCCCGGTGAAGGGCTCTGGACTATCTCCTCTAAATTCCTCTAAATAAGAGTTGAGGTGCTATGTAAAGCTCTCTTGGTTTAACACAAGTGAGGCACACAATCAAACCCAAGCATATATATGATATAGATAATATGATGCAATGCACAATAAGAGAGAGTAAGAGATCGTGGATCAATCGCAAACAACACGATATGTTTTGAGGTTCGAGCCATTGCTCTACGTCCCCGCCTTCACACAGAAGGATTTTCACTATATCGTCCATACAGGACTTCCCACTTAGGGAACCTCCACTGAGAATTTGGGTAATATAAACTGTGAGTACACCACTCCTCTTTCCACCAATACAACCTCTATACAAGAGGCAAGGCACAACACAAATCAGCTCTACACTTAGAGGGATGGGCACTTTAGCCAAACAAGTTCAACCTCACAATAGAGGGATAAAGGCTCAAAGCCAACACTTCAACAATCACCTCTACACTTAGAGGGATACCAACCAAACTCCACAATCACCTCTCACTAGAGGGATAACACAACCTCCACAATCACCTCTATATAAGAGGGAACTCAAATAAAAGATGGTTACAACTCTTGGTGAGCACAAAGACCACAGACCAATTTTCTTACTAAAATAAGATCCTAATAGATAGGATAGATATGATAGCTCAAGTATGAGAATATAAAGAGTTTGAAAAACAAAATCACAAAGAAAAACTCTTGGGAAAACTTCTAGATAGCTATAGAAATGAAGTTCAAAAATCAATTCCCAAAGACTCCATTTTTCTTTAAAATTTCCAACCCTTTTTAAAACAAATAAAGATCAAATCTTTAAGCCCAAAACTCTTTTAAAAACTTGCTGTTAAACACTTGTAAAGGCGGGAAAAATTGCTCTTTAAAACTTATCTAAAACAGCTTAAGAGGATGGGTATTTATACCCACAAAAAATTCTGCCCGTTGGCAGCCAGGAAATGTCAGAAATGACCCTCTGGTCGACCACCCGGTCGACCGGACCTGGATACAGAGAGCAGCAGCTCTCTGCCGGCCGACCGGCCGATCGACCGGGGCTATTTCTAGAGAGCAGAGCTCTCTGGACAGTCGACCGCCCGGTGCACCAGCCCACCAGCCCACCAGCCCAAGCTGGCGTACATGTTTATGCACGTCGGTCGACCGGACCGGTCGACCGGCAGAAGGCCAGTGCAGCTTTTAGGGATTAAAAAGCTTGGCTTTTTATTATCAAATAAATCCCATAAAATCACATAAATTCCACAAAATATGTTCTTATAAGATCTTTGAAATACAAATATGTGTGATAAAAATTCAACATATATTATAAACAATTTGAACCATTTTTGTGATATTGAATTTAGGCTTTAAACCAAAATCGGTATTTTCCAAAAACCAAAATTTGAAATGGAAATTCGATTTTTCCAAAGCACATGTAAATACAAAAATATGATATTTAAACAACTTTGAAGCATATTGTATATGGATAGAATCCAAAATACATATAAAGAATTATATCTATTTTTTTGACAGGAAATCCAGTTAAACTGAAAACCGAAAACTGAAAACTTGTGTGTGTATGTGAACTTGAGCATATCAACACTATCTAATCTTTACAATGATCTAAACACAATTTTAAACTAAACAAACTGAGGTTTTCTTATCTCCAAGCCGACTCGATCCAAACATGATCCAATGAGCTTGACTCCAACCAAGTACTAGATGCGATCATGAGCTCGAGCTCTTGAATCAACATGTGAAGCTCAAAAACTCTTTTGTTGAAGCTAATCACCTACTAATATCTTGATCAAATATCTGAAACTATATATCACAAGATTATTAGTAAACTATAACTACATGAGTTAATCATTATCAAAACTAGAGTGATGGGCCTTTGGGCCAACAATCTTCTCCTTTTTGATGATGACAAAACTCATGGAGTTATATATGCATGGATTAAAGTTAAGCTTCAAAGAGGCTCCCCTTTACTCATGCATAGCAATAAACATAAAGATATGCAATGAATGCTCAACATAAACATGCATAAACA
Organism: Agave tequilana; assembly: GCA_038442645.1. Taxonomy (NCBI): domain Eukaryota; kingdom Viridiplantae; phylum Streptophyta; class Magnoliopsida; order Asparagales; family Asparagaceae; genus Agave; species Agave tequilana. The sequence goes on from JAVJIF010000984.1 coordinate 227,846, forward strand.
TGCATAATAAATATGAAAATAAATAAACATGCTCTGATATCAATTGCTCTTATACCAATTATAAAAGTAAGCAAAAGTAAACATGCATGAACATGCATATACAAATCTCCAAAACATGCATAAATCTCCAAATTTCTTTCCCCCTTTTTGTCAAATCATCAACAAAGGGGCAAAAGATAAACTCAAAAGAAATTTTCTTCTTTTTGTTAAATCAAACAATAAAGTTATATATATGCGATGTATATTCATGAAGAAGAGAGACGTAAAGTTAACTCCCCTTGCATACATGAATTTATATGAAAAGAGATGACTAAACCCTAACCACATAAACATAATAGACAATGTATAAAAGGAGATGTGAAGCTCCCACTATACACGTGTGAGACATAGAGATGAGCGGTTAAGCCCTCAATATGAGATACACTCAACATGAATCTATATATAGAGAAGATGTTAAACTTCCCTTTCATATAAGTAATAAATATCAAAACATTATGATACAAAATGAAAATAAATAAACTTTTTATGATACCGTAAGATACCAATTGAAAATATCTTGTAAATATTTTGATACTAATAGAGAATGAAACATTGTGTGCTTTTGATACCAATTGAAACAGATATGTACTGTAAATCTTGATACCAATTGTAAATATTAGTACCATTGAAAATATTTTATAATTTTGATACCAAATGTAAGAATATATATATATATATATATATATATATATATATATATATATATATATATATATATATATATATATATGGTAAGTATTGATACCAAATGAAAGTAAAAAATCATAACTTATTTCAATATAGATACCAATTTAAAATGAAGCATGATACCAATTGAAAAACATAAACCAATCTTTTGGTTAAACACTAAAATCATTTTGTCATAACGATACCAAATAGAGAATAATATCAATTTAAGATTCTTGATACCAATATTGAAAATGAAATATATACCATTGAAAATATTTTTCATTAGGAGCGTAGGAAACCAATTGAAAAGTAAGATATCAATTGAATAATATTATTTTTCAACATAAAGAGTGGGAGTAAGATACCAATTAAAAATAAAAATCGATTGAAAGATAAAGCATGAATTTTCTCCCCCTTTATGAAATACTAATAAAAACGATGCATAAGCTTGTATAAGATACCAATTGAAAAATAATTGTCATTAGGACTAAATGAAGCTTAGCATAGAAAATTTATGCTCTAAGATATAAGGATATAGTAAGCACAATCAAATCATATATATATGTATAAAAATGTAAATACCAATCTAAATTGATACTATTTGAAGCTGAAGCATACATATATAGAAATAAATATGAGTATACAAAATAAATATCAATTGTGATACCAATTGAAAAATATGAGGATCAAGTGTATAACTCATAAAGACCACTCTATCATGCACAAGTTTAAATAAATTTTCAATTAGGCATACAAGGCATGGTCCCCTATCCAACCACCCTTCGATGGAAGGGGTTTTCAAAAATAGGATTTAAAATAGGATTTTCAAAAACTCTTCCAAAATGAAGAAATACGCAATTAGTTTTATGATAAACTTGAAAACTAGTACGGAATCCTTCAAGTAAGGAATAAATAAGAATATATCCATGAAAATATGAAAATCACACAATCAACACTCAGTCTATATAGCACATATAATACTCATGAAAATAAAGTCATGAAAAAATCAAGTAATGTGAGTGTACGAGAATGATGTGAAAGGCATAACCATGGGAATAGGTAATAAGGCTCAATATGAAATTCCTTTACAAACATTAAAAACATGAAAATTTATTTTCACCAAATAATTCCAATTTCAAGGCATATGTATGTTTTGCAAAAACTAAAGGTATACATACATATCCTAAATACAAATGAGTCCACAAAAAATTTTACATAAAAGGCAAATAACTCAAGGGTATACATGTATATCTAATAGTTTTAGACAAAATTAACATATACATGAAGTTAAAATATATTATCATAAATTGTCCAAAAATAGGGAATACAAATAGAAATGCATCAATCATCAAAACTAGGCTATACTAGTACATCTAATGAGTACAAATGAGCAATTAAGTACAAATATATAATAATCTATTTGTGGCTCACTAGTTGTACAAGTATATACAGAAGTTTTAATGAAAGCTACATCTAAACATGTAATCAAAACATTTAGCATAAAATAAGACATAAACTAATATGAGCATTAAGTAATGCACATGTCTTAGATTTACGATATCACAATAGTTAAACTAAAGTGAGAACACAAAAATATAAGTCCATATAAACGTGGGTATATCTTAATTACTATGCATGTATGTCATAAGTCTAATCATCATGGCATTTAAAGTAATAATCATGAAAAATCAAAACATGCTAAAAATTATTAATATAGAAGCATGTAAACTAAATGGGAGTTAGAGATCGTTACCAAGACCATGAAGGCAAATCTCTAGGCTTCAAACTATGGTAGTCCTCCTACCAAACTCCCCTTGAAAGTGATGCATCCAAAATTGTCATCGTTAGCTCGGAACGCATTCACCTCAAGGCACCAATACCCTCACGTCGAGTGAGAGCCCACACCTACATCAAATAAAATAGGAGTGGCTTTTGGTACCCATACTCTATTGGGTCCATGGGGGTTAGCACCTTTCCTAACCCAAACAAACTTATTTACAAAATTTGAATCATGTATCCTATTATAACAAAATTTTGCAAGGTGGCCCTTACGTCCACAATGTGTACAAGTGTACACATGAACATATATGGAATTATGTGCGTGAGCATGATGAGCATGTATATGCCGTGTATGGTGTGCATGCATATAAGGAGCATGTTTCTTCCGAAACATGGATTCCAACCGTGTGTGGTTCATGGCACATTGGCTCAAAGTGGAGCCCAAACAATCAACACTCGTCTTTAACATGGATATATTATTTTCAATAATGGAAGAAGAGGTAGAGCATGCAATAGGTATGCTAGATGTGAAGTTACACTAGCGTGACAAACATGAGTACCTAAATCATTTTTCAAAAAATATTTTCATTAGAAATTAAATCCAATTTCTTTGAAATAGAAATAATTTTGTTTTTCAAAGAATGATTTCTTTTAAAACAAAAACAAGTTTTGAAGATAGAACTTCATTTTTCTTTAAAATTTCATTACAATCATTTTTACTTTTTAAGATTTTGTTTTCATTTAGGGCAAGATCAAGTTGGGATTTCAATGAGTCCCTTTCATTGAAAATTTCAACCTTTTCTTGCAAAGCCAAATCAAGTTTTGAAAACAAATCCTTATTTTTTCTTTTAGTTTAAAGATTTTCTTTTTCAAGTGTTGGTATTTTATAAGAGGTTTTCACAAACAATAGATAGTTCTTCATTTAAAGTATTGACATCAACATAATCATCGCGGGAAGAACTAGCACTATCATCTAGTTGAGTTTCTGAATTTACCTCAAGGGAGTATTCCCTTGGACCATATAGCAAGCTTGTTTGGATTCATCCTCACTAGATTCCTTCTCCATAATGTTTGGCGTTTAAAGCTTTGAAGAGGTCAAAGTGATCCATACTATAAAAGTGGAATCAGTATGAGAAATCATAGACAAATATTCTTTATTTAAAGTGCTCCTAAGTGCCTCAAGGGCTTGTGCATTGGCCTCTATATGCTTGCTATTACCAAGATAGGATTTCTTGATAGCGGCAAGGAAAACATGCAAACCTATGGTCTTGAGATACATACTCATCTTAAACTTCCACATATCGATGTTTGAAACATCATACATGGGAGGGGCAAGATAATCCATGAGTGTGTGTAAACAAGTATGTGTGTAAATGCAAATACTAGATTAGCAAACAAATCTCACTCCTAAGTGGTTAAACCTAATATTAGGAGCATAGGCTCTGATACCAATTGTAAGTACACCTTGAGGGGGTGAATAGGTGTATGGCTAATCTAATGACAAATAATGCGGAATTAAAATTAAATTACAACACACTTAATGTAACCAAAGAGTGTAGCCGAATTCTTGGTGAAGGGCTCTGGACTATCTTCTCTAAATTCCTCTAAATAAGAGTTGAGGTGCTATGTAAAGCTCTCTTTGTTCAACACAAGTGAGGCATACAATCAAACCCAAGCATATATATGATATGAACAATATGATGCAATGCATAATAAGAGAGAAAGAGAGGGAGTAAGAGATCTTGAATCAATCGCAAACAACAAGATATGTTTCAAGATTCGAGCCACTGCTCTACGTTTGTGGTTAGGTATATGAAGGGGCAAAAGAGTCAGCACACTATCATCCGGAGTCATAGGCTAGTGGTCAAGAAGGGCTTCAGTTTTTACCCATTCACTTTGAATTTCGTGTTGTTCTTAGGGTCTATAATAAGCACAGCACCATGTGGGAAACGGTGAGCACAATGAACGGTCCAGACCAATGAGTCTTCAGCTTCCCCGCAAAAATGTGAAGCCTAGATTTATTTAGCAGAACCTTATCTCCTGAGGCAAAGTTTTTTCGGTTTATGATCTGATCATGAAAAAGTTTAGCCCTGCTTTTGGTAATCCGAGTATTCTCATATGCTTCATTCCGTATCTCCTCTAATTTTGAGATCTGAAGTTTTCTTAGCTCACCGGCCTTACTCAAATCAAAATTGAGCTGCTTAATGGCCCAGAGGGCATGGTGTTCTAATTCTACTGCAGATGACAGACTTTTCTGAATATGATTCTATAAGGAGACATTCCCAGAACTATCTTAAAAGCAGTATGGTAAGCCCACAATGCATCGTTGAGTTTGATCGACCAATCCTTTCAGTTCTGTCCGACAGTCTTTTCCAGAATGAGTTTGAGTTGTCGATTGGTGACTTCTACCTGCCCATTTGTCTGGGGACGATACGGAGTAGATAACTTGTGATTGATGGAATATTTTCGCATCAGAGCTTCAAAAACTCTATTACAGAAATGCGATCCATTATCACTAATTATCGTTTAGGGGTGCCAAATCGGGAGAAGATGTTCTCTTTGAGAAATTTGACAATCACTTTGTTGTCATTCGTCTTTGTTGGCACAACTTCTACCCATTTAGAGACATAGTCTACAACAACCAAAATGAACTGGTTGCCGAAGGAATTAGGGAATGATCCCAAGAAGTCGATACCCCAAACATTAAAAATTTCAACTTTCAGGATCGGGTTTAGGGGCATCATGTCTCTTCTTAAAATTTTTCCAATTTTTTAACTATTTGCGCATGACTTGAAAAAATGGTATGAGTTTTTGAACAAAGTGGGCCAGTAAAACCCACTTTGTAGAACCTTCTCTGAAGTCTTGCGGGGACAAAGTGTCCTCCGCATGCAAGGTCATGGCAAAAGCTGAGCACACTCCTCTGTTCCTCCTCTGCTATACATCGTCGAATAATCTGGTCGGGAAAATACTTAAAAAGATACGGCTCTTCCCAGAAGAAGTGTCGTATGTGGGCAAAGAAGCAATATTGGTCTTGTCTTGTCCAGTAAGCGGGTAATTGTTCAGTGGCCAGGTAATTAACAATGTCCGCATACCAGGGTTCCTTAAGAATGGCCAGGATGTGCTCGTTTGGGAAATCCTCATTGATCAGAGCTTGTATGATCGGTGCGTTTGGAATTCGTGACAAATGATCAGCAACTATATTTTCTATACTTCATTTATCCCGAATTTTCAGGTCAAATTCTTGAAGCAAAAGGATCCACCGAATCAATCGGGCTTTTGCTTCTTTCTTGGTCATGAGGTATTTTAGTGCCGAATGATCTGTAAAAATCACCATCTTCGAACCTAATAAGTAGGGCCGGAACTTCTCTAACGCAAAGACAACGGTCAAGAATTTCTTCTCAGTCGTTGTATAATTCTGTTGGGCGTCATTCAAAGTCCTACTCGAGTAATAAATTACGTGCTGCCTATTATCGATGCGTTGTCCTAGAACAACGCCAATAGCAAAATCAGAGGCATCGCACATGATTTTGAACGGTTGGGCCCAGTTAGGAGTAGAAACAATAGGCGCAGAAATAAGTTCTTACTTAAGCTTCCCCCATGAATCAAAGGGCACGTCCATAGCGAGCAGGTTGGTTAAGGGCCTAGCGATTTTGCTAAAATCCTTAATGAACCATCGGTAGAACCCAGCATGCCTTAGAAAGGATTAGTATCATTGATACTTTTAGGTGGTGGAAGCTTAGCAATCACTTCTACTTTAGCCTTGTCCACTTCAATGCCTCTCCTAGAAATCTCATGGCTTAAGACAATCCCCTGTCTCACCATGAAGTGACATTTTTTCCAGTTTAGAGTTAGGTTCTTCTCTTTGCATCTTTACAGAACTAACTCTAGGTGATGAAGACACTGATCAAATGAATCTCCGTAGATGGAGAAGTCATCTATAAAAATCTCAAGAAAACTTTCTACCATGTCGGAGAAAAGACTGAGCATGCACCGTTGGAATGTTGCGGGAGCTGATTGGTCACTAATGTTGCATATTTAGTATCATATTTCCATACTTATTATAGAATAAAAGCCTGCATTGTCCTTATTAAATGCTAAATTTATTTGCAGGCCCAATCCTTAAGGAGATGAAGAGAAATGAGCCCAAAGCCCACCAAAATTCTGAATTAAATCAGAATTAATTCGCACCCATTGAATCAGGGGAAAATCAAGAGGTTAACAATCGGTTGAGAAGAATCCTCTCAGAATCGACCGGTTAAAGCTAAGAATCCAAGGCCATTTCGTCAGAATTCGGGAATCAAACGAAGACACCAACTCCAGATAAAGTCAGAAGGATAAATCAGTGTGGCCCACCAACAGGGTGTGGCCACCTGGCCACACCCTGGCCGCGAAAACGCGGCAAAAGCCGCGTTTTCGCGGCAAAGTTGGGGAGTTAGGGGGAGCGTTTGCTCCCCCGATCTCCCCGGGATCCTGGTTGTTGGGTTTTTTGCCTATAAAAGGCCATTCTTTGTGCTGAAAATGGATGACCATGCAGAGTTAGGGTTTAGACTAGTTTTTCATTTCTTAGTTTAGGTTTTGTTTTTCTTGTTCATGTAATTTTAGTTTTTATTTATGTAATTCAGAGGAGATCGACTTTCATCGAAGAACAAGAATGAAGCTTGAGCTAAATGTGACAATGGTGTAAGGTTTATTTCTTTTCTTTGATCGTTAAGAAATCGAATCGATGTTCTTTCTTCATATGTACTTCTTTTTAGTTTTCTTCTTCTTCTTCTTTTCTACTTCACTTTTCTTTTTGGTACAACTGTCTTCCAAGTGAGTCTAAAGCATCGAAAGAGCCTTACTTTTGCGAGTGCCACCGATAGCTCATGACGATGGAATTGTGAGTCTCTCTGTATCATTTCATGCTTGAGTATCTTGATGATGTAATGGGAAAGAGACCAAAAATCGACTCTTTTGGGCTATGCGCTGATTGCCTCCAATTCAAGGTAATATCGTTGCAAAGACTCAAGGTAAGCTTTTGGTGGAAAGAAGGTGAGTAATTATTTGTATTTCTTTTCTTTTATTTTGTAAATTAAATCACAAACATCATATCTTCCAAATCACTTCTTTCCCACTTCTTTATAAATAATCATTTGTACATAATCGCTTTCGCCGTTTTCTGAGTTTTTCCACCTTCTTCATCTATCATTTTCTTCTAACTTCAACATAACTCTTTTTCTCTTTTCTTTTTAAGAAACAAAGAAGAACTTTCGTTTTGTGTTCATAACGATTTCAATAAAGAACGTAAACGCTTCTATCGCAAAACCCTCCTTGTGGATCACGACCCGCATAGCCACTTGCTATAGCGGTAAGAATTGAGCACTTGCACATTTTTATTATAAGTTCTGAAATTTCGTATTTTGTGTGCAAGTTTTGCATCAATCAAAATTTTGGCGCCGTTGCCGGGGAGGGTAACGTTTCTATTGAAATCTGAATTTTTATTGAAAATTTTTAGAATTAAAACGAACTTTCTTCTCTGTTGCAGTTTATAGGGCAAGCAAAGCAGGAAATTAAAGTTGCAGTAACATATAAGTGGCCTTGGGCCTCTGCTCTAGAAAGCAGAGACCAAGTGCCCTCTGCTTTGCCGCGGATCCGCGGCCAAAACCGCGAAAACGCGACAAAAAGGAGTGAACTACTAACTGTCTTTTTGCAGGGCTGCTTGCTTTGTAAATTGTAGTTTTCTGCAACTTTACTTTTTTTTATATGCCATCACATAAGCCTGTTAATAATCAACAGTAAAACATTTGTTGAAAGATAAAAAAATTGATTAGACGTTTGCATTTTAGGCACGTGTCTTTTCAATTCATTTATTTTTACTGTTGAAGAGTGCTGGAGCAAGGTACGTATGCATTGCATGTAGAATAGGACTTATCTCTTGGTTGATTTTCATTTCTATGAGTGAATCCTATTTACATATCTTGTACACTTGCACAAATTGATTTTAAGGGCACCACCCATTAACAAGATAAGGTGAGGATTTAATCACCCTTCCTTAGCCCAAAAATTAGATTCCAAGCACTCACTAACCCAAGCCTAACTAAAAATGAGTAGACGTTGACCCTAGGGACATCTCGGACTCAATTAGGAGATTATCCTAAGGTGGAAAGGTGTTGGAATTTGACTCTTGCCAAATCAGTGTCTAGGAAAGGGATTAAGGGCCGAAAGCCCGAAGGTTGGTGGTTATTTAATTAAGGAACGTCTTTGACGGAAAACCTCCCACCAACCTTGCCCTGACCTGGCTGATTAGCTTGTGGTCAAGGTCTGCATTGAACCTCCCGTGGACAGTCTAATCAGTTAGGAGTCGTCTAGGTCATAGGTCTACCCTAACTTAGTTAGAATTTTTTCCTTTTATTTGTTTGCTAATTTGTTTGTTTTTCTTTGTTTGTATTCTATTGTGTGATATAGCTTATAATAATAATTTTTCCAACTTTAATAATAATCCATATTACACATCGAATTCTTTTTCGGATATTACCAACCCGGCATATCATAACTTTAACCAACCTAGTGTGCCGGATTGGTCTTATCCGAATGAATATAACCCATGCCCCCATCGTATGACTATAATTTCCAGAATGATTTCAACTCTTCACAGAGTCAGTGGGGATTCACCTCCCCGAGCATAATTGTCAACCAACTTGTCCTCCTTCTCTACCTAGTCCACAATATTTTCAAGATTCATACTTAGTTCCACCCGTCCAAAATAGGAAACCATCAATTTTGGAAATGAGTATGCGTGAGTCCAAACACAAATCCCAAAATCTGATGGACTCACAATTTCACTACCACTTCCAAGACAATTCTTCATCTTTTCATCAAAATAATGAATCTATCAATTATGAAAAGATGCTTGAAGCCATGACTCAGGCTCAAAACACTCGTAATCGTGACATAGATATGATGGTCGAATATCTACATTCTCACCATTGGACCAGTTCTGATGTCACTAACCATTCTGTTAGAGCCAAAGAGTCCTGTAGTTTGGAAATCAAGATTCCATTTCAGAACAACCATTTAAACTTGCCCAAACTCCAAATTTTGAAAAAGATATTGACAGTTTAGCAAGTTATCCTTTTCCTGAAATAGAACTTGAAAATGAATATGATCCTGAACCCCAACTGAGTGATTCAATTCTACTTCCTGATTCAATTATGACTTCGGTATCTTCACCTGATTTCGATCTTTTCCCCGAGTCAACGTTGGATCCTATGCCTATTCATCATGAAATTGAATCCCCCATCTTTGAGGATCATATTGAACTTGACCAATTATACAATTTTAAAAATCATATTGACAAATTGGCAAGTTCTCAATTTTTTGATATTGAACTCAATGAGATATGTGACCTAGATTCTCAAATCTGTGATCCAGTTCAACTTTCTAAATCAATATTGACTCCTGTTTTGTTACCAAACTTGAGTAATATTTTAGAGTCAGTTTTGATTCCTCCACCTATCATTCCTGAACTGGAATCACCCATATTAGGTCACATCCCATTGTTAGAAAATACATGTGGACTTGAGTTTCAACTTCTTGACTTGGACCTGTTCTTGAACCATTTCGACTCCTGAACCTTTACTTGACTTAAGTCACCTTCCTGAGTCGGTATTAGTTCCTGTCCTTCCTGAGTCCAAGTCAACCGTTCTATCATTTCATACTCCATTCTGGGACGAGGTGGTTGACAAATTTGACTCCGAAATTAGTTATGGAATATGAAAATTAGATGGGGTTAAATATTTAATAAAGATCCTTTATGGATACATCTTTTTAATGGGTTATATTAGAGAAATTGTTGGTGGGTTACTCCGAACCCAAAGAAAAGTCGATTGGGCCGCATTTCGTGGACCAATCAGACCACCACCGGAACCACCACCTTAAGGTAACATTTTCCTTCCCTTTCGTCTTTTTCATGCATCTATGCATTAATTCATACATTGAGGACAATGCATGAGATAGGTGTGGGGGAGGGTCTAACATAACTTTTCTTTTTGTTTAAAAAAAATTAACATTTTTCTTTACTTTTAAAAAACTTTTTGAAAATAGAAACAATATTTTGACCTATTTTTTGTAAGAAATTAAGTTAATTTTAAGGAATAGGAAAATCCAAATTAGGATTTCTTATACTTGGTCAAATAAGATTATTTGTTTGATTTTTAGGGTTAGGAAGAAAATTTGTCAAAGTAATTTAGTCTTGATCTTTACCTTGATGAAATATGCACACTTCATACACTTACACACTTAGGGTTCAAAAACAAAGATTCTTATGCCTTATAAAAAAAAAGAAAAAAAAGATAAACAAATCTAATTATTGACTAGCTAGGTGCTTTGACCTAAGCAAGCCTTAGTATTTATACGAAAGATAATTAGATAAGTTTGAAAAAAAATAAAAAGAAAAAAAAGAGATAAACAAATCTAATTATTGATTAGCTAGGTGCTTTGGCCTAAGCAAGCCTTAGTATTTATGCGAAAGATGATTAGATAAGTTTGAAAGGAAAAAAAAAATATATAATCCTCTGATTAAGTTGGGTATTTGTGCCTAATAAAGCATAAGTATTCACGTCTAAAAGGGGTCCATATAATAAAACCCTTAGTTTTGTGGCCTTATTTGCTCGAGTCCTTAAGTCCTTGGGGTGTTTTCTCACACGGTGCCCTAAGACCATTTGGTTTGGGAGTCATCGATTAAAGGCTCGTTACATAGGCAGATTAGAAAGTCTAATAGAACTAAGGAATAATACCACCAAAAATATATATATATATATATATATATATATATATAAATAAATAAGACATAAGAGTTAGAGTTAATGAACCCTGAGTCAAAATTTTCACAGTCACGATGGTGCATACGACTTAGGGTAAAGTAATAGACTAGATGAGAAGTACAATTTGACTCCTTACCTTGATTGATAACAAATTTTTGAATATAGACTAAGTTTAGGAATGAAAAATTCAGTTTTCCTATAACTTATAGATTGCTTAAATCTTACAATTATATTTCAAATATTTTTCTCTTTCAAAATGTTTTTCGAAAATACTAACTCTTTATTTCCCTTTCTTTATGGATTTTGTGGGTGTAATCCACTGAAAACCCTCACGAGACAAAACTCGTCCTCTAGGGGAAACCTAGAGGTTTAACGGCTTGTTGCACATGCTCAGTGCAATCGCGTGTCCTACGAAAGTGGTCCAATAATCCTTAGTATAGTTTAGTTGTTTTGCTCGAGGACGAGCAAAAGATAGGTATGGGGGTGTGATTGGTCACTAATGTTGCATATTTAGTATCATATTTCCATACTTATTATAGAATAAAAGCCTGCATTGTCCTAATTAAATGCTAAATTTATTTGCAGGCCTAATCCTTAAGAAGATGAAGAGAAATGAGCCCAAAGCCCACCAAAATTCTGAATTAAATCAGAATTAATTCGCACCCACTGAATCAGGGCAAAATCAAGAGGTTAACAACCGGTAGAGAAGAATCCTCTCAGAATCGACCGGTTAAAGCCAAGAATCCAAGGCCATTTCGTCAGAATCCGGGAATCAAATGAAGACACCAACTCCAGATAAAGTCAGAAGGATAAACCAGTGTGACCCACCAACAGGGTGTGGCCACCTGGCCACACCCTGGCCACAGAAACGCGGCAAAAGCCGCGTTTCCGCGGCAAAGTTGGGGAGTTAGGGGGAGCGTTTGCTCCCCCGATCTCCCCGGGATCCTAGTTGTTGGGTTTTTTGCCTATAAAAGGCCATTCTTTGTGCTGAAAATGGACGACCATGCAGAGTAAGGGTTTAGACTAGTTTTTCATTTCTTAGTTTAGGTTTTTGTTTTTCTTGTTCATGTAATTTTAGTTTTTATTTATGTAATTCAGAGGAGATCGAATTTCATCGAAGAACAAGAATGAAGCTTGTGCTAAATGTGACAATGGTGTAAGGTTTATTTCTTTTCTTTGATCGTTAAGAAACCGAATCGATGTTCTTTCTTCGTATGTACTTCTTTTTAGTTTTCTTCTTCTTCTTCTTTTCTACTTCACTTTTCTTTTTGGTACAACTGTCTTCCAAGTGAGTCTAAAGCATCGAAAGAGCCTTGCTTTTGCGAGTGCCACCGATAGCTCATGACGATGGAATTGTGAGTCTCTCTGTATCATTTCATGCTTGAGTATCTTGATGATGTAATGGGGAAGAGACCAAAAATCGACTCTTATGGGCTATGCGCTGATTGCCTCCAATTCAAGGTAATATCATTGCAAAGACTCAAGGTAAGCTTTTGGTGGAAAGAAGGTGAGTAATTATTTGTATTTCTTTTCTTTTATTTCTGTAAATTAAATCACAAACATCATATCTTCCAAATCACTTCTTTCCCACTTCTTTGTAAATAATCATTTGTACATAATCGCTTTCACCGTTTTCTGAGTTTTTCCACCTTCTTCATCTATCATTTTCTTCTAACTTCAACATAACTCTTTTTCTCTTTTCTTTTTAAGAAACAAAGAAGAACTTTCGTTTTGTGTTCATAACGATTTCAATAAAGAACGTAAATGCTTCTATCGCAAAACCCTCCTTGTGGATCACGACTCGCATAGCCACTTGCTATAGCGGTAAGAATTGAGCACTTGCACATTTTATTTTAAGTTCTGAAATTTTGTATTTTGTGTGCAGGTTTTGCATCAATCAAGAGCATTGCACAATCCAAAGGGCATGCGTCAGTAAGCGAATATTCCGAAAGGGCAGGTGAACGTGGTCTTTTCCTGGTCTTCTGCAGCAATAGGGATTTGATTGTATCCCAAGTACCCATCTAGAAAGCAGTAGTATTCATGTCCAGCCAAGCGCTTAAGCATTTGGTCGATGAAGGGTAGCGGGAAGTGGTCTTTACGGGTGGCTGCGTTCAACTTTCTATAGTCGATACAAACATGAATCTTGGTAGGCAATCTTGTCTGTACCAACTCTTTTTTCTCATTTTCATCCATCGTAAAGCCAGCTTTCTTCGGGACCGCATGAACAGGGTGTCACACCCCACTTCCCAAAAAACAGAATACAAGTACGTGACGATGGCCAGTAGATACTCACGAAGAGTGAAATCTCTTCCATGAGTACCTTAGGCTGTCAATAACAAGTAGGATAACATACATATATGCATATACAACCAAGCACAGGGATAAAATCACATATATAAAAAACTGAATCATAAACAATTTCATCCACTATATCTGAATAAAACAAGTAAAGAAGAAAACTGAACTCACTAGAGAATAGCGAAATCAGAATATGATCTACGAACAACTCTCTATACCAGCTTCCTGATCTAAATACTGAAAAATAATATAAAGGTCCGTCAGAAGCGGACTAGCAAGAGTACACGAAGGAAAAGAATAATAAAAGAGAATATGAAAATGTAGTAACAATAAGTAGGACATAGGTAGTATAAAGAATTGAAAGTAATAATAATAACAAGATTAATCAGGAAGATAGATCATGTACAAGGAGACCGTGTATGCATAGTGTGACATGTATATAATGAACATGAAATGTCTTGGACAAGTAACTGTCGTGTAACATAATCACAAGATCACAAGAACTCGAGATCACAAGATGAAATAACATGGTATGTCCAAGAATGTCATGTAGTCAAAATAATGCACGTCACCTGAGTCTCAAGTGTCAGTATCTTGAAAATACATGTCAGGTACTAGATCACTGAAGACAATGAAGGATATGATGTAAGTGCAAATGTCTAGCATATTTTATTACTCTAACTAATGCAATCATCATGTGCCCGATCCCACAGGACAACTGCATATCAACCAAGTGATGTGTTAGTGGATCCTGATAGCAGGGAGAAACAGTTCACTGTACTCAGGTATTATAAACATGTAATAATAGGAGCGCGCATAAATAACAAGATCACGTGTGGCATCCAAACCCACAAGGGGTCGCCCTTCCAAACACACCTCCCTGGATTTCCCCTGCTACAGTCTCCCCCAGTAACTCTGGCTTGATTAATTTTATTAATAAATGCAAATACAAAATAGTGTGTTACTCAGTGTTACAGGATCATGAATCGGTACCAAGAATATTAGCATTAGATGGTGAACACAATGTGCATCAAAATCATGGGACGATGTAGACAGTGACAATATCATGTGACAAAATATAGTTGTGCAAGTGATACCAGATGCATGCAAAGTAGTGCAGGCGATGTCAGTGACATGTAATACAGAGGTCATAATAAGTCGGTCTTGATCATATGTCCATAATCCAACAAGTATCCTCGAATAATTTTTCAGAATATAATGGTCAATTTCCTTGATTAATTTTCAGTAATATCAGGATCACAATATCAATCGATATTCAATCTTTAACTATCAATCTTTCTTCATTATTATCTAGTTAACCTCAAGATCCAGATCAAAGTATTTATCATGATCAGTGTAGATTTCATTGCCATACATCAGTCTATTACATACAAGTAATCATGTTAATTTTAGTTGGATGTATGCAAGTATAGGAATGAGATGCAAACACGATAAGGTAATGATCACGAGACAAAATGAGTGATAATATCAAGTAATACAAGATTAATAATATAATTGGATACAAGAATGGGCTAATCATGTAAACGTGATCGCATAAATGATATAAAAGATCAAGAACATATATATCTAGAAATTATAGTTAAGAGACAAAGTTAAAATCGACACGAAAGTCAAAGAGGAGAGAATCGTGTACGCTTGCCTGATGTCGTTGGAATCTGAATTCCCGTAACTGCAACTGGATCTGGGTAAAATTCGCGGCCTAAATATTGCATGAATTAATTAGAGACTTGACATATTCTTATTCAGCGATAAGTTAAATAAGAAAGTAATTTTTACTATTTATTATAATTTTGGTTGGTTAATATTTCCAAATAATTCAACTTCTAAATTTATAGCAACTATTTAAAAATTTATTTTCATGATAAAATATATGAATAAAATAATAAATTGATGTATAATGTTTACATATTACTGAATTATGAATTTTATTTTTTTATGCTATTTAGAAATTTATTAGTCATTTTTAAATAAAATATCATTGAATAGTAATTACAAAAATATTTAATTTCATGTTATTCTAAGTGATATTATATCAAAATAATTTTATAGAGTTTCAAATTTAGTTTGTGATTTTCTGTGGATTTTTTGAAATTTTTTGTGAAATTTTTTGGAATTTTCTTAATTAAAATAAACCTAAAAATAATAAAAATAAATAAAAAGCTTAACGGGTCTGTTGCTACAGTAACGGGTCTGTTGCTACAGTAATGAGTTTGGGTTTGGTTTGCTACAGTAAATGCTACAATTATTTTTCTACTTTTTTTATTTTATTTGTTTCTTTTCTTTTTCTTTTCCTTTCTTTTTCCTTTTTTCCTTTTCTTTCTTTTTCTCTGTTTTTTTCCTTTTTTTTATATTGGGTTGGGTTCGGGTCTGTAAAATAGACCCGAACCCGGGTCTGTTGGCTAGACCCGCTGGCCTGGCTAACCAAACCTGGCCTGGGCCAGGTCTGGCTGGGCTGGCCAGACCAGGCCAGGTCTCGGCCTGGTCTGGCTCGGCCAGGCCAGGACCTGACTTCTCTTAGCCTGGTCCTGGCCGAGAGCACAGCAGGTTTTTTTTTTCTTTTTTTTGTGATTAAACTAAATTTCTAAAATCCATTAAAAATTATGACAATTAGTATACAAGTCTTAGGTGTCCATATATATTTTTATTACAATTTTAAAACAAGTTTTTCATGGTGAAATTGTTGATTAAACTAGGGTATGCTACGTGTTCGATGAAATGCCAACAATAACTAAAATCGATGACAACGCAAAATAACTTACCCGAAACGCTTCTCTTCAGTCTGAATCTTCTTCCAGCACCTTAGAGTCTTGAGAGAGAAGGGGCCCATGCTCACGCAAGGTGTGTGCGCCGCCATGGGGTCATGCGCAGCCATTGACGGCGGATCTCACGGACAACGATGAAGGCTTGCAGAAGAGGATATGCTGCTGTTGGGCTCCAATCTTCGATGTCCCAATGGAGGAGGATCTCAGGGGGTTCAGTTGGAGAGGGGCACAGCCAAGTTGTACTCGGCCGCGAGGTGCTCGGATGCAGGCTTGGGGCATAGGGGAAGGTTGGTAGAGGCGAGGACCACAGAGTTCGCCGGAGTTGGACGCGCGTACATGAAAGCCGATGGAGATGTTGTGTGCACTTCCGAGGGCTTGGATTCATGCTTCGACACTGACCCGACATTGATGGAGGAGAGGAGGGCGCCATGAAGAGGTGCGGCCGTGACTTAGCTTGTCAGAGGAGGAGGAGGCAGCGCACTGGTGCACCTGTTGCTGCTGCGGTTGTGGGTGTTGGAGAGAGAAGCTCGACCAAGAGGGGGCTGCACTCGGCCATGGAAGTATTGAGCATGCAATGGGCTGCCCCGGGTAGAGGGGTGTTGAAGTTGGTCTGCTGGGCACGCAAGAGGAGGTAAGTAAAATGATAGGGGTGCTGTTACTGTGAGGGGGGTTGTGCCATGGGGAGGGAACCCGGGAGGTTTGGGGTTGCATGGTGATGGTGGTGTTTGAGAAAGAGATATACTGAGAGAGGGGGGAATTGTGCGGTTGAATGGGGAAGAGAAACGTGGCCGAGTGAAAGGGAACAGGTGGAGGCGTGGGGCAAATGGGTGCAGTGTGGGGGGAGACATGGTTGAATTATGAGAGAGGATGGTAATGGATTATAAGAGTAAATAAAATGGTTTAGAGTGGTTATCCACTTGCCAAAGTGGCCTGGTGATCAGGGCGTTAGGATTGAGTGCGAATTGGTCTTGGGTTCGAATTTAAGAGGAAAACAATTTGGTGCTTTGATTTTATTTAATTTTGGAAGAATAAAGGGGTGAAAAGATTTAAGATTAACTAATGTCTGTTTACTTCTTTAGATAACATGCCAAGAAAGCATCTTGGTTGGTGCACTCATTTCCCTCTAATGGGTCACGGGTTCGAACATAGTACACGAGTTTTAAGTTCCAAATTCATTTTTATTTAAATTTCATTATTTTCTTTTTGAGCAAATATTTAAGCATTATTTTATTGGATTAAACTCTATTAATTCAGGAAAATCCTCAAAAATTCTCAAAATAAAAGATGTCATCCTAAATATTGTTGTGAAGTCAGATCTCCAAAATTCATTCCCGATTATTAATTAAAAATCCCGGAGTCAGTCATGGCACCGATCGACTCCGAATTGCGATTCTTCTCCAATAAATTCCAAAAATTTTCCAAAAATTCAGAAAAATTCAAAATGATGGAAAATAATATTTTGAGCTGAAATGACCTCAAACTGACTATCAGGATGATTAAATCAATATCAGATACCAGTATTGATATACATATATCGGGAACCGAGAGTTACACAGGGCTAACCCATTGACTATCTGAAATGGGATAAATGATCCCATTGTCTAATAGTTTTAAAATTTTCGCTTTAACTGCCTTTTGTATGACTGGGTTAAGCTTGCGTTGTGGGTCCCTCCTGGGAGTCGCTTCATCAATCAAATGTATTCTATGTTGCACTATGGCTGGACTTATCCCTTTGGTATCCTTCATCGTCCACCCAATGACTTCCCTATGTCTCTTTAGAATAGACATTAAGCTGTCCTCTTGTTGCTCAGTCAGGTGGGATGCTATGATGACTGGCAGGATTTCTCTTCCGCTCAGGTAAGTGTACTTGAGGTGTTCAGGTAAGGCTTTTAGCTCTAGGGAAGGTGTTGCTTCATTGGAGGTAATATCTGGACTTTTATTCCTATAATGAGGTATACTTAGGCTAGACGCCTAATCCACTGCCGAATCTACAATCTGGTCAAGATTAAAATCCTCAGACTCCAAATCAAACTCTACATTTGTTTCTATCTCCATGCTTTCCTCATGCTCACTGGTCAGATTTTCAATGGAATTGACCTCAAAAGTCTGATCATTGACATTCCTAAGTTGTCTACCAAGATTGAAGCATTGACTTCCTTCGTCATATCTTCAAAGGTCAATCTCATAGACCCATTCCTACAGTTGATTATGACATTGCCTGTAGCAAGGAAAGGGCGCCCTAAGATGACTGGAGTTTGAGACCTTAGATTGGACACAGGTTGGGTCTCAAGCACAATGAAGTTAACGGAATAGATGAAATCCCCGACCCGGATAAGGACATCTGTGATTTCCCCTTTGGCATCTTCACAGATCGGTTAGCTAGCTGAATGGTGACTCGAGTTGGGCTTACCTCGCCCAATCCAAGTTGCTGGTATGCTGAGAGAGGTAGCAAGTTGATACTTGCTCTCAGGTCAAGAAGTGCTCTGCTAATTTCAGTCTGTCCTATAGTGCAGGAAATTGTGGGACATCTGAGATCCTTGTATTTCACCAGAATGGGACCAGACAGAATTTCACTTATATTGGTTGCCAAGAACACTTTCTTGGGCACATTTGTCTTTCTCTTCTTCATACACATATCCTTAAGAAATTTGGCATAAGCTGGGACTTGTTGGATAGCGTCAAGAAGAGGCACAATCAATTTGACCTGATTGAACATCTCTAGCATCTTCTCCATGTGCATATTCTTATTGTTGTTCCTAAGCCTATTGGGAAAGGGTGCTACAGGCTTATGAGCTTATTCAAAAGCTTTGTCCTCGTCAGATGTTTGTGGAGCAGATTGGGAGGAACTAGCAGAGGTGGAGGCTGGAGTTGGATCAATGTGGACTGGATTTTTCTGTTGGTAGACCTGGTTGTCTACCTTCTTTCTAGATTGAAGTGTGAGAACAACATTACACTGGTTGATCGAAGGATCCTGAATTTCATACGCTTGATTGGAGTTTTTAGGGTTGACTAGCGGCTGACTAGGTAAAGTACCCTTTGATCTTTCACTTAGGGAGCTAGCTAACTGACTCATCTGTATTTCCAATCTCGATATATCCTGCGAATGGTTATTCAGCATTTGTCCCTGATTTTGCATAAAAGCGGTTTGAGACTTCATAAAAGCTTCCATGCTCTCCTTCAACTTACTGAATTTCTTTTCTATTGGTGAACTTTGAGAGGAGGAAGATGGAGCTTAACTGAGGAAATTTGGTGGAGGACTGGGATGGTGAAAATTGTTGGAAAAAGTAGGCCTAGGAGGATTGTTCTGGGCCCAAGAGAAATTTGGGTGATTCTTCCAACCTGGATTGTATGTTTGTAAGTAGGGATTATGTGGCGGCCGTAAGTAGGCCGTGTTCAGGTGTTCCGGTGGCACTTGCTGGGCATGAAAAATTGGGCACTCTTTAAAGACATGATTTGGTACCTGACAGTATGAACAACCCAAATTGTGAATTGGTGGTGGGTTGATTTGGTTGACATTGGCTGGCTCTTTCATCTCTAGAGCCTCTATCCTCCTCATTAGGGCGGTAATCTTAGCTTCTGCAGCTATGAATGATTTTAGAGATAGGAGCTCTCCTCTTGAAGCTATAGATTGTGAATTCCTTGATTTTTTTCGAGGCTGGCTCCCATTGTAGGGTTTTCTCAGCTAAATCCTTAAATAAATCCCAACCCTGATTCTCATCCTTTTGCAAGAACCCTCCTTGACACATGGTTTAGATTATCATTAGAAAAACTGCCCTCATTAAAAAAACTGCCCTCATTAGAAAATATATCATGCAGTTCAGATAAGAACTGAGCGAACCATTTTGGAGATACTTTGAGCGATTCAAAGATCTCATAGCTCAGTGCCCTCATCATGGCGTGGAGAAATGACGTTAGTGCCAGATTCTCTATGATGGTTTAGATTATCAGACAAAAACTCTATTAGAAACCATGTGTCAGGAAGGGTTCTTGCAAAAGGATGAGAAACACGATTGTGATTTATTTGAGGATTTAGCTGAGAAAGCCCTACATGGGAGCCAGCCTTGGAAAAACTAAGGAATTCACAGTCTATAGCTTCAAGAGGAGGGCTCCTATCTCTAGAATCATTCATAGCTACAGAAGCTAAGATTGCAACCCTAATGAGGAGTATAGAGGCTCTAGAACAATGTCAACCAAATCAACCCACCACCAATTCACAATCCGGGTTGTTCATACTGTCAGGCACCAAACCATGTCTTTGAAGAGTGCCCTAATTTCCATACTCAGCAAGTGCCACCAGAATACCTGAATGCGGCCTACTCACGGTCGCCGCATAATCCCTACTCGCAAACGTACAATCCAGGTTGAAAGAATCACCCAAATTTCTCTTGGGTCCAAAACAATCCTCCTAGGCCTAATTTCTCTAATAATTTTCACCATCCTAGTCCTCCACCAATTTCCCTAGTTAAGCTCCATCTTCCTCCTCTCAAAGTTCACCAATGGAAAAGAAATTCAGTAAGTTAGAGGAGAGCATGGAAGCTTTTATAAAGTCCCAAGCCGCTTTCATGCAAAACAAGGGACAAATGCTGAACAACTATTCACAGGCTATATCGAGATTGGAAATGCAAATGAGTCAGTTAGTTAGCTCTTTAAATGAAAGACCAAAGGGTAATTTACCTAGTCAGCCGCTAGTTAACCCTAAAAACTCCAATCAAGCATATGAAGATTCAGGATCTGTCGATCAACCAGTGCAATGCTATTCACACACTTCGATCTGGAAAGAAGGTGGACAACCAGGTCTACCAATAAAAAAATCCAGTCCATACTGATCCTACTCCAGCCTCCACCTCTGCTAGTTCCTCCCAAACTGCTCCTCAAACATCTGACAAGGACAAAGCTGCCGTACAAGTTCATAAGCATGTAGCACCCTTTCCCAATAGGCTTAGGAACAACAATAAGAATATGCACATGGAAAAGATACTTGAGATGTTTAACCAGGTCAAACTGAATGTGCCTCTTCTTGACACTATCCAATAAGTCCCAGCTTATGCCAAATTTCTTAAGGATATGTGTACGAAGAAGAGAAAGACAAATGTGCCCAAGAAAGTGTTCTTGGCAACCAATATAAGCGAAATTCTATCTAGTCCCATTCTAGTAAAATGCAAGGATCCCGGATGTCCCATAATTTCCTGCACTATAGGACAAATAGAAATTAGCAGAGCACTCCTTGACCTGGGAGCAAGTATCAACTTGCTACCTCTCTCAGTATACCAGCAACTTGAGTTGGGCGAGCTAAGCCCAACTCGAGTCACCAATCAGTTAGCTGACCGATCTGTGAAAATCTTGAAGGTAAAAATCATAGATGTCCTTATCCGGGTCGTGCATTTCATCTACCCCGTTGACTTCATTGTGCTTGAGACCCAACCTGTGTCAAATCCGCGGTCTCAAACTCTGATCATCTTAGGACATCCATTCCTTACTACAGCCAATGCCATAATCAACTGTAGGAATGGGTCCATGCAATTGACCCTTGGAGACATGGCGAAGGAAGTCAATGTCTTCAATCTTGGAAGACAACCCAGGGATATTAATGATCAGACTTTTGACGTTAATTTTATTAAAAATTTGACCAGTGAGCATGAGGAAAGTATGGAGATAGAAACAGAGGTAGAGTAGACCAGATCGTAGATTCGACAGTGGACTGGGCGTCAAGCCCAAGTGTACCTCATCATAGGATTACAAGTCCGGAGATTGCCTCCAATGAAGCAACACCTTCCCTAAAGCTAAAAGCCTTACCTGAACACCTCAAGTATGTCTACCTGGGCGGAAAAGACACCTTGCCAGTCATCACAGCATCCCACCTGACAAAGCAACAAGAGGACAACTTAATGTTTATTCTGGAAAGACATAGGGAAGCCATTAGATGGACGATGAAGGATATCAAGGGGATAAGTCCAGCCATAGTTGATTGATGCTAAACCTGCACACAAAATACGAGATTAGAGAACTTAAGAAAAGAAATGTGCAAGTGCTCAATTCTTCCGCTATAGCAAGTGACTATGCGGGTCGTGATCCACAAGGAGGGTTTGCGATGGAAGCTTTACGTGTCTTTATTGAAATCTTATGAAAATAAGCGAAGGTTCTTCTCTGTTTTTAATGTTATAAAAATGAAAAAGAAAGTTAATGGTTAAGTTAAGAAGAAAGCGAGAGGTGAGAAGGTGGAAAAATCAGAAAACGGCGAAAGAAAGCGACAAGGAAGTGAAAAGGATGATTTAGAAGAGGTATTGTGTTTGTGATTTAATTTACAGAAATAAAAGAAAAGAAATAAAAACAATTGCTTACCTTCTCTTCGTCAAAAGCTTACCTTGAGTCTGCTGCGACGATTTTACCTTGAAGTGGAGGCATTCAGCGCATAGCCCATAAGATTTGAGTGTCAGTCTTCATCCACATTACATCATCAAGACTACTTCAAGAATGAAATGATACAGAGAGAGACTCTACTCCATCGTCATGAGCTATCGATGGCACTCGCAATGGCAAGGCTCTTTCGATGCTTCTAGACTCACTTGGAAGACAGTTGTACCAAAAAGAAAGGTAAAATAGAAAAGAAGAAGAAGAAGAAGACTGAAAAGAAGTACATATAAAAAGAACTTTGATTCGATTTCATTACAATCAAAGAAAAGAAACAAGTCTTACACCGGTGTCACTCCAGCTCAAGCTTCAGTCTTGTTCTTCGATGCAAGTCGATCTCCTCTGAATTACATAGATGAAAACTAAAATTACATAAAAGAAAGACTAAAAACCTAAACTAAGAAATGAAAACTAAGCTAAATCCTAACTCTGCATTGGCGTCCATTTTCAGTGCACAATATGGCCTTTTATAGGCAGAAACCCTAACAACCAGAATCCCGGGGAGGTCGGGGGAGTTCACGCTCCCCGTAACTCCCAGGATTGCCGCAAAAACGCGGCTTTTGCCGCATTTTTGCGGCAAGGGTGTGGCCAGATGGCCACACCCTGTTGGTGGGTCTGTCCGGGGTCTTCTTCTGGCTTTATCCTTTGTTGGTTTTGTCGTTGGAGCTCCGGATTCTGACGAAATGACCTTGGATTTCTTGGCTTTAACCGATCGATTCTGAGAGGATTCTTCTCAACCGGTTTCAACCTCTTGATTTTGCCCTGATTTTATTTGTGCGAATTAACTCTGATTTAATTCAGAATTCTGGTGGGCTTTTGGGCTCATTTCTCTTCATCTCCTTAAGGATTGGGCCTGCAAATAAATTAGACAAATAATTAGGACAATGCAGGCTTTTATTCTAAAATAAGTATGGAAATGTGACATTAAATATGCAACATTAGTGACCAATCACACCCCCATACCAATCTTTTGCTCGTCCTCGAGCAAAACAACTAAACTATACTAAGGATTATTAGACCACTTTCGCAGGTCACGCGATTGCACTGAGCATGTGCAACAAGCCGTTAAACCTCTAGGTTCCCCCTAGAGGACGAGTTTTGTCTCGTGAGGGTTTTCAGCGGATTGCACCCACAAAATCCATAAAGAAAGGAAAATAAAGAGTTAGTATTTTCGAAAAGCATTTTGAAAGAGAAAAATATTTGAAATATGATTGTAAGATCTAAGCAATCTATAAGTTATAGGAAACCCGAATTTTTTTATTCCTAAACTTAGTCTCTATTCAAAAATTTGTTATCAATCAAAGTAAGGAGTCAAATTATACTGCTCATCTAGTCTATTACTTTACCCTAAGTCATATGCACCTTGTGACTGTGAAAATTTTGACTAAGGGTTCATTAACTCTAACTCTTATGCCTTACTTATTTATATATATACTTTTACTTTTTTTTTTTGTGGTATTATTCCTTAGTTCTATTAGGCTTTCTAATCTGCCCATGTAACGAGCCTCTAATCGATGCTCCCAAACCAAACGGTCTTAGGGCACCAGGTGAGAAAACACCCCCAAGGACTTAAGGACTCGAGCAAACAAGGCCACAAAACTAAGGATTTTATTATATGAATCCCTTTTAGGCGTGAATACTTATGCTTTATTAGGCACAAATACCCAGCTTAATCAGAGGATCTAATCATCTTTCGCATAAATACTAAGGCTTGCTTAGGCCAAAGCACCTAGCTAATCAATAATTAGACTTATTCATTTTTTTTCAAACTTATCTAATTGTTTCGCATAAATACTAAGGCTTGCTTAGGCCAAAGCACCTAGCTAATCAATAATTAGACTTATTTTTTTATATATATATATTTTATAAGGCATAAGAATCATTGTTTTTGAACCCTAAGTGTGTAAGTGTATGAAGTGTGCATATTTCATCCAGGTAAAGATCAAGACCAAATTACTTTGACAAATTATCTTCCTAACTCTAAAAATCAAACAAATAATCTTCTTTTGACCAAGTATAAGAAATCATAATTTGGATTTTCCTATTCCTTAAAATTAACTTAATTTCTTACAAAAATAAGTCAAAATATTGTTTCTATTTTTCAAAAAGTTTTTAAAAGTAAAGAAAAATGTTAATTTTTTTTTTTTAAAGAAAAAAAAAGAAAAGTTATGTTAGACCCTCCCCCACACCTATCTCATGCATTGTCCTCAATGTATGAATTAATGCATAGATGCATGAAAAAGACGAAAGGCAAGGAAAATGTTACCTTAAGGTGGTGGTTCCGGTGGTGGTCTGATTGGTCCACGAAACATGGCCCAATCCACTTTTCTTGGGTCTCGAAGGAACCCACCAGCACTATCTTTAATATAACCCATTAAAATTGTATATCCATGAAGGATTTTATTAAGTATGTGACCCCATCTAATTTCCATATTCCATAACTAATTTCGGAGTCAAATTTATCAACCACCTCGTCCCAGAATGAAGTATGAAATGATAGAACAGTTGACTTGGACTCAGGAAGGACAGGAACTAATACCGACTCAGGAAGGTGACTTAAGTCAAGTAAAGGTTCAGGAGTCGAAATAGGTTCAGAAATTGGGTCCAAGTCAAGAAATTGAAACTCCAGTCCACATGTATTTTCTAACAATGGAATGTGACTTAATGTGGGTGATTCCAGTTCATGAATGATAGGTGGAGGAATCAAAACTGACTCTAAAACATTACTCAAGTTTGGTAACACAACAGGAGTCAAGATTGATTCAGAAAGCTGAACTGGATCACAGATATGAGAATCTAGGTCACATATCTCATTGACTTCAATATCAAAAAATTGAGAACTTGCCAATTTGTCAATAGGATCTTCAAGAGTATATAATTGGTCAAGTTCAATATGATCCTCACAGATGGGTGATTCAATTTCATTATGGATTGGTACAGGATCCAATGTTGACTCGGAGAAAAGATCGAAATAAGGTGAAGATACCGGAGTCATTATTGAATCAGGAAGAAGCATTGAATCACTAAGTTGGGGTTCAAGATCATATTCATTCTCAAGTTCTATTTCAAGAAAAGGAAAACTTGCTAAACTATCAATATCTTTTTCAAAATTTGGAGTTTGGGCAAGTTCAAGTTGTTGTTCTGAAATGGAATCTTGATTTCCAAAACTACATGACTCTTCGGCTCTAACAGAATAGTTAGTGACATCAGGACGGTGGGAACGTAGAGATTCGACCATCATATCTATGTCACGATTACGAGTGTTTTGAGCCTGAGTCATGGCTTCAAGCATCTTTTCATAGTTAATATGTTCATTGTTTTGATGAAAAGATGAAGAATTGTCTTGGAAGTGGTAGTGAAATCGTGAGTCCATCAGATTTTGGGATTTGTGTTTGGACTCACGCATACTCATTTCCATAATTGATGGTTTCCTATTTTGGACGGGTGGAACTGAGTATGACTCTTGGAAATATTGTGGACTAGGTGGAGAAGAAGGACAAGGTGGTTGGAAATTATGCTCGGGGGAGATGAATCCCCACTGACTCGGTGAAGAGTTAAAATCATTATGGAAATTATAGTTATTAGATGGGGGGTATGGGTCATATTGATTCGGATAAGACCAATCCGGCACACTAGGTTGGTCAAAGTTATGATATGCCGGGTTGGTAATATCCGAAAATGAAGTAGGTGTGTAATATGGATTATTATTGTAGTTGAAAAAATATTATTATAGTCCATATCACACAATAGAATACAAACAAAGAAAAACAAACAAATAAACAAACAAAAAAAAAGAAAAAATTCTAGCCTAAGTTAGGGTAGACTTAGGACCTAGACGACTCCTAACTGGTTAGACTGTCCACGGGAGGTCTAATGTAGACTTTAACCACAAGCTAATCAGCTAGGTCAGGGCAAGGTTGGTGGGAGGTTTTCCGTCAAAGACGTTCCTTAATTAAATAACCACCAACCTTCGGGCTTTCGGCCCTCAATCCCTTTCCTAAACACTGATTTTGCAGGAGTTAGATTTCAACATTTTTCCCCCTTAGGATAATCTCCTAAATGAGTCCGAGATGTCCCTAGGGCCAACGTCTACTTTTTATTAAATTAGGCTTGGGTTAGTGAGTGCTTGGGAAAATGATTTGCGGGCTAAGGAAAGGGTGATAAAATCCCCACCTTATCTTATTTACGGGTATGCCCTTAAAATTGAATTGTGCAAGTGTACAAGAAATATAACTAGGATACACTCAAAGCATGAAAATCAAGCAAGAGTTGATTCCTAGTCTACATGCAATGCAAAACGTACCTTGCCTCCAGCACTCTTCAACAGTAAAAGTAAATGAATTGAAAAGACACGTGCCTAGAAATGCAAATGTCTAATCAACTTTTAACGATTACAACCATTTTTTTACTGTTGACTTTATTAAGCCGGTATAGGGTGAATATTACAGGGAATTAAGTAATGCAGCAGAAGTATTTTGCAGAATCAGAGACCCTGCAGAAAAATGATCAGTAGTTCACTCCTTATTGCCGCAAATTTGCGGCAAAAGCCAGGATTTTGCGGCAATTTGGAGGGATCCTGGTCTCTGCTTTCAAGAGCAGAGGCCCAGGTCCACTTATATGTCACTGCAATGCAAAGTTCCTGTTTTCTTCAACCTGTAACCTGTAACAGAGAAGAAGATTCGTTTAGTTCTTAAAAATTTGCAATAAAAATTCAGATTTCAATAAAAACCGTTTTACCCTCCCCGGCAACGGCGCCAAAATTTGATTGATGCTAAACCTGCACACAAAATACGAGATTAGAGAACTTAAGAAAAGAAATGTGCAAGTGCTCAATTCTTCCGCTATAGCAAGTGGCTATGCGGGTCGTGATCCACAAGGAGGGTTTGCGATGGAAGCTTTACGTGTCTTTATTGAAATCTTATGAAAATAAGCGAAGGTTCTTCTCTGTTTTTAAAGTTATAAAAATGAAAAAGAAAGTTAATGGTTAAAGTTAAGAAGAAAGCGAGAGGTGAGAAGGTGGAAAAATCAGAAAACGGCGAAAGAAAGCGACAAGGAAGTGAAAAGGATGATTTAGAAGAGGTATTGTGTTTGTGATTTAATTTACAGAAATAAAAGAAAAGAAATAAAAACAATTGCTTACCTTCTCTTCATCAAAAGCTTACCTTGAGTCTGCAGCGACGATTTTACCTTGAAGTGGAGGCATTCAGCGTATAGCCCATAAGATTTGAGTGTTGGTCTTCATCCACATTACATCATCAAGACTACTTCAAGAATGAAATGATACAGAGAGAGACTCTACTCCATTGTCATGAGCTATCGATGGCACTCGCAATGGCAAGGCTCTTTCGATGCTTCTAGACTCACTTGGAAGACAGTTGTACCAAAAAGAAAGGTAAAATAGAAAAGAAGAAGAAGAAGAAGACTGAAAAGAAGTACATATAAAAAGAACTTTGATTCGATTTCATTACAATCAAAGAAAAGAAACAAGTCTTACACCGGTGTCACTCCAGCTCAAGCTTCAGTCTTGTTCTTCGATGCAAGTCGATCTCCTCTGAATTACATAGATGAAAACTAAAATTACATAAAAAGAAAGACTAAAAACCTAAACTAAGAAATGAAAACTAAGCTAAATCCTAACTCTGCATTGGCGTCCATTTTCAGTGCACAATATGGCCTTTTATAGGCAGAAACCCTAACAACCAGAATCCCGGGGAGGTCGGGGGAGTTCTCGCTCCCCGTAACTCCCCAGGATTGCCGCAAAAACGCGGCTTTTGCCGCGTTTTTGCGGCAAGGGTGTGGCCAGATGGCCACACCCTGTTGGTGGGTCTGTCCGGGGTCTTCTTCTGGCTTTATCCTTTGTTGGTTTTGTCGTTGGAGCTCCGGATTCTGACGAAATGACCTTGGATTTCTTGGCTTTAACCGATCAATTCTGAGAGGATTCTTCTCAACCGGTTTCAACCTCTTGATTTTGCCCTGATTTTATTTGTGCGAATTAACTCTGATTTAATTCAGAATTCTGGTGGGCTTTTGGGCTCATTTCTCTTCATCTCTTTAAGGATTGGGCCTGCAAATAAATTAGACAAATAATTAGGACAATGCAGGCTTTTATTCTAAAATAAGTATGGAAATGTGACATTAAATATGCAACATTAGTGACCAATCAATAGTTTAACATAGAATCTATTTTATCAATGAAGCAACTCCCAAGAGGGACCCACAATGCAGGCTTGACCCACTCATGCAAGAGGCAGTAAAAGCGGAAATTTTGAAACTATTAGATAATGGGATCCTTTATTCCATTTCTAATAGCCAATAGGTTAGCCCTGTTCATGTGGTCCCAAAGAAAGCTAGCTTTACGGTGGTTGAAAATGAGCAAAAAGAGTTGGTACAAATAAGACTGCCTACCAAGTTTCGTATTTGTATCGACTATAGAAAGTTAAATGCGGCCACCCGTATAGACCACTTCCCGCTACCCTTCATCGACCAAATGCTTGAACGCTTGGACACGAGTATTATTGCTTCCTAGATGGGTCCTCAGAGTACAATCAAATCCCATTGCTGCAGAAGACCAGGAAAAGATCACGTTTACCTGGCCATTGGGAACCTTCGCTTACCGACGCATGCCCTTTGGATTGTGCAATGCTCCTACAACATTCCAACGGTGCATGCTTAGTCTTTTCTCCAACATGGTCGAACGTTTCCTTGAGATTTTTATGGATGACTTCTCCATCTACGGAGATTCATTTGATCAGTGTTTTCATCACCTAGAGTTAGTTCTGCAGAGATGTAAGAAGAAGAATCTAACTCTATACTGGGAAAAATGTCACTTATGGTGAGACAGGGGATTATCTTAGGCCATGAGATTTCTAGGAGAGGCATTGAAGTGGACAAGGCTAAAGTAGAAGTGATTGCTAAGCTTCCATCACCCAAAAGTATCAAGAATATTAGATCCTCTCTAGGGCATGCTGGGTTCTACTGACGGTTCATTAAGGATTTTAGCAAAATCGCTAGGCCCTTAACCAACCTGCTTGCTAAGGACGTGCCCTTTTGATTTTAACGATGAATGTTTCAAGTCCTGGGGGAAGCTTAAGCATGAACTTATTTCTGCGCCTATTATTTCTTCTCTAATTGGTTCTAACCATTTGAAATCATGTGCGATGCTTCTGATTTTGCTATTGGCACTGTTCTAGGACAACGCATCGATAATAGGCAGTACGTGATTTTCTACTCAAGTAGGACCTTGAATGACACCCAACAGAATTATACAACGACTGAGAAGGAATTCTTGGCCATTGTCTTTGCGTTAGAGAAGTTCCCGCCCTACTTATTAGGCTCGAAGATGGTGATTTTTATGGATCACTCGGCACTGAAATACCTCATGACCACGAAGGAAGCAAAAGCCCGATTAATTCGGTGGATCCTTTTGCTTTAAGAATTTGGCCTGAAAATTCAGGATAAATGAGGTATAGAAAATGTGGTCGCTGATCATCTATCACGAATTCCTAATGCACCTATCATACAAGCTCCGATCAACGAGGATTTCCCAGACGAGCACATCTTAGCCATTTTTAAGGAACCCTGGTAAACGGACATAGTCAATTACCTGGCCACTAGATAATTACCGCTGACTGGACAAAGCAAGACCAATGTCATTTCTTTGCCCAAGTACGGTACTTCTTCTGCGAAGAGCCGTATCTTTTTAAGTATTGTCCCGACCAGATTATTCGATGATGCATACCAGAGGAGGAACAGAGGAGTGTGCTAAGCTTTTGCCATGAACTTGCATGCGGAGGACACTTTGGTCCCAGCAAGACTGCAGAGATGGTTCTACAAAGTGGGTTTTACTGTCCCACTTTGTTCAAAGGCTCATACCATTTTTGCAAGTCACGCAAATTGTCAGAAGATTAGGAAAATTTCAAGAAGAGACATGATGTCCCTGAACCCGATCCTGGAAGTTGAAATTTTTGATGTTGGGGTATCGACTTCATGAGACCATTCTTTAATTCCTTTGGCAACCAGTTCACTTTGGTTGCTGTCGATTACGTCTCTAAATGGGTAGAAGTTGTGCCAATAAAGACCAATGACAACAAAGTGTTATTAAATTTCTCAAAGATAACATCTTCTCCCGATTTGGCACCCCAGAGCGATAATTAGTGATAATGGATCGCATTTCTGCAATAGATTTTTTGAAACCCTGATGCGAAAATATTCCATCAATCACAAGTTATCTACTCTGTATCATCCCCAGACAAATGGGCAAGTCAAAGTCACTAATCGACAGATCAAGCTCATTTTAGAAAAGACTGTCGGACAAAATCGAAAGGATTGGTCGGTCAAACTCAACGATGCAATATGGGCTTACCGCACTGCTTATAAGACAATCCTGGGGATGTCTCCTTATAAAATAATATTCGAAAAAGCCTGTCATCTGCCAGTAGAGTTAGAACACCGTGCCCTCCGGTACATTAAGCAGCTCCATTTTGATTTGAGTAAGGCCGGTGAGCTAAGGAGACTGCATATCGCAGAATTAAAGGAGATACGGAATGAAGCCTACGAGAATACTCGGATCACCAAAATCAGGAATAAACTTTTTCATGATCAGATTATAAACTGGAAAAACTTTGCCCCAGGCAACAAGGTTCTGCTATATAACTCGAGGCTTCATATTTTTGTGGGGAAGCTGAAGACTCGTTGGTCTGGACCGTTCATTGTGCGCATCATTTTCCCACACGGTGCTATGATTATTGAGACCCTAAGAACAACACGGAATTCAAAGTAAACAGGCAAAGACTGAAGCCCTTCTTGACCACTGAGCCTATGACTCGGATGATAGTGTGCTGACTCTTTTTGCCCCGTTATACACCCAACCACAACAATTAAAAGACAAATAAAAAAATTAAATTTTTTTCTTATTGTTTATATGCTTACCTCTTCTACATTTTTTGACATTTCTTTAGCCTATTCGCACTTGGCCGGCCCAAGTCCAAGAAGACGGTGAGGTCATTTCTTCACCCTATTTATTACATTTGTATTTACATCAACATTCATTGAGGACAATGCATTAGATATGTATGTGGGGGGGGGGGTGATAACACTTTTTCTTTCTACCAAAAAAAAAATCTCCAGATTGAAAAGAAATTTCATACTCTTTATAAAAATACAAAGGGTTATAGGAATTAAGTGAACCTTATTAATGAATCTTTATTTTTGCCTAAATAAACAAGAAAAATGGTTTGACTAAGAGTTGGGAGGGATAAGGAAAATAATTCATACCTTTTATTTAGCCTTAGTAGAATATGCATAAATCACACACACATGTTGGGATTTAGAGACACAACTCTAAAATAAAAATAAAAAAATACTGGATAATTGTGCCTCAAGAAGCATGATTACTCACGCCAAAAAATAATAATCAATATATAATATATAAGTAAATCTTGATTTCGTGGCCTACTTTACTTGCATATTTGACCTGAGGGGTGTTTTTCTACTTGGTGCCCTAAAACCATCTGGTTTGGGAGTCATCGGTTGATATGTGTTACATGAGTAAAGTAGAAAGCCTAATGAAACCAAAAATAATAAATAAATATTAATAAAATTAAATGATATTCAAAGAGTTGAAAAGTCCGAAGCACATCACACTTACACATTATGCATATCTATCTAAAGCAAAATAACAGAATGAGTTAGAAGTAAAAGATCCTTTCTAAATTTAAAGAAAACTATAGCTTCTTCTTTTATGAAGGCTAAGTATAGGAGGACTTATGAGGGTTGAACCTAATTCTTACATCATTTGGTCATTTTTACTTAGATGATTGAAAGTTCTTTTTCTTAAAAGAGATTTGCTAACAATTAAATATTTTTTCACTTACTGGATTTTGTGGGTGCAATCTGCTAAAAATCCTCAGGAGACAACACTCCTCCTCTAGGGAAAACCTAGAGGTTTAAAGGCTTGTTGCACATGCTCAGTGCAAAACCTACGAAAGTGGTGTAATAATTTTCTTATTTTATTTTGCTCAGGAAGAGCAAAAAGATAAGTGTGGGGGTGTGATTAGTATCTAATTTTGCATAATTTTTATCATATCCGCATATTTATTTGATATAATATTCTGCTAATAAAGCTTTGCTTGCTTGATCCTAGGTCCATGGTGTGGAAATGAAGAAGAAGACTCTAAATCACCATTTAATGGGTGATTAAAGGCCTACCAAGTAGCCATTGACTTTAGAGTGGAGATTTTGTCAGCTTTGGGCATCAAATTCAGAAACCAGAAGATCCACCTGACAGGGGACAGATAGGACGACATGCTGCCCGAAGCCAGGCGCGTGCCGCCCTGGCATGGCCGCGAAAACGCGGCCAGCGTTGCGTTTCTACGGCCGTACGGGCGCGGGCGCCCGGGTTTTGGGCCAGGGGTCGTCCCCCTGGTGCCTATAAATATCCCGCTGGGGTATGAAGAGAGGCAGATCCAAATTTTTGAGCATTATTGTAATCTTACTTTTAGGATTGTAGTTGTTTTAGTTTCCTTCTTCTTCTAGTTTTACTTTAGCCATTAGTATGAAAGAAAGAGAGTGTGAAAGAGTTGTATTTGAAGTTGACAAGCTAATACAAGTAACTACTTCTCTTTTTTGTTTCCATTTACTTGTGTTTTAAATTTGCTTTTACTTCCTTGTTGTAGTGTAACTCCTTTTCTCTTTACTTCTTTCTTTCACTTTCTTGTTGTAGTGTAACTCCCTTTCTCTTTACTCCTTTTCCTTTGTTGCTTCTTTTACTACCATCTTTAACTAACTCTTCCATTGCATGGCTAACTAATTACTAATCCACTAATCTCTAACAAACTTGATTGATAAACTCAAATGAGTCAATAGTGTCAACTAAGCCTTGTGCAAATAAGAGCTATGATATCTTAAGACGAGGCTTCTAACTCTAACTTATATTCCAGTATTCACTTTCTTATATTCATACTTAACGGGTTTTGATGATCTATGGATTGCATGCTTTACTTATTTTTTGTAAGTTAGAGTTTTTCCTTTTAAGTTTGTCGATACCATTAGTACACTTGTGTCTTCCCCTATTCTCACCTACAATTGGATCTTGATGAGAGTATGTCCAAGTTTTTGCTGTGTTAAGCTAAGTTATAGGAAGAACTTTCACTCGATTTTCACGTGAATAGTTCCTATGCATAAGGGGTATGCTTGCCTATGATCCATCGTGAGGATACATCTTCAAGAAGTTAGGGATTAGTGGGAGCACTTAGTAGAAAGTTAACCATGCGTTTTTATCATTAAGAAAATCTAACTTTACAAACTACCAAATCATTCTCAAATAATTCTTGAAACCAACTTGTTTTCATTTTTTTAATTATTTATTTGAAACAAAGAACTTTCTTTTTTATTGAACAAAGAAGCTGCATCAAGCTTCATCGCTCTCCCTCCTTGTGGATCCGACCCGTATAGCTACTTCGCTACTACGGAAGAATCGCAAAAGTAGTAACATCGACCCACACTCTTTTTACTTATTCTTGTGCTTGTTTTTTGCCGATCAGGTGCATATGACTTTGGGTAAAGTAATAGACTAGATGAGAAATATAATTTGACTTCTTACTTTGATTGATAACAAATTTTTGAATAGAGGCTAAGTTTAGGAATGAAAATTCAGTTTTCCTATAACTTATAGATTGCTTAAATCTTACAATAATATTTCAAATATTTTTCTTTCAAAATGTGCTTTCAAAATACTAACATTTTTCTCTTTCTTTATGGATTTTGTGGATGCAATCCACTGAAAACCCTCACGAGATAAAACTCGTCCTCTAGGTGGAACCTAGAGGCTTAACGGCTTATTGCACATACTTAGTGCAATCGCGTGACCTGCTAAAGTGGTCTAATAATCTTTGATTTAGTTTTATTATTTTGCTCGACGACGAGCTAAAGATAGGTGTGGGGGTGTGATTGCACACATTTATTACATTATTATTTATTATATTTTCACATTTATCATATAATAAATCTGATAAATTTCTTATCTTAAATATCTATTTTGCAGAAGATAATCATGGGGAGAAAGAGGATAAAATCAAATCAATATCAGTTAAATTTAGATTTAACTAGATCTATTTAGTTAAAGGAGGATGATCTCAAATCTAATTTGTTAAATTCAGTTTTTGGTAAATCAAGTGGTTAAATCTAAAGATCAACCGAGAATGACGTCAAATATAAAGTCCAAATCCAAAAGGATAAATAGATAGAGAGAAGGTCAACAAATGCGATGAAGCAAATTTGACTCAGATTCTGACTAGATATATTTTAGTATTTTAATCATAACTTTCGCTACTGAAATTCACATCTAATGATTTAAGATGATCTAGAAAGAAGACTTAAAGGGCTACAACTTTTAATTTGATCACTATTTCTAATTCTATCATTTGATAAGTTATATTCAGCAATCAACACGCCAACAAGCTACAGATCAGAACTGAATATCCACATCAAATCAAGTTTGGAGATAAGGGGAGGATTCAAATTTAGAAATATCCAGCTTTTCCTATCTTCATACTCCTCTAACCTCTGCATTTATCCTATATATACCTGCAATCTCAAAGGCAAAGGGGAACGACCAAGCAGAGATAGATGTAGGCCATTTTTTCATTCTTTTTAGCGTAGGTTTTTATTTTCTTTTATGTAATTTTTTTATTTCTTTATAAGCATAGGTTAGACTAATATTCATGTAAGTAAGAGAGAGAGACTTATGTTGAGAGTGACACCGATGTAACCTTCTCCTTTCTTTCATCGTTTTTACAAGTAATCAAAGGTAACATCTTTATGCTTTTCTTGTTATATGTTCTTCTTCTATTCTACTTTTTCTCTTTTTGGTTTTGATGGATATCTAAGTGAACCTAGAAGCATCAGTATAACCATGTTTGTATGAGTGCCACCGATATTTCATGATGATGTTCTCCACTTCAAGATTCTGTATCATTTCATTTTTGTTCGTCTTGATGATGTAATGCGAATAGGGACTGAGCTCGATCTTATGGCTTATGCGTTGATCGCCTCTGAAGCAAGGTAAAACATGCATGGTTTTCAGGTAAGTAATCAACATGAGGAGGTAAGTTTCTCTTTTAGGTTTTCTTTCTTCTTTTTTAATTCTTTAGTTTAGATCACCCCAATCTTCCAATCATATTTATCACTCTTTTCAATTTCTTTATATATAATCCATTTTTCATTTTCCTCTCTTCTCAATCTTTCACTTTCTTTCTAACTTGATTGTAATTTATTTTCCCTTTCTTTTTAAGAACTAAAAGAAGATCTTTAACCATTCTTTGTAATCTAAATGAGAGCTTATTAAAAAGCTTCCATCGCTAGTCCCTCCTTATGGATCCCGATCCGCATAGCCACTTGCTATTGCGGTAGCATTGAGTACCTTGCACTCTTTATTCTTAAATTCTGAAATTCTCCATTTTGTGTGCAAGTAAAAACTCAATCACATATTTTTAGTCACAATTTCATATTTATTTTTTATAAAATATTACTATTTAATTCATTTATTGTTTAGTAATGTGCAGGCCTCTATAATCTAAGAGAAAGCCTAAAAGCCCACAATAATTGTGAAAATAAATGCTAATTGGAAGGATAAAAGAAGATTCTATTCTATTTCATTTGAATTTGGGTTTTAAATTAATTTACTTTAAATTTAGAGGAGAAAAAGGATAGAACAAGACAAATCCTTATCCCAAATTGAAGATAGAGGTGGACTCCTATTCAAATTCTGGTTGTTTACACCACAAGTCGAAGATAAAGGGAGAAAATTTGAATTTAACCTGGATTTAGAGAAACTTGATCTCCAAGTTATTTAGGAGATTGAAATATTTTAAAATTCGGGGATTAAATGATGATTCTTAGGACAGATCACTAGATGAATGGACCAGATGAAGCTACGCGCCAATCCAGAACCTAGCTCCACAAAAGGCCGCATTGAGTTTTAAGGGAGTGTTCATATAGGACTCTACATCTCAAATCTTCTATAAAAAACTGATTGGTCATCAATAATGCATATTTTTAGTCATATTTTCATACTTAGTTTTATAAAATATTACAATTTAATTCATTTATTATTTGGAAATGTGCAGGCCTCCATAATGTAAGAGAAAGCCCACAAGAAGCCCAAAAGCCCACAATTATCATGAAAATAAATATTAATTGGGAGGATAAAGGAAGCTTCTATTCTCTCCCATTTAAATTTAGGAATTTAATTTAAAATTTAGAAGAGGAAAATAATAGAACAAGATAAATTCTCATCCCAATTAAAGATAAAGGTGGACTCTATTTAAATCTGGTTGCTTGCACCATAAGATGAAGATAAAGGGAGAAAATCTGAATTTAACTCGGAGTTAGAGATAACTTGATCTTCAAGTTATCTAGGAGATCAACATATTTTAAATTCAGGAATCAAATGAAGATTCTGAGGATAGTGTTGGCCCAAAGGCCTATCACCCTAGTTTTGATGATGATCAACTCATGAAGTTATATTTACTAATGATCTTGTGTTTAATTAGTGACAGATTCCTTATCAAGATCTTAGTAGGTGTGGAGCTTCAACAAAGGATTTAAAGTCAAGTTGGAAGCTAGCACCGGTTGATTCACGAGCCTATGCATCAAGAACACATCTAGAGATGAGCTCGGTGGATTGCATTTGGACCAAGTCAAGAAGATGAGAGCCTTCAAGTGAAGACTTCAAGAGGATGAAGACTTGTGTCTAGGTATAAGATTTTTATTTGTTTTAGATAAAAATGTAAAGGATAGATAGTTGGTGGATTGCTCAAGTCTATATCACACACACACTCTTGATAGAACTCTTGATTGAAGTTTTCATTTAAGATTTCTTTTTAGAAAAGAATTTTTATTTAGAAAAAGATTTTTCTTTGTGACAAAATATTATTTTGGTTTTTGGTATTTCATAGTTACATATCTTATATCCAAAACCATACTTAGAGCCTATTGTCAAAAACTAGATATTCATCTTGATTGTGTAGTGGATCATATCCATACACACTATGCTTTTAGAGTATATCTTGTTTTTGTATTTGATGAAAGTTTGGAAAAA
The DNA here is from genome assembly GCA_038442645.1 of Agave tequilana. Lineage (NCBI taxonomy): Eukaryota > Viridiplantae > Streptophyta > Magnoliopsida > Asparagales > Asparagaceae > Agave > Agave tequilana. The sequence continues at coordinate 265,720 of JAVJIF010000984.1, forward strand.
CATGTTGATATTTCAAAACCAAGTTTAGTGCTTTATGTCAAAAACTAGATATGTCATCTTGATTGTGTAGTGGATCATATCCACACACACTATGCTTTAAAGTGTATCTTGTTTTTGTATTTGATGGAAATTTGGAAAAACATATTTTTAGAAAAACAGTTTTATTATGAGCCAATATTTCCAAGTTACAAAAATAGTCAAATCTTCAATAACATGCCTTGATTTTGTGCAAGCATGTTTCTATATCATAAAACTATTTTTGTAGAATTTCTAAGTATTTATGGGATTTTTATTTAGCCAAAAGACCAATCCTTAATCCCTATTTTCTGGTTCTGCCAGTTCTGATTTTTCAGAACTGACAGAGGCCGGTCGACCGGGTCGGTCGACCGGACGTGCACGACGTGCACGCCAGTGTGCACTGGAGAACGGTCGACCGGGCCGGTCGACCGCTTCAGAAGGCTTTGCTCTCGGGAAGTATCGGTCGACCGGGCCGGTCGACCGACAGAGAGTTTTCTCTCTTCTCCAGTTGCGCGGTCGACCGGGGGCCGGTCGACCGGAGGCTGCAACGGTCGGATTTTTGAACGTTGCCGGTCGACCGGACCGGTCGACCGGCAGCTCTGACAGAACCCAAACGGCTCTATTTCTGCATAGCCTATAAATTGGGGTCTTGTCAACTGCTTTGAGGTTAAGATTTGGAGATTTCTAAGCCAGTTTTTCCTAGACATTTTCAGAAGTTTTCTCCACAAAATAGAGTGCAAATACTTCCCATCTAAAAGGGATTTTTATCAAGAGAGTGTAAAAGTGATTTCTTGTGTTTTTCACCATAGCTTTCTTTCCTTGATTTCTCACACTTCACTTGAGCATCTCATAGACATATCTATCCTATAGGAAAGTGTTGTAGTGAGTTTGTAATTGGTGATCAAGTGTTAGATCACAAAGAGATTTCCTTTGTATTTGAGGAGACGGGCAAGTGTGCTCGTTGGTGGTTAGAGTTCGGTTGTGAACTCTTGGTGGTTTGAGGTGCGGCCTCGGCGAGTCGGTGGACTTGCGTGTGTAAGGGACTTTGGAGTCCGAGAGCTTGTAGGTGTTGCGGCACCGAGGAGAGATCCGGTGGGATCTTACATAGTGGAAATCCTCTTCGTGTGTCGAAGGCGGGGATGTAGAGCAAGTGTGCTCGAACCTCGAAACAAATCCTTTGTGTTTGCGATTGCTCACTCTTGCTCTCTTTCTCTTTTTGTCTCTATTTTATATCTTGCATTCAATTTATTGTGCTCATCTTATATATGCATGATATATTCCCTTGTGCTCATAATTGATATACATACTTGCTGGGATTGTGTTAACACTAGTATTCAACCAAGAGAGCCAACGCGGCACCTCAACCCATTCAAGGGGAATCTAGAGGAGCTTGTCCAGAGCCTCGCAAGGGGAATTCGGCAAACACTCTTGTGTTATACATAAGTGTTTAATTAAAAGAAGTTTAATTTGGTCAACTTAGTTTTAATTCCGCATTATTTGTTCATAAGTGACCATTAGATTAGCCATCACCTATTCACCCCCCCCCTCTAGGTGATCTTACAATTGGTATCAGAGCTAGTGCTCTTGATTTGGGTCTAACAACCTAAGAGTTAAAGATCCTCCTTTAGGCTAATCAAATATTTTTGTAAACACACACCTCACCATGGACTTCATGTCACCACCACCTTTGATATTCTTAACATCCAAACTTGGAAGGTTAAGATGTCATTGTACCTCAAGGCCTTAGGAATTCATGCTTATCTTGCTACTACTATAATGATTATTGTTCAAATAGCAAGTACATTGAGGCTAATGCAAAAGCCCTTCATGCTCTTAAATGTACCCTAAATGATGATTATTTATCTAGGGTTTCTAACATTGAATCGGCTTTTGTAGCTTGGAACATCATCACCTCCCTTGGCGAAAAGGATCTATATTATGCCGGGAGCGATTCGGACGTTGGAAGCAACACCTCCAACACATGCTTTATGGTCCAAGGGGATAACCCCCTTGAGGTAAATTCCGAATCCGATGATGAGGATATGTCATATGATGAGCTCACTTCTTTTTTTGCCAAACAATTCTTGAAAAATATGACATGATTAAGAAAGAAAATAAAAATTTGAAAAGAACATTGCTTGCATGCATATAGAACAAGATTCATTTAAATCTAACATTGCATTTGGAAAAAGACAACAAAAACTTGAAAAAGAATTTTGATTGCATGCTTAAAGAAAAGATTCATTAGCAAACAAGATTGCATGCTTAGAAAAAGAAAAAGAAGATTTGAAAGATAAAAATGTTTCCTTAATGTCCAAATTGAATATTTTATGTGAAGGAAATATGATTTTGAAAAATAAGATGATTTGGTGGAAAAACAAAAGGAAGTTGTTTTTCAAGAAAATAAATCTTTGAAAAGAAAAATTTGTGAAAAAGAAAAAGATTTTGTTTCACAAAAGAAAAGAAAATTGTCTCTTCATCTCATCATGCTTTACATACCACCACTAATGAGATTGAAAATTTGAAATAAAATTGATAATTTGAGCTCTAATTTGAGCTCATGTGCATTCAATCATACTAGATTGGAATCCTTGTTTCAAAAGAAACAAGTTCCTCATACTCATGCACATCATCATCATGACCATGCTTATGATGCACATCATGCTCACACTCCCACTCATAAGTATGCTAAGTGTACACATGTACACATTGTGGCCGCAAAGGCCATCTAAGAAAATTTTGTTATGAAAGGTTAAATGTTCTTATTTTTGATAAAAATAAAAATGCTTGGGTTCCTTACAAAGCTAACCCCATAGGACCCAAGAAAATATGGGTACCAAACCCCCACCTTTTGCTTGTGATGTAGGGGAGGGCTCTCTCAAACGTGAGAGGGATGGTACCTTGGTAGTGGATGCACTGGACATGATGGACATACTTTTGGGTTGCATCGCTATCAAGGAGCTTTGGTGGATCAACCACCATGCTAGGAGCTTTGGAGTTGGTAACAATTTCTAAACTCCTATTTCATTTATGTACATGCTTGTTCATTCATAATATTCATAGCATGTTCATATTTTAAGATTTTGTGTGCTTTATGTGGTAGTTACATGCTTAGATGTAGATTTGTCAAACTTGTATGTATACATATACAAATAGTGAACTACAATTGATTCTTAAATATTTGGACTTCATGCTCACTGTATCCACTTTATGTATTTGTATAGACTAGTTTTGATGATTCTCCTTTATACATGTTTTGCCAATTTTTATGATTTACTTCATGTATATGCATGTTTAATTCAAATCTAGTAAATATACATGTATACCCGTGAGTCTCTAGCTTTCATGCAAATATTTGATAGACTCTTTTACATTTTTGGGATATGTATGTGTATTGTTAGATTTGTATAATTCATACATATACCATGAAGATTGTAGTTTTTTTAATAAAAATGATTTTGTGTTGATTTGATAACAATGATTTCTATGTGATTTGAGCTTCAATGACAACTTTCATGAAAATACTATTTACATAACCTTTGAACACTCATCTTTTATTCAAAAATATATTTATGAGCTTTATGGACTATGAGTGCTTGGATTTTTATGTACTTAGTCTCATTCATGAAAAACATATGATTTGACATATTTGAAGGATCTTTAACTAGTTTTCAAAAACAATTTATACTAGTTATGTATTCTTCAAATAGTTTTTGAGATTGTCACATGATTCAATTTTTCTTAAAATTTAATGCTTCATGATTTGAATATTAGTTTATATGTTAGTTTTGTCAACACTAGGATTTATACTTGAACATATCATGGGCCTCAAAAGATCTATTAGTAAGTGTGCTTAAATGCTTATTTGAACCCTTGAAATGTACTTGTATTGCTTAGTTTTGATGATTCATACATATTTAAACTTATGTTCACCTTTTGGATTTGATTTATGATCATGTGCCTTTTATTTCATGTATATGTGTATTTTGCCAAACCTTAAAATATACATGTATAACTCTTGAGTCTTTTGCCTTCAATACAAATCCATTCATATAGACTCACTTGAGTTTAAGAGATATGTATGTATATTTCATGTATTGTCAAAACATACATATATCTTGACATATAGATTTTGTTTTCAATGATTTAATAAAAAAAAAATGTGAGATGATTTTGATGTTTATGATTTTCTAAGGAATATTGTACCTTATTGCCATTTTCATGATGCCATGTTTCACATAACATTAGTTACACTCACTTCTTTGAAACTATTTGGACTTTATAGATTAGAGTGTTTGAGTGTTTGTGTTTCATTGCTATTTCATGAAAATCCTTAGATTTATTCCTTGATAGAAGGATTTCGTACTAGTTGTTAAACACTCTCATTTAACTAGTTCGAATTCTTCATGTGTTGTTAATGCTAAGCTTAATTCAAATCTTATTTTTCAAGCTTATGCATTAGATTTTAAAATGGTATCAATATTTTTTATTTGATATCAAAGAGAAAATTCAAAATTTGTTTTGATAAAATAGAATTAATGATTTTGTTCTGATGAGAAAAATTCCAAATTTTGATTTGTATTGCCCCTCCTTGACTTCTTTATTTTGACATAAAGGGGGAGAAAATTTGTTGATTTGATTTTACTTTGAACCCTTTGTTGATGATTGACAAAAAGGGGGAGAAGTATTTGTGTTTTTGTTTTGATATATATGCATGATTTCCTTACTTAAGGGGGAGAAGTATTTGTCCTTCTTACTTAAGGGGAATAAGATTTGTATTTATGCATATGTGTTTGATTTATGCAAATAGGAGTAAAAAGATTTTGATTTATGCTTGTTGCATCTCCATATTTGCATCTATTTCATGTGCTTCATGATCATATTTATTATTTATTTTGTATGCATGAGTTAAGGGGGAGCTTCTTTGAAGCTTTACTTTAATCCATGCATATATAACGTCATGAGTTTGTCATCATCAAAAAGGGGGAGATTGTTGGCCCAAAGGCCTATCACCTAGTTTTGATGATGATCAACTCATGAAGTTATATTTACTAATGATCTTGTGTTTAATTAGTGACAGATTCCTTATCAAGATCTTAGTAGGTGTGGAGCTTCAACAAAGGATTTAAAGTCAAGTTGGAAGCTAGCACCGGTTGATTCACGAGCCTATGCATCAAGAACACATCTAGAGATGAGCTCGGTGGATTGCATTTGGACCAAGTCAAGAAGATGAGAAGCCTTCAAGTGAAGACTTCAAGAGGATGAAGACTTGTGTCTAGGTATAAGATTTTTATTTGTTTTAGATAAAAATGTAAAGGATAGATAGTTGGTGGATTGCTCAAGTCTATATCACACACACTCTTGATAGAACTCTTGATTGAAGTTTTCATTTAAGATTTCTTTTTAGAAAAGAATTTTTATTTAGAAAAAGATTTTTCTTTGTGACAAAATATTATTTTGGTTTTTGGTATTTCATAGTTTACATATCTTATATCCAAAACCATACTTAGAGCCTATTGTCAAAAACTAGATATTTCATCTTGATTGTGTAGTGGATCATATCCATACACACTATGCTTTTAGAGTATATCTTGTTTTTGTATTTGATGAAAGTTTGGAAAAACATGTGATATTTCAAAACCAAGTTTAGTGCTTTATGTCAAAAACTAGATATGTCATCTTGATTGTGTAGTGGATCATATCCACACACACTATGCTTTAAAGTGTATCTTGTTTTTTGTATTTGATGGAAATTTGGAAAAATATTTTTGAAAAACAGTTTTATTATGAGCCAATATTTCCAAGTTACAAAATAGTCAAATCTTCAATAACATGCCTTGATTTTGTGCAAGCATGTTTCTATATCATAAAACTATTTTTGTAGAATTTCTAAGTATTTATGGGATTTTTATTTAGCCAAAAGACCAATCCTTAATCCCTATTTTCTGGTTCTGCCAGTTCTGATTTTTCAGAACTGACAGAGGCCGGTCGACCGGGTCGGTCGACCGGACGTGCACGACGTGCACGCCAGTGTGCACTGGAGAACGGCGACCGGGCCGGTCGACCGCTTCAGAGAGCTTTGCTCTCGGGAAGTATCGGTCGACCGGGCCGGTCGACCGACAGAGAGTTTTCTCTCTTCTCCAGTTGTGCGGTCGACCGGGCCGGTCGACCGGAGGCTGCAACGGTCGGATTTTTGACCGTTGCCGGTCGACCGGACCGGTCGACCGGCAGCTCTGACAGAACCCAACGGCTCTATTTCTGGCAGCCTATAATTGGGGTCTTGTCAACTGCTTTGAGGTTAAGATTTTGGAGATTTCTAAGCCAGTTTTTCCTAGACATTTTCAGAAGTTTTCTCCACAAAATAGAGTGCAAATACTTTCCATCTAAAAGGGATTTATCAAGAGAGTGTAAAAGTGATTTCTTGTGTTTTTCACCATAGCTTTCTTTCCTTGATTTCTCACACTTCACTTGAGCATCCATAGACATATCTATCCTATAGGAAAGTGTTGTAGTGAGTTTTAATTGGTGATCAAGTGTTAGATCACCAAAGAGATTTCCTTTGTATTTGAGGAGACGGGCAAGTGTGCTCGTTGGTGGTTAGAGTTCGGTTGTGAACTCTTGGTGGTTGAGGTGCGGCCTCGGCGAGTCGGTGGACTTGCGTGTGTAAGGGACTTTGGAGTCCGAGAGCTTGTAGGTGTTGCGGCACCGAGGAGAGATCCGGTGGGATCTTACATAGTGGAAATCCTTCGTGTGTCGAAGGCGGGGATGTAGAGCAAGTGTGCTCGAACCTCGAAACAAACCCTTTGTGTTTGCGATTGCTCACTCTTGCTCTCTTTCTCTTTTGTCTCTATTTTATATCTTGCATTCAATTTATTGTGCTCATCTTATATATGCATGATATATTCCCTTGTGCTCATAATTGATATACATACTTGCTTGGGATTGTTGTTAACACTAGTATTCAACCAAGAGAGCCAACGCGGCACCTCAACCCATTCAAGGGGAATCTAGAGGAGCTTGTCCAGAGCCTCGCAAGGGGAATTCGGCAACACTCTTGTGTTATACATAAGTGTTTAATTAAAAGAAGTTTAATTTGGTCAACTTAGTTTTAATTCCGCATTATTTGTTCATAAGTGACCATTAGATTAGCCATCACCTATTCACCCCCCCTCTAGGTGATCTTACAGATAGATCTCCACATGAATGGACAAGACGAAGCCATGCGTCAAATACGTGACCAAACACCACAAAAATGCACGACAAGCTTTTTTTGTCGCGAAAATGCGACAATCCTAGGGCCTCGTGTGTTGAGTTTTGAAGGAGCCATTCTACTGGGACTCTATTTCTCAATCTCCTATAAGTACCCTGAAGAGCAAGAGAGAAAAAAGCATCTCAGAGATTGAGTATAGGATCATTTGTTTAGCCATTTATTTTTGAATTTTCATTGTATTATCTAGATTTTAATTTGAAGAAAAAGATTTTTGAAGAAGAAGAAAGACTTTGTAATTGGCCAGTGACAATTAATAAAAGGTTCATTTTTCTTTTCATCTCTCTTGTTCTTTAATTTTGTTGTTATTACTTTAGTTTGCCTATTTTCTTTTCTTCTTTCTTTCTGATGCAAATTTTCCTTCTTCATGATATATCTGTTAAAAATAAAAATATAATTAACTAATTTATCTTGTAGTTTGGTAATCTCGCGATCAACTTAAGTTTAGTCTAAAAAGATGAACTGATTGAACTCTATGCTTGTTTGAAACCCTAGATTAAATTGATGTTCTTTAAGATGAATAATTAGTTAAGTTGAACAAATTTATGGTTGCACTTTTTAATGGTTACTCTTAATTCATATTTAGATACTTTGATAGCATCATGTTAGGTTTAAAAGACTTTTCTTATGCAATACATAGAAACTAGGATGAACTAAAATTTAATTTTATTTAGTGTACTCTAATTAGGATTTACATTATTCTTTAGTCATCTTATTTGATTCTCAATCAAAACCTTAGGGTAGATCTTTATAGATTCAACATGATGTTCTCCCTTCTTAGACTAATACTTGGTTATGTTAGATGATTAGTGGATTATAATTTCTTTTGCTTAATTAAATCTCTTACTTACAACCAAAATCTCTTTTTCCAAACTATCTGTGCAGAGAAATCGTTCCGAAAAGCTTCCATCGCATCCCTCCATGTGGATCGATCTGTCTAGCCTCTGCTATGCAGTTATATTGAGTAGACACTAAGAACTCTTTGACCTTAACTCTTGACTTTACTTTCTATTCATTTTCTTTTCTCAATCAAAAACCCTGAAGAGCAATAGAGAAGAGGCATCTCAGAGCAGAGATCACATCTAGGGTTTAATTTTAGTTAGCTTAATTTTAGTTTAGATTCTGAATTCCATGTAATTTTAGTCTTTGTACGAGGAGAAAGATGATCATTGTAATTGAATCGTGACAATCAATAAACAAGTTCTATCTTTCTCATTCCTTTGTTGGTTTTTAGATTTGCTTTTTCTTGCTTTCTTATTTCTTGCTTTCTTTTATTTGCTTTGCTTACCATGATGTTTAGGTTTATCTTTTCTCTTCGCTTGCTAAGATATCATCACCATCACACCTAATATCTAATAGATAATCAGATTAGATCATATGCATGCCTATTCCAATATTTATTCTTGAAGACTCGTGAGGATAAGAAACTTGGTTAAACACTTTTAATTGTTCTTCTTAATCTATACTTGATAATTATCTTAATATCTTAATGTTCAACTTTAATAAGTGTTAGAGTTAAAGATTTGCTTGTACTTACTAATGATCTTTCTTACTTTATACTTGACCGACAATCTTGATATTATAATGTTACATCTTGATTTGTGCTATTTCAACCCATACCCTAGTTTCTGTCTTGTGTACCTTACTTGATTTTGTTGTTGAATATCATGTTTAGGATTTGAAGTGAAGTAATTATCTATCTAGCGTTAGCATGTATGATGGTCGATTATTAGTGAGCTATGAACTTTTTTTTGGCTAACACTTTCTCCCAATACAATCCATTTTTTCTCCTTTTAAGTCCTAACAACAGAGAAGATCATAAGAAGGCAACAGTACTGAAAAGCTTCTATCGCATCTCTTCCTGAGGTTCGACTGCTTTAGCCCTAGATACTGCGGTCAAATTGAGGAAGCTAGAGACACGCTTCAATCCATATAACTTCACTCTAACCCCTTATTTAATCTCTGTTTTTTTCTAATCAAATTTTGGCACCATTGCCTAAGAGGTAACGGTATACATTATTTTCTAACTAAATTCTTCTCTGTTTATGCGTACAAGGACAGTTACAAGTAGTTGGCATCTGAAAAGGATTATAAGTACTTCATAGCACTACCCTATAGGCAAAAAACCAAAAGCTTCAGGAAGGGATTTCTGTTTTCTTTTGTAGCCATTGAAACTGAGTTCTGCATCTGCTGCAGTTGTTAGATTTTTACTGTAACTTATTTAGACACTGTTTCTAACAATAACAATAACTCGTGATTGAAATTTAAAAACCGGATAGACTTGCATCTAGACATTTGTCTATTTTTATTTTAAATTTTCAATTACTATTAAAGAGTGTTGGAGATCGAGGTAAGTGATCGTGGGAAAACCGTGCACGAAAAGTATATGTTTTAAAATCAAGAGTTAAAGTGTGTGTGCTTTGGCTTCCTCGATACTTCTGTTATAGTATAGAGGCTAAAACGAGTCGAATGTATAAGGACAGGAGGCAATAGAAGCTTACACGGTATGTTCACGTGTATGTTAATGGTTCTTCAATGTTTGAAAGAATGAAAAGAAAAGGAAACAAAGAATGAAAAGAGAAGTACGGTGAAAACAAAGAAGTTGGAAACATAGAAAAGAATGTATTTGTGGTTTTTAATATATTTCTAAAATAAAGGGAAAAAGAAAGAAAACCCATGGCTATTAACTACTAATGACTCCACCAACATGCTAATCTCTTAGTGATAGTTGCCTTATATGTATCATTGTCCATCACTAGTTCTTGGTTCAAGAGCTTTTCAAAGCATGACCCATATGTTAACTCATCACATCCAAACTCAACAAAACAAGAGCAAGCTACACTTAAATTATCAAAACTAAATAAGAGTAAGCATGGAGTAAAGTAATGTTAGCTTGTTAGAGCGTTAGGATATTAGATTATTAGATCCATCATCATGAGCCATCAATGGCTCTTGCAAGAGCAAGGCCAAGTAGAGACTATTAAATTTATATGGATTATCAAGTAAGAAGTTAGACTAGTTAGTGGTTAGTATTAGTTGCCATGATAGAAAAGATTAGCTAGACATGTAAAGAGTTAGAAAAGAAGCAAATAGAGATAAAAGAAGAACCTTTCATAGAGTGTCATCCTCCATTATAAGAACTTTCTCTTCTATCCTATGTTCACTCTCTTTCCTCTTACATGATCTATAAAAAAAAAAATACAAACAATAACTAAACTAAACTATCCTAAACTATAACATGGAGAAGAAACTACCCAAACTCTTTGTATTTCTTCAACTGAAGAACCCCAGGGGGTATATATAGGCACCAGGAGAAAGGGGGCCAGAGGACAACCCCTGGCCAAAGCACGGGTGCGACCGCGCCCGTACGGCTGCGGAAACGCGACCATAGCCGCGTTTTGTGGCTATTATGGTCGCGTTCCTATGGCTCTTCTAGATCCGCGCGCGTGGCGCCGCCTGTCGCGCGCTGTCGCGTCTGTCCCCTGTCGATTGCAGGTCCCAGTTTCTAGTTTTGAGCCCCTGGTTTTGATGAAACTGCTCTCCAAGGTCAAGGGCTATATTATAAGCATTTAATCACCCATTAAATGACGATTTAAGGTCTTCTTCTTCATTGCACACTATGGACCTAAAAACATACAAGAGAGGTATTATTAGCAGAATTTAATATGAAATAAATGTGAAGTTGTGATATGAAATATATAGTTTTAGAGACTAATCACACCCCCACACTTATCTTTTGCTCGTCCCAAGCAAAACAAAAAACTAAGAAAATTATTACACCACTTTCGTAGGTGACGCGATTGCACTGAGTATGTGCAACAAGCTGTTAAACCTCTAGGTTTTCCCTAGATGAGGAGTTTTGTCTCCTGAGGGTTTTCAACGTATTACACCCAAAAAATCGATCAAGAAAGAAATTAAATGTTAGTATTTTGAAAATGCATTTTGAAATAGAGAATAGAATTGAAGTATTTTTGAAAATATAAGTGATCCAAGGTCCGAGGTTAACAAGAAATTGTTTTTCCTTAAACTAAGTCGAAATGCAAAATCTTGTTATAAATTAAATGTAAGAATCAAAATTGAATCGATTCTTTGATTTTTCATAAAACTCTTAGAAAAATATGTATTTTATGAAATGTGAATATTTGGGGGATATCGACTCAAACTTTCATGTCATTGATTTTTGTATATTTATTTTTTAATTTTTTTATTTTTTTCTTCCCTTAGTTTTCTTAGGCTTTCTTATTTACCCAGGTAGTAAGCCTTTAGCCGGTGACTCCCTAACTAGATGGTCTTAGGACACCAGATGAGAAAGCATCTCTCGGACTTAAGGACTCGAGTAAACAAGGCCATAAAACTAAAGGGGATTATTTTGTTTTTATCCACCATTTTTGGTATGAATAATCATGTTTCTTGAGGCATAATTACCCAACTTCAATTAGCGATTATTATTATCATCATTTTGTTTTAATATATTTTTTATGATATTTTCAGTCTTTGTTTCAATCCCAAAAATTGTGTAAGTGTGAAGTGCATTATCTAAAGCGAAAAATTTAAGATCAAATTATCTTTCCAATCTTACTTTCTTATCCTAAAATTTAAACAAGATCTATTATTTTGACTTGGTTTAAAATTTCATAATTTTAGGTCTTCCTAATTCCTAAGATAATCTTAATTTTCTTAAAAATAAATCAAAACTATTTATCTTGTTTCAAAAAGTTTTATAAAAAGAAAAGAAAAGATTTTTTTATACAAAAGAAAATTTTAAAAATCTCCTAAAAGAAGTGTAAAAGAAAGAAAATATAAAACTACCTATGTTAGTAAACCCTCCCCACACTTATCTCATGTATTGTCCTCAGTGCATCGTGAATGTGTATATACATGAAACAAATGGAGAGAGAAGGAAACTTAACTCATGGTGGTGGCTCCGTTGGTGGTCTGACTGGGCCGAGCATTGCTACCCAGTCAAGATATAGTGGATCTTACAAAATCCTACCAGTGACCTCTCTAATATGACCTAGTAAAAGAATGACTGAGTGAATGATCTTATTTAAAAATTAACCCCATCTAATTTTCAATTTTCAAAATAATTACTGAGTCATTTTTTTCAACATCCTTATCCAACAATGAAGTGTGATTTTGAAGATGATTGATTTGGATTCAAATGGAATAGAAATAAAAATCGATACCGACTCAGGAATTTGACTCAAATCAAGTCGAGATTTAAAAGGAGGAGTCGAAATTGGTTCAAAAATGGCGTCCTAACCAAAGAATTGAGGTTCACACACTTTCCCCATCAATGAAGTATGATTATAAGATATTAGTGATTCAATTTCACGGTGTACTGGTACAGGATTCAATGTTGACTCTGGAATAGAAAAAAAATTTGGTAAAGATACCGGAGTCATTATTGAACCAAAAGGTGAAATGGAATTACCAACTTGAGGTTCAGGATCACTTTCAAGCTCAAGTTCAATTTTACTCAATCTAACTAAAAACAAATCACCATTAAATAAAAAAATATTCCCTATCCAAATTCATTTGGGTACAATTCATTTTATATGACAAATCCATCTTTCCATCTACCAACCTCTTTTCTGAATTTTCATCTCCAACCAACCCTCTTATCTTTTACATCCTATCCTATCATTTAGTGAAATAATTTTAATAAGCCATCTCATTCTTCAAAATAGTGCCCCTCGTAAGGATATTCGTTAGGATGAGGTCTAAATTAGTTTCACAAATTTCAAAGACCTATGAGCGAACCTATCCATCACATCAATTAGAATTCAGTAACAATCATAAGGAGGGCACACAAATTTCACACCAAATGCTAAGTAACAATGTTTCATACTGGGCCCACGCAGAGATGATGACTAAGAAGTTAGCGGTTGAGAAAGAGGAGAATTTATTTTCTACTTAACCTTTTCTTGATTCAAAACTAAATAGACCTATGTCAATTGAGGAACACATCAATTGAGATAGAATGAAAAAAGTCCAAAGTAGAAAACACATGTCAATTCTAAATCATATTCATCTTCATGAAGAAAACGAGTTTAATAATGAACCCGATGAGGAAGTATGCGAATTAAACGACTATCGTTGATATCGAGACAAACTGACTAGAGAGCAGTTGGCAGAACATTCACCTTGTAAGGAGCAAGTTGAGTCGTATAGTAAGGATATATGTGACGATGAATCTTTGTGTTTGGATGAAGTGTTTCAAGATAATTTGGATACACATACACCTTTCAAGGAAACAATTGAATTATATTGTTAGGATGTTAGTGAAGATGATGAGCTTCTATTTCTTGATATATTATTAACGGATGAGTGTGATTTAAGTATCCTAAGAATGTCACGTCTAGAGTTCCCTTTGAGAGAAGGAAGCATGATTTAAGTATCTTCACATTCAATGAACCAACTAATAATCAATCATTTGAAAACATAACTCAAGAACCTCAAATTCGCAAAAGCTTCAAAAATCTCTTTGAAGATGAACTTAACTGTTTGGATGAATCGATTAGGGATGCTTGGTTAGTTATATATACTGAAAGACATGATTAATTCAAATCTTGAGGAGATGTATGAGGAAAAGCTAAAAATTCTAAATATTCATATTATTTATGCGCCAACTATAATGTATAACGAGGATGAATTTGTGAAGAGTGGTGGAGGAAAGAAGGAGAAAGTTGTGGAAAATGATGTACAAGATCGAGAGGATAAAAACAAAACTGACAAAAAGATTGACCTCTCCAATTTCACCACTAAGGAGGATATATGGAATGATGGAAAGCGAGCTCGAGGAAGAAACTGTGCAAATTGGTAATATCACCTCTCTTAAACTTTATTTCATGCATTCATACATTTCATTCATACATTGAGGATAATGTATGAGATAGGTGTGAGGGAGGATTCACTAACATACTAACATATACTAACATTGGTAGGTTTACAAACAATTTTTTTCTTTTAAAACTTTTTGAAAAAGAAAACAATATTTTTAGTTATTATTGTAAGTGATTAAGTTAATTTTAAGGAATAAGAAAATCATAATTCGGATTTCTTAATACTTGATCAAAATAAGAGTATCTGTTTGATTTTTAGGTTTAGGAGAAAAATTAGAAAAGTAATTTAGCCTTGATTTTTACCTTGATGAAATATGTATACTTTATACACTTACGCACGTATGATTCAAAACAAAGACTCTTGTGCCTTAGAAAAAAAATATATCAAACCTAATTATTGATTTGCTAGGTGATTTGGCCTAAGAAATCCTTGGTATTTATGCGAAAGGTAATTAGTAAGTTTGAAAAAAATTATATAAATATAATATATGTATTAACACATCTAATAGAGAACCAGTTAGGCATTAGGACCTCAGGAAGCATTGATACTTATATGAAAGAAAATTAGATGAGTTATACATTTTAAAAAAAGAAAAAGTGCTTAAAGGGCAATGAAGTGGTAATACTTCAAACTTCTTTCAAAAAATAATAAAAAAAGGAAAAAAAGGGTTGTATATATACAAGGTATAAGAGTTGAAGTTGAAGAATCCCGAGTCAAAACTCACAGTCACAAAGGTGCATATGACTTATGATAAAATAATATACTAAGTGAGAAATTCAGTTTTAATCCTAACCTAAATTGATAATGAATATTTGCATCAAGATTAAGTATACGAATGAATAATTTTGTGATCCTAAAACTTATGTATTACTTGATTTCCTCAAAAATATTTCAAATATTCTTTTTTAAAATAGAATTTCAAAAATACTAACATTTTATTTTTTCTTTATAGATTTTGTGGATGTAATTCACTGAAAATCCTCACGAGATAAAAATCGTCCTCTAGGGGTAACCTAAATGTTTAAGGCTTGTTGCTTATGCTAAGTGAAATCGTGATTCTTCTGAAAGTGAGTTATGTTAGATTAGTTTAATTTAGATTTTTCTTTTTTGTTTTACTCGAGGACGAGTAAAAGATAGATGTGGGGGTGTAATTGATCATCAATAATGCATATTTTTAGTCACATTTTCATACTTATTTTTTATAAAATATTATTATTTAATTCATTTATTATTTAGTAATGTGTAGGCCTCCATAATCCAAGAGAAAGCTCATAAGTGCACAATTATTATGAAAATAAATGCTAATTAGGAAGATAAAGGAAGCTTATATTCTGTTCTATTTGAATTTGGGTTTAAATTAATTTAATTTAAAATCTAGAGGAGAAACAAGATAGAACAAGACAAATCCTCATCCCAAATTGAAGAAAGAGGAGACTCCTATTCAAATTTTGATTGCTTACACCATAAGTCGAAGATAAAGGGGAGAAAATTTGAATTTAACCCGGATTTAGAGATAACTTGATCTTCAAGTTATCTAGGAGATCAAAATACTTCAAAATTTGGGGATTAAATGTCTGAGGATAGATTACAAGATGAATGGACCAGATGAAGCTACACACTAAAATCCAGAACCTAGCTCCACAAAAGGGGCGTTTTCTCTTGTTTAGCCGTGGAAACGCGGCTATCTGGAGGCCGCATGCGCGGAGTTTTAGAGGAGTGTTCATATGGGACTCTACTTTTCAAATCTCCTATAAAAACTCCTGAAGAGCAACAGA
This sequence comes from Agave tequilana, assembly GCA_038442645.1. Taxonomy (NCBI): domain Eukaryota; kingdom Viridiplantae; phylum Streptophyta; class Magnoliopsida; order Asparagales; family Asparagaceae; genus Agave; species Agave tequilana. Next base: position 281,626 of record JAVJIF010000984.1, read on the forward strand.
GAGAGGCATCTCAGAGCAGAGATCACATCTAGAGTTTAATTTTAGTTTAGATTCTGAATTTCCATGTAATTTTAGTCTTCGTACGAGGAGGAAGACGACCATTGTAATTGAATTGTGACAATCAATAAACAGGTTTAACCTTTCTCATTCCATTGTTGGTTTTTAAATTTGCTTTTTCTTGCTTTCTTTATTTATTTCTTTCTTTTATTTTCTTTACTTACCATAATATTGAGGTAGATCTTTTCTCATGGCTTGCTAAGATATAATCACCATCACATATAATGTCTAGTAGATAACTGGATTAGATCATATGCATGCCTACTCCAATCTTTATTCTTGAAGACTCATGAGGATAAGCAACTAGATTAAATACTTTTTAATTGTTCTTCTTAATCTATACTTGATAATGATCTTGATATTATAATGTTTAACTTTGATACGTATTAGGGTCAAAGATTTGCTTGTACTTTCTAATAATCTTTCTTACTTTATACTTGACCGACAATCTTGATATTGTAATGTTACATCTTGGTTAGTGTTATTTCAACCCGTACCTTAGTTTCTGTCTTATGTACCTTACTTGATCTTGTTGTAGAATATCATGTTTAGGATTTGAAGTAAAGTAATTATCTATCTAGTGTTATCATGTATGGTGGTCGATTAATAGTGAGCTATGAACTTTTTTTTAACACTTTCTCCCAATATAATCCATCTTTTCTCTTTCTAAGTTCTAACAACAAAGAAGATCATACGAAGGCAACAGTACCGAAAAGTTTCTATCACATCTCTCCCTGAGATTCGACTCGCTTTAGCCCTAGCTACCGCAGTTAAGGAAGACAGAGACATGCTTCGATCCAGATAACTTCACTCAACTCCCTTACTTAATCTTTGTTTTTCCCTAATCAACATCCACATGTGTATATGTACTCTATACACACGTGCACACACTCACACTCATGTGCACACACACATATTGAATACATACATTCACACATGTACACACCTATGCATAAAGAGAAATTAACGCACATACTTGAATTCATATATACACACAATAATAAACACTCACATTATTACACACATTAACATACACTTACACACTCAACCAACACACAGACGCACACAACCATATACATTCACACACACACACACAAGCACATATATACATACACATTATCATCATACTTACACAAACAAAGAAAACACACATGCACAAATATATATAGAAAGAAAGAAGGAAGATAAAACTTACGGCAAGGGCCAGGGATCGGCTATGGGGTCAGGTGCGCGTCAACGGAGGGTGGGGAGAATGACGGAGTTGTCGGAGAGGGGAGGGGGTGTGCTCGCGCTTGCCGACGGAGAAGATTGAGCTGCTGGAGGAAGAGAAGGCTCGACCGAGGGCCGGTGGGGACTTGGGTGCTCACGGCCACTAGTGATGGCGTCGTGGAGTGGGGAGGTGCTCCGACAATGGTGCGATAGCCATGGGAGTTAAGCTCGAGGCAGAGGAGGAGAAGGCCATGGAAGATGGCAGTGGAGAACTAGGCTTCAGTAGCAGGCCAATGAGGATGGGGTTGAATTTTGGTACCCATATCTTTTTGGGTCCATCAGGGTTAGCATCTTTCTTAACCAAACAAATTTATTTGCAAAATTTGAATTATATATTCTATCATAATAAAATTTTGCAAGGTGGCCCGTACATCCACAATTTTTATAAGTGTACATATTAGCAAATATATAATCATGTGTGTGAGCATGATGAGCGTGTGTATGTCATGAATGGTGTGCATGTATAGATAGAGTCTTGCGAAATATGAATTCCAATCTCTTGTGATTCATAGCATATTGGCTCAAAGTGGAGCCTAAACAATCTACATTTTCTTTAAAACACAAATATTATTTTTAATGATTGAAGAAGAAGTGGAGCATGCAATATGTTTATCACTAGTAGATGGAGCAATAGAAACATGACAAACATGAGAGAAAAAATCATTTTTTAAAGAATTATTTTCTTTTGAAACTAGTTCCAATTCTTTTGAAATTAAAACAATTTTATTTTTCAAAGAATAATTTTATTTTAAAACAAAATCTATTTTTGAAGACAAAACCTCATTTTCCTTCAAAACAAGATCAAAATTATTTTTATTTTTTAAAAATTCATTTTCTTTCAAGGCAAGGTTAAGTTGGGTTTTCAAGAAATCTCTTTTACTTGAAATCTCAACCCTCTTTTGTAAAACCATGTCAAGTTTAGAAAATAAAATTTTCTTTCTTTTTTTAATTCAAAACTCTTACTTTTCAAAAGTTTGTATTTTAAAAGCAAGCTTTCAACACAACATGGATAGTTTTCCATTTAAAGCATGTGCATCTATAGCATTATCATCACACGAAGAACTGTACTATCATCTAGTTGAGTGTCCGAAATTACCTCAAGAGAGTCATTCCCTTAGACCATGAAGTAAGCTTGGTCGGACTCATCTCCACTAAATTCCTTCTCTACATTATTTGTCGTTTGTTGCTCGGGAGAGATCAATGTGTTTCACACTGCAAAAGCAGAATCACAATAAGAAATAGTAGAAAGATATTCTTTGCTAAGTATGTGCCTAAGTGCATGCAATGCTTGTATATTTGCCTCTATATGCTTGTCATTACCAAGATAGAATCTAGGGCTTTTTTTGGTAGTGGCAAGATAAACATGCAATCCTAGGGCTTTAGGATATGCACTCATCTTAAATTTTCACATATCGATGTTGGAAACATCATACATAGGAGGGGCAAGGAAATTCATGTGTGTATAAACTATATGTGTGCAAAACCAAATCTAGATTAGCAATTCAAGGATCACAATCCTAGGTAGTAAAACCGAATATCAGAAGCGCTAGCTCTGATACCAATTGTAAGTATACTTAGAGGGGGGTGAATAGGTGTACAAGCTAATTTAGGACAATTATGAATTTAAAACTTAATTGCTAACATACTATGGATAACCAAGAGTGAGCCTAAATTTCTCGTGAAAGGTTCTGTAACTACTTCACTAGATTCCTCTCAATTAAGAATTGAGGTGCTATTTGAAGCTCTCTTTGTTCAACACAAGTGTGGGCTCACAAACAATACCAAGCATGTATATGATATGAACAATGAAAGTAATGCAAGATATAAAGAGAGATAGAGTTGAGAGAGAAAGATTCAAAGGTAAACACAAGGATATGTTTTGAGGTTCGAGCCACTGCTATACGTCCCTGCCTTCACACAGAAGGATTTTTATTATGTCCACACATCTTTCATAAAGGGACCTCCACTGAAGAATTACAACTCAACACAGGGAGTACATAACTCCTATCTCTACACAATCACCTCTACATAAGAGGGAAGGCACAAAGCCTAGCACAAAACAAAGAAGAAATAAAACTTAGTGATCCAATAATCACAAACTCTCTCTTGACGATCTCAAAGGATCACAAATAATTTTTCTCACAATACAAACATCCTAAAGTAGATTTGAGATGATAGCTCAAGTATGTGAGAGAACAAAGTATTTGAAAATAAAACAACAAAGAAAATACTTGTAAAAACTTCTTTATGTATATATAAAATGAAGAACAAAATAAATTTCTCAAAAACTTAATTTTCTTTGATTTTTCAAAACTTTGAAAACAAAGAAGATAGAGAATTTTGGCACAAAAACTCTTTTGAAAACTTTGTTGAAAACACTTGAGAAGGTGGAAAAAATTAATAATATTATTAATAAAAATAGTAATAACAAATAAAGCTAACTTATCATATAATATCCAAAAATAATTTAAATATTAATATCAATAATAATCAGAAAAAGAAGGCGTCGTAAATTAAGTTAAATAATACTAATAAAATAATAAGTATGGTAAAATAAATATTCAGAAAAATAAAAATACACTATTATTAATTAGGCATATTACAGTTTATGTCAAGCAGATGGGGAGAATATTTGTCTTCTTAGTGCTTTATGTAGACGGCATTCTGCTTGTTAGCAATGAAGCTCGATTTCTACAGAACACTAAGAATTTCTTGCCCAAGCTATTTGTATGAAGGATATGGGGAAGCCACTTATATCCTTGGTATCAAAATTGACAGGTATAGGAGCAGAGGATTTCTTGGACTGTCTCAAAAGGCATACATTGACAAAATTTTGAAGAGAGATGCCATGGAACATTGCAACCCCAGAGAAGCTCCAATAAATAAGTGTGACGTTTTCCGAAAGTCACAACCTGAAAATGAAGTTTCAACAGAAATATTCAAAGAGTATGCATCTGCAGTGGGGAGCATTATGTATGGAATGGTTTTCTTGAGACCTGACATCAGTTTTATAGCTGGAATGTTAGGTAGATTTTAGCAAAATCCTTTCTTGGATTCATCTGTAAAGAAAGTTTTTCGTTATTTGAAGAAGACTTGAGGTTTCATGCTGGTATACAGGAGATCTGATACATTTGAAATTGTTGTCTACACACACTCAGACTTTGCAGGAGATAGAGATGACAGAAAATCTACTTCACACTATGTTTTCATGGCAGCACAAAGTGCAGTCTCATGAAAAAGTGAAAAAAAAGAGCAAACTGCCTCATCCACTATATAAGCAGCGTATATAGCTTGTCATGCAGCAGCTACACATGCTATTTGACTCAAATAATTCATCTTAGAATTGAAGATAGTCGATTCAATCCAAAGGCCTCTTATCATTTTTGTGACAAACAAGCTTCAGTCAAGTATGTCCAGAATGATTACATTACCAATAACAATAAACACATTGATCTGAAGTATCATTGTAGGCTGTCTAAAAATCACAAAGACAAGCCACCAAAACGCAGAGATTCAAGATCAAGGCGCGTTGGCTCAACGCCCGCGTCTCAGCATCAAGGCGCGTTGGCTCAACGCCCGCGTCTCAGCATCAAGGCGCGTTGGCTCAACGCCCGCGTCTCCGCATCAAGGCGCGTTGGCTCAACGCCCGCGTCTCAGCATCAAGGCGCGTTGGCTCAACGCCCGCGTCTCCGCATCAAGGCGCGTTGGCTCAACGCCCGCGTCTCAGCATCAAGGCGCGTTGGCTCAACGCCCGCGTCTCAGCATCAAGGCGCGTTGGCTCAACGCCCGCGTCTCAGCAACAAGGTGCTCCCACCTTGGTTGTAACCACCCGGATTGCGGGGCCATCCACCGCCCACGTAGCGGGGAAGTTGGCCCTCATCGTGGAGCACTTTTAGGGGGCACGATCACCCCCTAAAAACCCTATAATTAGTCCCGTCACTATTGACGACGACGACAAGGATCGGGCAAAGGAGAGATTCCGAGAAAGAAAAAAAGGAGAGATCATCGACAGAGAGAGAGAGAAGACTCTTCAGCGAGCTTACTGAGTACTAGCCGCCCTTCGCCTACCTCCTCTTCTAGAGTTTTGGTAGACGGAGCTGAGTTACTCCCTCTACCTGCCAAGGAGAAGATCCCTCGACGGTCCAGAACGGTCATCTGGTCAACGGAGAACAAGATTCACTCTCCACCGTCACCGAAGAACCCAGCACTAAACAAAGGGGGAATTCAAGATTCAATATTCTCCCTCCCTTGTAACCGGAAGATTAAGCCGGCTGTAATTTTTCATCTGATTCAAGGAAATTTTACTCCAGCCCCCTTTTCCGTGTCAAACAAGAGATGGCGACTCCGCTGGGGACTCTGTTTGTTACCGACGAACAAGCTGTGGCGCAGGATGATGTTCTCCGTAAGGGGAAGATGGTCGAAACGCTCGTTGTCGAGTTCGACCAGGCGAAGTATGAAGAGTTCCTCTCTTCTGGCTCCAAGAGCCCAAAGACCCGCGTCTGCCGCAGGGTCTCAACTGAAAAGCTACCCAAAGCCCAATCTGAGGCTCTGCCGGGTGCCAATGCCCACTGTGCCAAGACAAGTTCACGCGCCAACGCCTCCCAGAAGGCCCGCGTGACCTCAGGCACTGCTGTTGCGATCAACCACGTCGCACAGAACACACGCGCCAACGCCTCCCAGAAGGCCCGCGTGGTCCCAGGCACCACTGCTGCTGCGATCAACTGCGTCGCGCAGAATACCCGCGTCAACGTCTCCCAGGAGACCCGCGTGGTGAACACTCTTGGTTCTATAAACCAGGAGGTTGTTGGTTTCTCCCCTCCTCCACGACGCAACCGGAATGCTGAGCGTCGACAGAGGAGATGCGCGCGTCAACTCCAAGTCGGAACCGTTGGTTGTCTGACTGGGGGTGGACGCGGCGTACAATTTGATGCCTTGCCCGCACCTCGTCCAGTGCGTGAGATCCGCGTTTGGCGACCCAAACGCGAGACTCCTCAAGTTGAGTCCTCTGAGGACCAACTCATCAAACGCCAGGGTGAAACCTCCGCGTCTTTTCAAACGCAAGAAGTATGCACTCGTAGGCGTGGGGCCCAGCAGCCCGCTCTCTCTCAAGCAACTCTGCCCAAACGCATCAGGCAGCAACGCGAGACTCGCGTGCGCGTCATACAGCCGCGTCATGAGAGCCGCGTCCCTGAAGTCTGCGTCCAGGCTGAACAGCACATGACTGTCTCCCGTCTTCGACGTTGCGAGACCAGTCTCTTTAATCCCCCTCCCACGGATTTGAGGGATTATTTGACAAGGAAAAGAAGTGCCAATCAAGCCACTTCGTCATGCTGCTGTCAACAGCTCATCCATATGCTCTCTGCATGCCATTATGGATCAGGCATGCACCAGCAGTCCTTAATCAGACAGCTGACCCTGATTCCCCCGTCAGCCAAAAGAAGACGCTCCCACAGAAGGAGAACCTTTTCAGATGTTGAATACCCGGAGCTTACTGCAAACATGACTAGCAGAAGCAAGGGAAAACAACCAATGGTCAACTCAGAGGAATCTGACTCTGAGCCGGAAGGGGTGTATCAACACACTCGCACCCGGACGGGGGCCATTCCCCCAATTGACTATAATGCCTTAGCCCGCGGCATTAGAATGGGTGATTCTCACTCCGCTGTAGTGGAGTCGCAGGCTTCAAACTCTTCCGTCGAGAAGGAGGCTTCCGCCTACATGGCAGACACTCCTGAGGAGACGGCCAGGCGTTTAGAGCAGACGCAGAAGCGCCAGATGGTTATAATCGCCTCTCAACAGAGATCCATTGACTCCCTCAAGCATATGCTTGAGAAATTGCTTGAAGAAAGAGCGAGATCTCCTCCTAGACGGCCGAAGGGGAAAGGGAGAAAGGGAGGAAGCCCACCCTCCGAACCTTCCGACGAGACACGACGATCTACCTCGGATGTGTCCAAGCCCTCGTCGCAGGCAAGAAGCAACCAAGACCAGGAGAAGACTCATGCTAAGAGGATGAGTCAATTGGAATGACGCCTCGAGGCCCTTGCCAATCGCAAGGACCTCCAAGAAGCTGGAGTGGTCCGGCCCTATCCGGCTGAGTGGGACTTAGTTCCATACCCTCCTAAGTTCAAGGCTCCAACCCTCCAAGCATTCGACGGGAAGGGGTCACCCAACCAGCACATCTACTACTTCAAATCCCAGACCGGGAATGTAGTAGATAATGACGCCATCCTGGCGCGACTGTTCATCGGCACCCTGAAAGGGTTGGCTTTTGAGTGATTTATGAAGCTCCCGGAGGGTTCTATCAAGGACTGGGGGGATCTGGAGAAGCTGTTCTTGACACGCTTCTTCGAAGATGACTCCGAAGTCACGATGCCCACCCTTTTAGCTACCAAACAGCGGAGAGGGGAGTCCGTCAAATCTTTCGTGGAAAGATTTCGGAACACGGCACTTCGGTGCCCAAGCGGTATGACCCAGGCCACCCTGGTGGAAACATGCCGCCACAATCTCCAAACCTCACTCCTTGCTCAAATAGGAGTTGCTGAAAGCCGCACCTGGAAGCAGTTAGTCCAACAAGGTGAACAGGCTGAGGAGATTGTTGCCCGTGTCAGGGCAGAGGAAGGCAAGCTGCGGCTGGAAAGGTCGACAAGGCGTGCACCGGCACCAGACACCTCCCTCCAGACGAAGCGGAAGGATAATTTGGCGACGGAGACCAAATCTCCCACCAAACCTCAAACAGGCAGGGCAAGTGGCTCTTCAAGCCAGCCACGCCCCAACAAGCAGTATTCCTTCAAGGAGGAACACGTCGATTCGCTTTTCAAGCTACTCAACAAGAGCAATCGACTGAAGCTCCCTGAAATTAGGCGCCCGGAGGAAGTCGGCAAGACCGACAATCCCAACTACTGCATGTACCACAGGATGTTGGGACATCCTACCAAAAGCTGCTACGTCTTCAAGGACATTCTTCAGGCTCTGATTGACGCGGAGGTGTTAAAACTCCGACCAGAGCAGAAGAAGGTGACGGCCAATGTGACGTCGGTTCTCCAGTTCGGGAGATAACCTCCAGCGCCTGCGGGGGTAACTCCTATTCCAAGGGGAGAATTAAGAGTGGTCAACACAGACCCTCACCAGCAACAGGAGAAGGGCTTGGTAGCCGTCCCTACACCTCAGGGGGAAACCATGTGGGTCTACCCTGACCTCGTCGATGAACAACAATGGACTACTGTAACCAACAGGAAGTCCAAAGGCAAGGCAAAAGCTTCGTCCTGCCATGTGGTATATGCCTCCTCCCGAGAAGCAGAGGATGATGTTCCCTCACTGACCGACTCAGAAGAGGAAACAATAGTCTTGGCCGCAGAACCCAATCAACCGATGACGGGAACTCGTTCGGGTCAACCCTACTTGAAGCAGTACGGCGAAGTGGCGGTAAACCCTCCGCAACCGGCTGCAGAGCCAACTAGGCCCTCCACGAAGCCACCTGTGGAGAAGCAGAAGGAGACTCGATTCTCTCGAGCCCTTCAAAGAGGCATCGCGGAAGGGTCTTCGGCACCTTACCGCTTTGATGTCCTGGCTCAGCTGGCCAACATTCCGGCACGCATTACCTTGTACGAACTTCTTAGACTATCAAAGTCGACCAGGGAAGCTCTGCAAGAAGCTCTGGCAAATGCTGAGGTCTTCATGACCCAGGTGCCGAAGGAGGAAGATGTAGAGGATTGCCTCCACGCTTCCCAGAATGCCCCCTGCATCACCTTCACGGCAGATGATATGCAGGTGAAAGGGAAGCATGATCGACCCCTGTACTTCACAGGTTACATCGGATCATCTGAGGTGAACCGCATTCAGGTAGATCCAGGGTCCGCATTGAGTATTATGCCCCGCCGAGTCATGCAACACCTCGGCATCCCTACCCACCGTCTGAGCCCTACACAGACGACCATCTACGGGTTCAATGCCAATGGCACCCGTCCGATGGGGAAGATCAAGCTCAAGTGCCAGATTGGGAGCCTCAAGTCGGAGGTGACATGCTACGTCATCGATGCCGACACTTCCTACAATCTGCTGCTAGGACGACCATGGATCCACTACAACTCCATCGTTCCCTCCACTCTTCACCAAGTCATGAAATACATTGACGCGAGTGGGAAGGTGCAAACGTTGGTTGCCGAAAGGTATCCGTTCAAGGGAGTCGAGAATTATTTCACGGATTCCCTTTTATATCAGGATCCGGTGGATGAAACCCCGTAACTGGAGGCGCCAGACTCTGGTAATGAGGCTGACACTGAGCCCGAGCAAGAAAAGTGCCTGTGGAGTTAGAACCACTTGTAAAGAGCACTAATAAGCTCGATGTTGATAATACCACCGACGATGCAGGCGGTTGGTATATTAATGAAAGTCTAGACTTTGAATATTTTTCTGCGTGTGCATCCGATTTAATACCGTCGGATACTACTACCGACGTAGACGATGGCATCTGGTCGGCAATGGATGCTTTGACATCATTGCATGTACCAGTAAAATCATCTTTCGGGACATACCAGGATAATGGCGATGCGCAGGAATCTATATTCTTGGTTCCGGCAAGACGAAAAGGCCAAAGACCAATACTTTTCGGGCGAATCTCGTCTGAACCGATGCCCCGCGAAGAATCGGAAAGCGAGGAGGAATCCCCTCAGCTCGACCATTATGAATCGAAAGCGCTCAGAATGATGAAGCAAATGGGGTACGATCTAACCAACAAGCCCGGGTTGAACTTCGGCAAAGGAAGGAGGACGCTACTTCGATCCTTTGTGCAAAAGGGAAGGCCCCCGATTATTATCATCGGACGCGCAGGAGGTTGGGCTATGTATCAACTCCAGTCCCATCAGCCTCTGATTCTCGAGAGTCGTCAAGTCACGATTGCTCTTCAGACACGTCATCGTGGGAGTCAGATGTCAGTGTCGGCAACATCTTCAAAGGGCTTTCAGTAAACATGGTTTCAACAGGCCATCTGGAAGATGAAGATGAAGAAATGATCCAACCTGATACAGATCCTTGGATCAAACATTTGAATGCTCTTTGGGATATCCGCTTTGAACAGCGTGAGCCACCCACAGATGACAAGGTTGTTCAGATCAACCTAGGAGATGAGGCCAACCCCAAGCCCATCTTCATAAGTGACGGCCTGTCGCCTCCAGAGAAGAAGGATCTAATAACTCTTGTACAAGAGTATATAGATGTCTTCGCCTGGAACTATGAGGACATGCCAGGGCTTGATCCACAAGTGGCCATGCACCGCCTCAACATCAATTCGGACATAAAACCTGTCAAACAACAGCAGCGACGGTTCCGTCCCGAAATAATGGAAGCAATTCAATCAGAAGTTAGAAAGCTCATCGATTCTGGCTTCATCCGGGAAGAACAACATCCCGACTGGGTAGCCAACATCGTCCTCGTCGCCAAGAAGAATGGGAAGATCCGGATCTGCATCGACTTCCGTGATCTAAACGAGGCCTGCCCCAAAGACGAATTCCCATTGCCAATCACAGATGTCATGATTGACAATACTTGTGGATTCGAGCGAATGTCCTTTATGGACGGGTTCTCAGGATACAATCAAATCAAGATGTATCCCGATGACGAAAAGCATACCTCCTTCAGGACTCCTCTAGGGGTATATTGCTACACCGTCATGCCCTTCGGACTGAAAAATGCAGGGGCAACATACCAAAGGGCCATGAACGCCATTTTCCATCAGCAAATGCGGAAAACGGTGGAATGCTATGTCGATGACATCGCGGTGAAAAGTCGCACTAAAGGTGATCACATAGCAGACCTGAAGGTGGTCTTCGACATCATGCGGGCTCATCAATTGAAGATGAACCCCACCAAATCCTTCCTGGGGGTAGCCAGTGGCAAATTCCTAGGATTTGTTGTGACTTCCACAGGAATCCATTTGGATCCAGAGAAAGTCCGCGCTATCCAAGAGATGCAACCCCCCAGAAGCCTCAAGGAGCTCAGGGGATTACAAGGACGATTGGCGTACATCCGCAGGTTCATATCAAACCTTTCCGGGAGATGCCAACCCTTCGCTAAGCTGATGAAAAAGAGTGTTTCATTCATTTGGGACGACGCTTGTCAAAAAGCATTTGAGGAGATCAAACACTACCTCACCCAACCACCAGTTCTTGCAGCTCCGGTGTCCGGAAAGCCTTTCCTGGTGTACGTCCGAGCAATGGATCATTCCCTGGGAGCTCTACTAGCTCAGAATGATGAATAAGGACGAGAACAGGCAATCTACTATCTGAGTAGAACAATGATTGGAGCCGAACATCGGTACAACCCGATCGAGAAGGAATGTTTGGCACTAGTGTTCGCCATTCAGAAAATGCGACACTATCTGGTAGGCCAGACTATAAATGTCATATCAAAAGTCAATCCTTTGAGGTTACTTATGACAAAGCCTTCTTCACTAAATGGCCGGCTGGCAAAATGGGCCATATTGCTATCACAATATGAGATGCATTTTCTGCCACAAAAGGCTATTAAGGGACAAGCGGTGGCGGACTTCTTAGCTGAACACCCAGATCCGAGGGCAGCCAAGCTCTATGAGGATCTCCCAGACGAGGCCGCCGAAGTCTGCCTGACTCAGACGTTGTTCGAAAGTCAAGTATGGCAACTTTTCTTCGACGGTGCATCAAGGACAAGCCCAAAGGGACACGTAGTAGCGGGGGTAGGAGTGGTACTCGTCTCCCCACAAAATTATGTGATTCCCCGAGCTGTCTCACTGACCGAGCCCTGCTCCAACAATGTGGCGGAATACAACGCTCTTTTGATTGGGATGCAATTCGCCGATGAGATTGGCGTTAAAAATCTCGAGGCGTACGGTGATTCTAAACTCATCGTCAGCCAAGTTCGCGGAGAGTATGAGGTCAGACATGAAGATCTAGTACCCTATTACAATGCGACAATCCACATGGCCGAGAGGTTTTCAAACTTCTACATCGACCATGTACCGCGCAGGCAAAATGCGCATGCAGATGCACTTGCGTCCCTTGCTGCCTCCTTAGCCCTTCCAGCTGGAGTAATGGAGAAAGTATTCGTCTATAGCCACGACCTGTACTGTCCAAAAATTTCACTCGGAGACTGCCCAGGGTCAACGGGAGATCATCACGACAAGGAAACACTTGAAGTGTTAACCGGTCTAGAGCTTAAAGACTGGCGATTCCCCTACATCGACTATGTCTTGTACGGCATCCTGCCTGAGGACACCAAGGAAGCGGCTGCCATTCGAAGGAAAGCCCCCAAATTCTACTATAATGCGATTTCGTGAACATTGTATCGTCGATCGCATGACGGGATCCTGCTCCGATGCCTCTCATCAAAAGAAGCCCAAGGAGTATTGAAAGAAGCCCACGATGGTACGTGTGGAGCCCATCAACCTGGCCGAAAACTGGCACATCGACTCCAAAGGTTGGGTTACTATTGGCCCAAGATGGTTGCCGACGCCGTCGCTTATGCTAAGAGATGTCACGCCTGCCAAATACACGGCGATTTCATCCATCAAGCACCAGGGTACCTCCACTCTACGACCTCTACTTGGTCGTTTGAAATGTGGGGGATGGACGTGGTTGGCCCTATCAGCCCACCATCATCGAAAGGACATCGGTTCATTCTAGCAATAACCGATTACTTCTCAAAGTGGGCCGAAGCTATCCCTTTGAAAGAGGTAAAATCTTCTAACGTGATCAAGTTCGTGAAACATCACGTTATTTACCGCTTCGGTGTGCCTCGGCGTATCATCCATGACAATGGACCCCAGTTCATCAGCCAGGCTTTCCAGAGATTCTGCGCTAAGTTCAGAATCCAGAGTGTGTCCTCAACGGCATACTATCCTGCTGCTAACGGTCTTGCAGAAGCCTTCAACAAGACTATTGGCAAGCTTCTCAAGAAATTTGTCTCGAAAAGTCAACGGGACTGGGACGACAAGCTGGGTGAATGCTTATGGGCCTACCGCACAACGGTGCGAACCCCAACTAAAGCCACGCCATTTTCCTTGGTATACGGATGCGAAGCCGTCCTTCCACTGGAAATTCAAATTCCCTCTCTACGCGTCGCCTTGACAGCGGAAATGACAACTGAGGAGAAGCATCAGCAGCGACTCCAGGAGTTGGAAGCCTTAGACGACAAGCGTTTGCAGGCCCAACAACAAATCGAGCTTTACCAAGCTCGTATCACCAGAGCCTTCAACAAGAAAGTTAAAATGCGAACTTTCAAGAAAGGCGACCTTGTCTTAGCCGTCTGAAGACCTATGGTCATGACGCACAAGACAAAAGGAAAATTTCAACCCAAATGGGAAGGACCATTTGTGGTAGAGTCAGTCTACTCAAATGGGTCATATCGCCTCATAACTTCAAATGGCGATACACTCATGATGCCGATCAATGGCAAATTCTTGAAGAAGTACTATCCTTAATAGTACTCTTCCTCCGATCAAGTTAAAAGTACACCTCTGATCAAACATCCGACGCCCTCGACGGCTAAGGATAGAGGAAAATGTTGGCCTTTAAGCCCGACATAAATCCTTGACAACTCATCATGCTGAGGGGAATAGCATGACTAGCCCAGCTCAAACGGTAGTTGGTAAAGGCATGTCAAACCCGTTGACAGCTGAGGATTTGCTAAAAATCCTAAGGGACACGTTCCCATTTGATCCGACGCCCTCGACGGCTAAGGATAGGGGAAAATGTTGGCCTTTAAGCCCAACATAAGTCTTCGACAACTCATCATGCTGAGGGGAATAGCATGGCTAGCCCAACTCAAACGGTAGTTGGTAAAGGCATGTCAAACCCGTTGATAGCTGAGGGTTTGCTAAAAATCCTAAGTGGACTCGAGTCCACTCTTTCCTCCAAAATCCCTTACCAATTCTCGTCCATAGAATGGTAGGACCACAAAATGCAATCATTACTACGTTAACACTATACCTCTGGTAATGAATACTCTTTGTCGAGTATAAACTTTGCTTGTTAACTCTGCATAGAGTAACAAACTCTCAAATTTGCCAAGTTAACACTATACCTCTGGCATTTCAAATTCCACTTGTCAATTCTCATCAATAGAATGACAGGTCCTCAAATTGCTCTTATCACGAGCCAATTCTTGTCAAGTTAACATTACACCTCTGACAAACTACTGTTTAAGTTAACATTACACCTCTAAGCAGTACATCGAGTGCCTGTCAAGTTAATATCACACCTCTGATAGTCACCTTTCTTCAGACTTCCGTATCGAAGCTGAAATGGACGATGCCAAGTTAACACTACACTTCTAGCATCCGAGTCATCGCTAAGTTCAACAATACACCTATGGCCATGACCTTTCCTCGACTTCTTCGTCTAAGTCGAGATGACCAATGCTAAGTTCAACATCACACCTCTAGCATTACCTCACTGTTAAGTTAAACATTACACCTATGACAGTGACATTCTGAGTTAAGTTAATATCACACCTCTGACTCACATCCTTGTCGAGTTAACACCACACTTCTGACAAGACTATCTCCAACCCGTTAAGTTAATATCACACCTCTAACGGTAAAAGCTTTACTAGATTCCTCGCGGGTCTAGTTTCACTTGTTATTCTCTTCAACAGAATAACAGGTCCACCTAAAGACATTGTTAGGTTAACATTACACCGCTGACAATGTTTTATCAAATTCCCCAGCTGACCTTGAATCAAGTCAATCCCAGACATTTGACAAAAGTTCACCTTCTCTGGGAGTACGCATTCCCCCTGTCACTTTCTTTTATAAAGTGGCGGGTCCACCAAAATCATTCTTTTGCTTCTAAAACAAAACATTCAAGACAACAGAAAGAGGCAAAAAGAAAAGTGTCACTTTTATTGATATTCAAGCATATGAAAGTGATACAAAACGCTCTCTTATACAATAAGATTGAGTGTTACAATTAAGGAGTACAAAGAAGTCCCTCTCTCTCTTAGAGGCCGTACTTGCTCCTTGAAGCCGCATCTGATTCCAAATACATGATGTCCGGGAAAATGCCCGACTGTGACGACAATTGGAGTCGGTTGCACCATGGCAACAACGCCAAACTCTGAAAGCGCCCTAGCTGACTAAGCTAAGAGCAATGGTGTTCTTGAGGTCCGGTGACAGCAGAAAGTCCTGCAACCCTTCATTCATCACCATCCCTTTCCCCAGCAGGCCATCCAACGGAGTGTCCTCGATGTCACTTCTGGAGTAGGGAGAGGAAGAGGATCTTTCCGCCACCGCAACCGCCGGAACCTCCTCGCCGTCATACTTGACCTGACCATCTCTTGCCATCAGACATGGTTGGTGCAGAAGATCTGAAGAGACCTTGGCGAGATCTAGGTCCTCGTCAGAGACATAATAAATTCTCTCATAGGTGACGAGGACCATAATATATTCTCTCATAGGTGAACATTGAACAAGCTCGCCGGTTGAAGCATTCTTCCAGGGGACCAGCGAACCTGCAAAGAACAAATAAGAGAATCAGAAAATCTGGAACTTAGTATACTTTAACAAAAGAAAACTAAGTGACAGACGCGGCAGACTTTAGAGACTTCAGACGCGGGTCAAAACTGTGCCATGCGCAGGATTCAAACGCGGCTTTATCTTGCGTCCGCGCCTAAAAGCACAAGACGCGAAAAAGTGTAAACGCCGAAAATTGCCATCTCTCTGCTGGGTGAACAGGAGTTGCAAGATTCAGGTTGGAAACTTTGAATTCATCCAAGGCATTGGCTATAAAACGCGTCAAGACAATGGCTATAAAACGCAATGAGCAACGCGCGCGTCAAGCGCCCGCATTCAGAGGAGTTCAAATCAATGACGCAAATTCCAGAAAAGGAATGCGCCAAGACTTCTTTCAGACGGTTACGCCAAGGTGCAGGCCTGGATGGGCTATAGATGTCATCAGGGTAACTCCCTTCCTTTCACATCCCCAGATGTCAAAGTGCTTGGACTCGGGTGCCAGATTCATCAAAATCAACAGCTGATGAAACAGAACGCAAGGATCAAATCCGCGTTCTGTAAACTAAGTCCGCGTCTGAACCCTTTACAAATAGAAAATATTCTAAGTGAAGAATCTGAAGCGCAGGACTCAAGGGCGCGAGGGTCCAAACCCGCGCCTCGGTTATCAACCCAAAGACTGCGTCTGGGAATCAAACACGATTTAAAATTCACGTGTTAAGGGTTCTTAAAAGTTCTTTGAACTTTCTTTAATGGCGAAACTTCCTCCTAAAAGGCCTTTACCTTGGAGACCTGGGAGAACGACGTCCTGTGCAGAGGAGGAGCTGCCCCTCTGGGCCTCGGCGACGACCGCCTTTGAAGAAGGGGCAGTTGGTTTGGCCTTGGGTGCCATGGCTAATTTGATCCGAGGTTCAAACAAAGGAACTGAAGAGGAAGTTCTCTTGCTTAATTTTATCAGCGAGTGCGTTCGGAGAAGAAGAGGAATCTTCCCAAATGTGGCCTTTTATAGGCTCAGGGATTCGCAAAGATACGCAGCGTATGGCCCAATGAATGCTGCAGCGAATCTCTATTCGACGCGTGGAACAGAATCACTTTAACGCACAGAGAAGATCATGCGCCACGACCCTGCAGCGAATCTCTGTTCGATGCGCGGAACAGAATCACTTTAACGAACAGAGAAGATCATGCGCCACGACCCTGCAGCGAATCGTCACTCGACACGTGGCACGGATCATTTAATGAGCCAAGAAATCCGCGCGCCAAAAGGTGAATCCCGTCGGTTCCCCAGGCCAACTGGCAGCGTAATCATGACGTGGCACAGACTCGCACCTGACGGCCATGTCTCTTCGATAGCCCTGCCCCGTCAGCATCGCCATAAATGCGCCTAGACAATCACGTCTATATTCAAGAGATGCGTCTCTCCGAAGTTCGCGTCTTCAGCTGAACATCGCGTCTGCCTTGTGAAGATCAGTCGCGTTTCCATCTCGCTAAGAAGTCGCGTCTTTAAAGCAGCCTCGTCTCTGCTCTTCAAAAAAGGAACCTGCGTTCAGTCCCTGCTTCTGCGAATCAGTTCAACAGTACACTGGCACAAGCAGAAGACCAACCACTCCAGGCTTAAAGTGCACCAATGACAGACTAAAAACAATCGGGGAGGTTTAGACTGTGCATCTAGACACTCAACATGATCAACTCCGGTGGCTTCAAAGAGTTCAACAGTACACTCATGAAGACCAACTCCAGATAAGATTAAACCCAGAACATCAATAGTCTAGTCACGAAGGCGAACTCAGCTAGAGTCCAAAGTATTTCGAAATCCGTCCCATTTAACTGCGGAATGTCGAAAACTTTGGAGGGGGTTCTGTAGGCTGTCTAAAAATCACAAAGACAAGCCACCAAAACGCAGAGATTCAAGATCAAGGCGCGTTGGCTCAACGCCCGCGTCTCCGCATCAAGGCGCGTTGGCTCAACGCCCGCGTCTCAGCATCAAGGCGCGTTGGCTCAATGCCCGCGTCTCCGCATCAAGGCGCGTTGGCTCAACGCCCGCGTCTCAGCATCAAGGCGCGTTGGCTCAACGCCCGCGTCTCCGCATCAAGGCGCGTTGGCTCAACGCCCGCGTCTCAGCATCAAGGCGCGTTGGCTCAACGCCCGCGTCTCAGCATCAAGGCGCGTTGGCTCAACGCCCGCGTCTCCGCATCAAGGCGCGTTGGCTCAACGCCCGCGTCTCAGCATCAAGGCGCGTTGGCTCAACGCCCGCGTCTCAGCAACAAGGTGCTCCCACCTTGGTTGTAACCACCCGGATTGCGGGGCCATCCACCGCCCACGTAGCGGGGAAGTTGGCCCTCATCGTGGAGCACTTTTAGGGGGCACGATCACCCCCTAAAAACCCTATAAATAGTCCCGTCACTATTGACGACGACGACAAGGATCGGGCAAAGGAGAGATTCCGAGAAAGAAAAAAAGGAGAGATCATCGACAGAGAGAGAGAGAAGACTCTTCAGCGAGCTTACTGAGTACTAGCCGCCCTTCGCCTACCTCCTCTTCTAGAGTTTTGGTAGACGGAGCTGAGTTACTCCCTCTACCTGCCAAGGAGAAGATCCCTCGACGGTCCAGAACGGTCATCTGGTCAACGGAGAACAAGATTCACTCTCCACCGCCACCGAAGAACCCAGCACTAAACAAAGGGGGAATTCAAGATTCAATATTCTCCCTCCCTTGTAACCGGAAGATTAAGCCGGCTGTAATTTTTCATCTGATTCAAGGAAATTTTACTCCAGCCCCCTTTTCCGTGTCAAACAATCATTATGTCATTAATAATGTGGAGAGAAAGTGTATTGACAGTGTATAAGTCTATGCTTGAAAATATTGTAGATTACTCACCAAAGGACTCTCAGCAACCATCTTTTAGGGACATCAGGCATGCATGAGGGTAGAAGAGTTATTCTGATTATTATCTTTTTGAGTGAGAGTTTTTATATCAGTTTTTTAGTAATGCCATTTATGTTCTTAATACATTCAATATTTCATTTTCATAAGATTTTTCTCAGACAGTTATTATAATGATATATAGTTATTATATGGCGTTTTATTTCAGCTGACACCATTAAATGCATATTTATAGATTTAAGTTAAAGTTATGCAACTGCACATGTTAAAATATAAAGTGCCTTTAGAGAAAACTATTAAAAATTCTCAAGATCACTGGGGTTGAACATGGGTAGACTCTATGACCTTTAGCCTTCATCTCAATTTGAGAGATGATATTCGCATGATGGTCGTCTAAGTATTGAGATGACATGTGTTTGATAAGCACATATTGAGTGACACTTATGAAAATATATTATACCAATATATGTATATTTGTCATATAAGTATTAAACTCCACCAATAAAGTATTCTCTCAAAAGCTATTAGGGTTATTAGTCCGAACGTCTATGATACAAATTAGCAAAGTATAAATCGTAACCAAAATTTGTTCGTGAACCGTGCTAGTCATCCTCTCAGTCGTAGAGTGCTAGCAATTTGAGTGCACTTTGACTAATGATAAATTTTAAGTGTGGATTTTTTTCAAAATCAAAAGATGACCATCCACTTTTAAAATAAAATTGTGATATGACATATTAAATATTTTTAAAATAAATATTTTTTCAAAAAAGTTAGTTGGGTAAGTCTCGAGTGGAAGATTGTAAGATATTTTTCAATCCATGGTCTATTTCCTATCCTATATCATAACACACGTGCAACTTATGGTAGTCAACATATCAGGCGTGTCTAATAAGCATACTAAGTTATAAAAGTTGGTAGGACCAAATACTACTCTCGTTTTAGGGTTAGGGGTATTATGTGAAAGTCACTAATCAAATGATTATATATAAAGAGAAAGTTCTTCTTTATAGCCATGCTATATTTTCTACCCATAGGAGGCAAGGTTAAGCAGAAAGAAGCTTTCCATCTTGTTCTCCATAGCAACGATCTAAATCCAGGTATAGTTCATTGATTGTACATATATATTTCATAACCTAGTACTATATTCTTACATTTATTGTATAATAAACTCTACAATTAACTTGTCTTAATATCAAATTTGTGCAGATGATGATTAATATAGAAGGAGAGAATAATCCCAAATCTATCCCATTTAATTTGGATTTATTTGGATTTATTCTCTTAGGTTGAAGAATCAGTAGAGATAATTGCAAATCTAGAAGCCTAAAAGAAATCTTATCTATATACAATGGGATAACAACAGAAGAGAGATCCACACGTGGTTCCCTCATTCCATTTCTCCAATAAATACCACTAGTTTTGAAGACGGACGGGCACCAGAGAGCAGAGAGCGGAGAGCTAGGATTAGGATTCTTACTCTAGTTTAACTTAATTTTTTTCTTTTTATTTCAATGCAATTTTCTATTTATTTGTAAACTTAGCTTAGAGAAGAGATTCACGAGAGAAGGAGAAGAAGAAATGTATTTAGAGTTACACTGAATGTAATCTTCTTCTTTTCTTTTATTATTTTTCAATTTTATTGAGTTTGCTTTTTGTTTTTTCTTCTTATTTTTACTTTATTTTGGTATCGATTGCAATCAAAGTGAGTCAGATAGTATCAGAAGCGTCTTACCTTTGCGAATGCCACCGATAGCTCATGACGATGGGTTCTAGTCTCAAGCTATATCATTTCATACTTGCATTGTCTTGATAATGTAATATGGAAGAGACTCGAATCAACTCTTATGGGTTATGTGCTGATCACCTCCGAATCAAGGTAAAACCGTCACCAATGATCCAAGGTAAGTAATCAGCTGAGAATAAAGAGATAGATCATCAAATTCAGAATAGATATTCAAAATCCAAGAAGATAAAAGGATAGAAGATGAATCAATGGATGACTGACTCCTAGATTGAGGTGAAAACGTGACAAAAGTGGCATTTTCGCGACATTTTGTTTAAATCTGGGGGAGCTCCAGCTCCGCCTATCTTCAACCGTCTATCCTCGAGCTTTTTCTCCTATAAATACGTACATACCCCGAAGGTAGAGAGTGCACGACTCCAGGGGAGAACTTCAAAGAGAGTTTTAGAGTTAAGATTCTTCTTTGTTCATTGTAGTTTTCAGTTTCAGAGAAAAAATTATAAAGAGAAGATGGAGTGCTTGTAATTAATGGTGACAGCTCAATAAAGGTTCTTTTGTTCTTTTCAATTTACCTCTTTTTATTTATACTTGCTTTAACTGATTTATTTACTTTCATCTGCTTTATGCATTCTTTTTAATCATGCCTTCTTTATACCTTAGATTAGGGAGAGTTTTATGATAGAAAAGAGAGGAAGAATTATATTTAAAATGACAATAGATATAATCTTCTTTAAAAGATAGTTATGTTGAGAGTCACAGCTAATGAAATTATCTTACTTCTCTTCATCGTTACTCAACTTAATTAATCGTTTGCTTTCCTTTAAATACTCCAAGGTATGTTCTTTCTTCTCTTATTTATTTTCTTTCTTTTTAACTTAGTAATCAAAACATCAACACCATCTTCTTCTTCTACCTTCCACTTTCCATTTAATTTAGCTTAATCTTTTCTTTTCTTTAAAAATAAAAAAAATCTTTAACCAGTGTAGTAACTTAAGAAGAAGACTTACACAACGCTTCCATCCCTGTCCCTCCCTATGGATCACGACCCGTTAGCCCTAAGCTACAAAGTAGCATTGAAGACCTAACACTATTCCTATACTCTATAATTTTTTGTGCAGGTTTGGCTCAATCAAAATTTTGGTACCGTTATCAGGGAGAGACAGTAAGTTTTTCTTCTTTTTGATTTACTTTAAACGGTTTAAATTTTTCTTCTCTGTTTTTGTGTGCAAGGGCTAATATTTGAAAACTAAGAGCCGTAGTGGACATATTGCTACTTCGTGCCTCTGTCCAAGAAGACAGAGCATCAGAACCCATAACTGTGGTGAACTATTAATTGTAGTTTCTTACTGGTTACTTAAAATTTAAGGATTTAGTTACTTCAGTTGATAGTTAACCTGTTTAACATATTCTGCACTCTCTCAACAGTAATATGGTTGTTTGTTAATGCTAAAAAATGTTTAGACATTGCATTCTAGGCATTTGTTTAATTCGTTACATTTAAATTACCGTTGAACAGTGCTAGAGCCAAGGAACGTCTGCATAGCATATAACTTAGGAACCCGCTTGTATGTTATTGCTGGGGTGTTATTTTTGCTATATACTTGCACACGCGCACTAAAACAAATTAAGTGCTTGTCCTATTAACAAGATAAGGTGGAAAAGTCATTACCTTCCTTTGGTCAAAAACCATCTCCTCACTATCTAACCCAGCCTAACTTAAAATTTAGTAGACGTTGGCCCTAGAGACATCTCAGACTCAATAGGAGACTGACCTAAGGGGAAAGTTGATTAGAATTTAAATCTTGCCAAATTGGTGTCAAAGATTAGGGATTGAGAGGCAAACCTCGAAGAACAGTGGTTTAATATAATTAGGCCCGTTGCTTAGGTACAAATACCTCCTACTAGTCTTGCCCCTACCTGGCTGATTAACTTGTGGTCATATTCTGTAATATATCCCATGTGGACAGTCTAACTAGTAAGGAGTCGTCTAAGTCTAAGGTCTATCCTAACTTAGGCTAGCTTTTTCTTTGTTTATTTATTTGTTTTTGTTTTTGATATTTTTGTGATATGAATTATAATTACAATTATTTCAATGCATATAGTGATTCATACTTCACACTGACCTCTTTTGATTCAGATATTACCAACCCGGTATTTCATAACTTTAGCCAACTAAGTATACCAGATTGGTCTTATCCAAATCAGTATATGCCCCAATTTCAGTATTGTGAACAAGATTGGGATGATCATCACCACTCTTCACCGAGTCAGTAGGGATACAACTCTCCCGAGCATACTATCAACCACTTTACTAACATCCAGCTTCATATACTCCTCCTGAACAACCAATAAAAGAACAAATTGACTGGGAAAAGAGGATGGAAGTATTGGAAGAGATTGAATGGCGAATTCAAAATCTAGAAGACTCGAGATCCCATCAAAATTTTCAAATCCAAGATCCTTACTCCATTTTTTAAGTTCCACAACAAGAAGAACATACCGGCTTAAAAAAGAGTACGGAATCCATGATTCAATTCCAAAGCGATCCTTTAGATATAAAAAAACAAGATTTAGTTAATTAGAAAACATGCGTAGGATGAGGAAACTCTCCCTAATCAATCTTTGACTATTCCCTATACTCTAACCATATTGATAAAAACAAGAATTATGGTATCTTGAAGACTTTGACCAACATTTAATTTCACAACAAAATCTTGAACTTGACCAATATCAACCCATTGACAAATTAATAAGTTTTTATTTCAATGAAATTAAACTTGAACATGAATGTTACCCGACCCGCAACTTTGTGATTCAATTTCAATTTTTGAATCATGTTAACTCCGCTATTCTTACCCAAGTTGGACCCATTTCTTGAGCCAACATTGATTTTTGTATCCATAGATTTTGAAATTTAACCACCTCTATTGGATAGTCACATTTCATTGATGAGAAAAGAATATGAGATTATGTTCTTTGATTTGAACTTAACTCTTGAACCAAAACTGACTCTCAAATCTAAAGTTGATTTTTTCGAGTTAGTAATGGTTCTCGAACCTATCACTCCTGAATCCAAGTCAACCATTCCACCAAATCACATTCTTTTGTTGGACATAGATATTGACTCAGTGATAATTTTTCAAGATTAGTCATGTAAAGGAAATAATTTTCATGATAGGATCTTGCATGATCCTATTCATATTGGGAATTGTAAATATGTAAATAGAAAAAAGGTCAATAAAGGTGGGTTCTGTGAACCATCACATTATCTTAATTGGGTAGCAAAGCTTGGCCCAATCCGACCACCATCGGAACCACTAACTTACGGTAACATTTTCCTTTCCTTTCTTTTTTTTTCATGCATTTATGCATTTATTCATATATTAAGAACAATCATGAGATAAGTATGGGGGAGGGTTCTAACATAACGTAGGTTTAGGTTTTCTTTTTATATAAAAAAATTAAACATTTTCTTTGTTTTTAAAAAAAAATTGAAAAGAGAAACAATATTTTGACTTATTTTTGTAAGAAATTAAGTTAATTTTAAGAATAGAAGGATAGTAATTAGGATTTCTTATACTTGATCAAAATAAAATTATTTATTTGGGGAGAAAAATTAGAAAAGTAATTTAGTCTTGATTTTTACCTTGATGAAATATGCATACATTATACACTTACATACTTAGAGTTAAAAAACAAAGATTTTTATGCCTTATAAAAAAAAAAAAAATGAAAAAAATTTAAGCTGGGTATTTGTGCCTCATAAAGCATAAATATTCACGCCTAAAAGTGGTGCATATAATAAATAAAACTTGTAGTTTTGTGGCCTTATTTTCTCGAGTCCTTAAGTCTTTGGGGTATTTCCTCACTCGGTGCCCTAAGACTGTTTGGTTTGCAAGTCACCGACTAACGGCTCGTTACATGGGCAGATTAGAAAGCCTAATAGAATTAAGGAATAATACCTTAAAAAATATGAAAAGTAAGGTATAAAAGTTAGAGTTAAAGATTCCTGAGTCAAATTTCACTGTCACAAAGGTGCATATGACTAGGGTAAAACAATAGATTAAATGAGAAATACAGTTTGACTCCTTCTCAAGTTTTTAAATAGAGACTAAGTTTAAGATGAATAGTTTGGTTCTCCTATTACTTATAAATTGCTTAATCCTTCTAAATATACTTCAAATATTTTCTCTCTCTTTCAAAATTGCATTTTCAAAAACTAACACTTTAGTTTTTTTTTTCTTTATGGATATTGTGAGTATAATCCACTAAAAACCCTTATGAGATAGAACTCGTCCTCTAGAGGTTAATGCTTGTTGCACATGTTAAGTGCAACCGTAATTCTTACGAAACTGAGTTAGGTTAGATTTGGTTTCATTTTTTTTATTTTGCTTGAGAATGAGTAAACTATAAGTATGGGAGTGTAATCGTACGCGTATTGTTTATTTAATATCACATGTGTCACATTTTTGTATTTATTTTATAATAAAATTTGCTATTTGATGTATTTTCATGTCTAGTGGCGTGCAGAGTAATTAAGAAAGAAAAGGGAGATTGACGGATTTATCCAAATAAATTGAAAAATTCAAAAGAAAGGGAATCGATTAATTCAAAGGTTCTAGAAGCCATCTTATAAATATTAGATAAGATAATATCATCAAATTTCAAGGGGAAAAAATAAATTGTTTAAAGACCCATCGGATCGCGGAGGATAAAAAGATAGATCGTCAAATTCAGAGCAGTTATTCAAAAATCTAAGAAGATAAAAGGATAGATGATGAATCAACGGACGACCGGCTTCCAGATATTGGCCCTATGGCCAGGATAATGTGGCAAAAATGCGACAAATGTGGCACTTTCGCAGTATTTTATTTGAATATGGGGGAGCTGGCACTCCCCCTATCTTCGTACGTCTATCCTCGGGCTTTTTCTCTAATAAATACCTGCATATCCCAAAGGCAGAGAGTGCATGACTCTAGGGAGAACTCTGGAAAGAGTTTTAGGGTTAAGATTCTTCTTTGTTCATTGTAGTTTTCAATTAAAGAGAAAGAATTGTTAAGAGAAGACGAGTGCTTGTAATTGATGGTGACAGCTCAATAAAGATTCTTCTATTCTTTTCAATTTACCTCTTTTTATTTTTACATACTTTAATTGCTTTATTTACTTTCATCAACTTTATGCTTTCTTTTTGATCATGCCTTCTTTATAGCTTGGATTAGGGAGAGTTTCATGACAGAAAAGAGAGGAAGAATTATATTTAGAGTGACAATAGATATAATCTTCTTTAAAAGATAGATTTTTTAGAGTGACAGCCAATGAAACTGTCTTACTTCTTTTCATCGTTACTCAACTTAATTGATCGCTTGCTTTCCTTTAATTACTTCAGGGTATATTCTTTCTTCTCTTGTTTATTTTCTTTCTTTTTAACTTAGTAATCAAAACACCAACACCATCTTCTTCTTCCACCTTCCACTTTCTTTCTAGTTTAGCTTAATCTTTTCTTTCCTTTTCTTTTCTTTTAAAACAAAGAAGATCTTTAACTAATATAGTAACTTAAGAAGAAGACTTACACAACGCTTCTATCGCTGTCCCTCCCTATGGATCACGGCACATTAGCCCTAGGCTACACGGTAGCATTTAGGACCTAACACTATTCCTAAACTCTATAATTTTCCATGCAGGTTTGGCTCAATCATTTCCCTTCTGGAAAACTTTCTCTTTTACTTTTTTGTTGAAGGCCCTTGAGATGCGAGCCTGATACAGTTCAATATGTTGTTGAGTCTGTAGTCATTTCTCATCCAGCGCTTCAAGATCTTTGAGACATAGTCAATGGTTGTTCTATCTGTCATCTTGATTGTCAGAGCAACACGAAGTGGTGGTATTTGAATCTCCATGGGTATGACTGCTTCACATCTGTAGACCATAGAGAAAGGCGTATTACCTGTAGTGGTTCGGACCATCATTCGATAAGCCCAAAGACATTCACTAAGCTTCTTGTTTCAATCTCGTTTGCATGCAGAGATAAACTTTTTGAGGAGCTTCATGATCATCTTGTTGAATGCTTTTGTTAACCCATTAGCAGCAAGATTATACACAATTGAAACCATATTCTGAATTCTATACTTGTCACAGAACCGATAGAATAATTGGCTCACTGATTGAGGCGGAACTAGCACTCAAAAATGCGTGTGCTGTAAAGTCGATGAAAAGCTCGTATATGTGCTAATGTGCCCTCGATACTTCCGTTATAGCAATGGCTCAACGGGTCGAATAAACAGGGACGGGAGGCGGTAGAAGCACTAACAGTTTTTATTCACGTTTTATGTTAACAGTTCTTCTTTGTTAAAGAATTAGAAGAAGAAAAGAAAAGAAAGGAAAAGGAAATCAAGCATGTGGTAGGTGTGGAGAAGGCGATGAAAACGTCGATGTGAAAACAAAATAGAAGTGGCTTGGAAAACAAAAACAAAAGGAAGATGAAACTTGTAGCAAAGAAAATGAAAATAAGGGTGAACAAAGAGGATGGTAAAAACAACGATGAAAAGAAAAAAGAATTGCTTTTTAAAATAAGATAAAAGAAAGCTCATGGCTACTAACTACTAAGTGATCCACTAACCATGCTAACCTCTTAGTGATAGTTGCCTCACATGGATCCTTGGCCATCACTAATCCTTGGCTTCAAGAGACGATATAAAGCATGACAAATAAGATAGTTCATCACATTCAAACTTGCATCAAGAGCAAGCTAATACAAACATTAGATCATCAAACCATTAGAAGCAAGCATGAAATAAGAGAGAGTTAGCTTGGTTAGTAAGCTAGCAAGTTAGATGTTAGAACCCATCATCATGAGCCATCAATGGCTCTTGCAAGGGCAAGGCCTTATAGAGGCTATTAGATTCATATGGATTATCAAGTAAGTGGTTAGATGGTTAGTGGTTAGTAGTTAGATTGCCATGAGAAGAAAAGAAGTTAGCCAAGCAACATGTAGAAGATGGAGGAGATTACATTGGAGAAGTCACCTAGAGGGGGGGTGAATAGGTGACAATGCTAATCAAGGGCAAATTAAAAATTTAAAGCTACAACAATCACAAGATGAATGCAAGCAAGTAAGTATGACAATGAATATGATGAGCAAGTAATAAGTGCAAGCAAAATAGAGTAAGAATTGCAAGAATGTAAACCAATCGCAAACACAAGGATATGTTATCGAGGTTCGAGCACCCAGCTCTACTCCCCGCCTTCCCCAGAAGGATTCTAGCTACTTCCACTATCACAAAGAACAATTACAATGGAGTACCCAACTCCTACAATCTCAAGAACAAGTGATTTCCTTGGTAGTCAAAAGACCACAAACTCTCTCTTTCAAAAATCTCTTCCCTTACAAAATGTCCTTAGAGAATAATGAGTAGAATTGAAGCTCTTTTTGTGTAAGGAAAAGAAATTGAAATCAGAGAAAAACTTTTGAAAACCCTTCAGAAAATTGAGAGAATTTAGCACAAAAACCAAGAACTTTGAAAGCCTTAATCTTTTGAATTTTTGCAAAGATTGTTGTTGTAACCAATCTCTCCCCAAACACCCCTATTTATAGGAGAGGGCTAGGGTTTAGGGATAAAACATATTTACTGATGTTTAGGAGGTAATTAGATCAAAATATATCCTTAAACGGATTTTTAAACACAAAAGACAAAAATAAACAGCCCTTAAAAATCTGCCCGTTACTGTTCAAACGGTCGGATCGGTCGACCGGACCGGTCGACCGGTAGTATAAAAATTTGACCGTTACAGGCTATCGGTCGACCGACCCGGTCGACTGATACAAACTGTGACAAAAATAAATATTCCGGTCGACCGCCCCGGTCGACCGACAGACGTGCACACGGATACGTGCAGCTGCCAGGACTTCGGTCGACTGGTCCGGTCGACCGGACCAGACTGACATAGGCTCGGTCGACCGACCCGGTCGACCGGATCAGGTCAAAAAGCCAAATTTAAAAAGAAATAAAAGAGGATTTTGATTTTATCAAAAATACTTTTGAACAGGGATTAGTATAAAACACAAACATATATCTGTAGGCAAAATCTTGTATGCAAAATATTTTTGTATAATTTATAAGAAATTATTTTGGAATGAGCATGTGCGCAAAAACGTGTGTGATAGAGCTTCAAACCTATCCACTATTCTTTAACATACTATAAACTGAAAAACAAATTACATGAAGACTTCTTGAGCTATTTTCAAGTCTTTGAGCCATCCAATGCCTTGCTAGTGCCTTCTCTTCTATGATCCTTCCTTGATGTGCAATTTGCCTTTCTTGCTTTGTGGAACTTAGAAGTTCTTGCAATAGCTAAGCGAATGGTCTCTAAACATGGTACAAACCTGAAACTTATCTTAACAAACTTGTTAGTACCAAATAGCTCATATTTGGTTTGTCATCATCAAAACACAAAACAATTGGAGAGTGTAACCTCTTGGGCCAACAATCTCCCCCTTTTTGATGATGACAAAACAAATAGGCTATTAACAAAAATATAGGGTAGGAGAAAACTCCCCCTCAAATTATGCTATACTTAAAACACAAGAGTATGCTCTAGAAACCAATAATTGAAATGATGCACCAATTATTGAAACCAATAAAAACACAAAAATATCTCTTGATACCAAAAATACCAATACCAAAAATACAAGAATTTATTTAAAACACAAAAACTCATAAAAACAAAACAAAACAACAAAACATATAAATTCATATGGAACCAAGACCAAATGAACTTATTTTTGTCCACCAAATGAACTTATTTTTGTCCATGTAAACTTATTCTCCCCCTTTTTGTCATACATCAAAAAGGGTTATGAAAAACATGTTTATTCAATAATACAAACATTAAGTTCTCCACAAATAAACGAAAATCTAGCAAAATCAAGAGGTTTAGTGAAAATATCGGCTAGTTGTAAATCCGTGGAAACATAATCAATATCTATATCACCTTTCTCAAAATGATCTCTAAGAAAGTGATATCTAATCTCAATGTGCTTGGTCTTACTATGTTGATTTGCATTTTTGGTCATGTGAATAGTACTAGTATTATCACAAAATATTTTATATGATCAAAGTGCAAATCAAAATCAAGGAGAGTATGTTTCATCCAAAGGACTTGTGCACAACAAGCCCCCGCGGCAACATACTCCGCCTCGGCGGTTGAGAGAGCTACGGAATTTTGCTTCCTAGAGGACCATGAAACAAGACAATTACCAAGAAATTGACATGTCCCACTAGTACTCTTTCTATCTACTCTACAACCCGCATAATCGGCATCCGAATAACTAGTCATTGAAAAATCTATAGTTTTTGGATACCAAAGACCCATTCCAATTGTGCCCTTAATATAACGAATAATGCGTTTTACCGCAATAAGATGAGACTCTTTAGGACACGATTGAAATCTAGCACAAAGACACACACTAAACATGATATCCGGCCTACTTGCCGTCAAATATAAAAGACTTCCTATCATGCTTCTATATAATTTAATATCAACATTTTTACCTTGTTCGTCCTTATCAAGCTTGGTTGTAGTTACCATTGGAGTGTTGCAAGCCTTTGATCCTTCAAGCCCAAACTTCTTTACTAGCTCCTTTGCGTACTTGGCTTGGTTAATGAAGGTTCCGTCTTGCAATTGCTTGATTTGGAGTCCAAGGAAGAAATTGAGCTCACCCATGGAAGACATTTCAAATTCTAGTTGCATTACCTTCTCAAAATCCTTGCATAAAAGCTCATTAGTAGATCCAAAAATTATATCATCAACATAAATTTGCACAATTAAAATATCATTTTTAACATGCTTAGTAAAGAGAGTTGTGTCTACTTTGCCTTTAATAAAATCATTTGAAATGAGAAAACTAGAAAGCCTTTCATACCAAGCTCTTGGAGCTTGTTTCAATCCATACAAAGCTTTATCAAGTTTAAAAACAAAATCGGGATGAACATGATCAATAAAACCGGGAGGTTGAGAAACATAAACTTCTTCATTAATAAAACCATTTAAAATGCACTTTTTACATCCATTTGAAAAAGTTTAAAATTTTTAAAACATGCAAAAGCTAGTGTCATCCGTATGGCTTCAAGCCGTGCTACGGGTGCAAAGGTCTCCTCAAAGTCAATTCCCTCAACTTGAGTGTAACCTTGGGCCACTAACCTAGCTTTATTCCTAATGACATTTCCGGACTCATCCATCTTGTTTCTAAAGATCCACTTAGTACCAATTATTGGTCTATCGTGGGGCTTAGGAACAAGGTGCCAAACTTGGTTGCGCTCAAATTGATTGAGTTCCTCTTGCATGGCAAGCAACCAATATGGGTCCGTCTCGGCTTCGAGAATGCCTTTGGGTTCAAAATGAGAAATAAAAGCAAAGTTACCACATATGTCATGGAGTTTGGAGCGCGTTGTGACTCCTTTAGATGCATCACCCAAGATGAGCTCCTTAGGATGATTTGTAGCGTATCTCCAAGCTTTAGGAAGCGGTTGAGTGCTTTCCTCCTTATCCTCTTGAACTTCACCAATAGGATCTAGCTTTTCTTCTTGAGCGGGTGAGTCCTTCAAGGATAGTCTCTCCATGTCTTCACCTAGTGGTTCAATCTCTACAACATTCTCAACAACCACATTAGATTCTTCAAATTTAACATGCATGGATTCTTCAATGGTTAGTGTAGATCTATTGAAAACTCTATATGCTTTGCTAGTAGAGGAATATCCAACAAAGATAGCCTCATAAGCCTTAGCATCAAATTTACCCAAATTATCCTTAGTATTTAAAACAAAACACTTGCATCCAAAAACTTTAAAATATGCAACATTTGGTTTTCTAGAATGATACATTTCAAATGATGTTTTTGAAGAATTTTTGCATAAATAAATACGATTCGATATATAGCATGCGGTGTTTACGGCCTCGGCCCATAAATATTGAGGGAGGTCATATTCACTTATCATTGTCCTAGCCATCTCTTGAAGTGTTCTATTTTTCCTTTCTACAACTCCATTTTGTTGTGGAGTTCTAGGACAAGACGTTTCATGCTTAATTCCCTTTTCATCACAATAAGTCATGAAGAGTTGGTTAATAAACTCACCACCTCTATCACTTCTTATTCTCAAAATCGAAAAACCCTTTTCTTTTTCAACTCTTTTTCGAAAAATCTTAAAATGAGAAAAAGTTTGATCTTTATTTTGTAAAAAGAAAACCCAAGTAAAACGGGAGAAATCATCAACCAAAACAAATGCAAATCTACTTCCATTTAAACTTTTAGTTTTAGTTGGTCCAAAAAGATTCATATGAATTAATTCTAAAGGCCTAGTTGACATGATATCCTTGATTGGTTTAAAGGAAGACTTGGTTTGTTTCCCAAGTTGGCACGCACTACAAATGCGGTCTTTCTCAAAATCCAAGCAAGGTATACCCTTCACCAATTCCTTTGAATTAATCCTAGAGATATGGTCAAAAGATGTATGTCCTAATCTTCTATGCCAAAGCCAAGAATTTTCATCAAAAGCATTTAAGCATTTAGTAGAACAATCTAAATTAAGCATGTCAATAATATAAACATTATTATCACGAAAACCGGTAAGAATACAAACATCGGATTTAACATCAAAAATCTTGCATGAGGAATCATCAAAAACAACTTTAAGTCCACGATCACAAAGTTGGCTAATGCTAAGCAAATTATGTTTTAAACCATCTACTAAAACAACATTCTCTATAATAGGAGATGAACCAATTTGAATATTACCGATACCGATGATGGTGCCTTTGGAATCATCCCCGAAGGTGACGGAGCCACCTTCCATGTACCTTGATAGGGTTGTGAAGTTGTTGATATCCCACGTCATGTGTCTCGAACAACCACTATCAAGGTACCACCGCTCCCTACGTCTTGGAGCCTTGGTGTGTACCTACATCAAACATTTTAGGACTTGATTTTGGTACTCACATTTTCTTGGGTCCATGAGGGTTAGAGCCATTAACCCAAACAAGATTATTTGAACTATGCAATTTATCATAACAAAATTTAGCTAAATGTCCATTTTTGCCACAATATGTGCATCTATACACTCTACCATATCTAAAAGCATAGTGAGTGTGTGATTTGTGAGCATGGGCATTGTGAGCATGAAAAGATTTAGCATGAGAAGTATTATTTGAAGTGTGAGCATGTGGAATTTTAGCATGAGAATCTTTAACATGAGAAGTGTGCTTTTTGGAAAATTTTTCTTCAAGTTTCTTAGTATTAAAGGCACAATCTTTTAAAACTTTTTCAAACTCATTCATTTTGGATTTAAAAGAAGAAATTTCTTTATTATCAACAATAGGGGTTTTACCCTTACAAGAAATCTTATAAGCATCAAATTCATTTTGAAATGAAACAAGATTTGAAGAAAGATCATCTTTTTCTTTCGAAACAATGGCAAGTTGATTCTTAAGAAAAGCAACTTCTTTTTGTAATTTTAAGCATTCAAGTTTCTTATTATCATAAGTTTCAGAAAGTTCTACAAATGCATGTACTAGAACTTCCTTACTTAGTTCATCATCTTCATCATCATGGGATTGAGGGGTTACCTTAGGTGTGTTTGCCATGAAACACATGTTAGCTTGATCCACCTCCTCTTCGGACTCGCTTTCCGAATCCCATGATGCTTTGTAGGCTTTCTTTTCCTCCGGCTTCTTTGGCTTGAAGGAGGAAGTCATTTTCTTCTTGAACTCCGGACAATCCGCCATGATATGTCCGGGTTTGCGGCAATTGTAGCATATGATCTTCCGCTCCTCTTTGCCTTCGAATCTTCTCCGGAAATTGAACTTGTTCTTTCGGTACAACCTCTTGACATTCCGCACAAGTAGGGTTAGCTCCTCATCTTCTTCTTCGTCTTCATCATCGTCATCATTGGTGGATGAAGTCTTAAAGGCAATGGATTTCTTCTTTGAAGTAGTTGCCTCATCTCTTGCTTTCTTCTCCATCTCATGGGTCTTTAGGTTCCCAATGAGACTAATGATGTTCATTTCGTCCTTGTCGTTCAACTCCTTTAAGGTGGTGGCCTTGATCTCCCAAGATGGTGGAAGAGCCCGTATCACTTTGCGCACCTTTTGATCATTTGAGATGACGTCACCTAATGAAGAAAGACCATTTGTAATTTTAGTGAAACGAGTAATCATACAATCAATGGATTCTTCATCAAGCATTTTGAATGATTCATATTGAGACCTCAAGAGATCTATCTTAGCTCTCTTGACTTGTGAAGTCCCTTCATGTGTGACCAATAAGTGTTGCCATATCTCATAGGCGGATTGGCAATGAATTACCCGTGTAAGGTCATCCTCATTCAAGGCGGTTAAAAGGGAGTTTTGGGCTTTTGAGTTAGCCTCATATTCTCTAAAGTTGAAGTCGGTCCAAGTGCTCTCATCTTCATTGGGTGCTACATAGGGTTTGGTCAAAGACTTAGCCACTAAACTACCTAGTGATTGCAAAAAGATAGTCATCCTAACCTTCCAAATAGGGAAGTTGAGTCCATCAAATTTAGGTGGGGTTTTAATGTTGTCGGCCATGTTTACTAGTGTATGAATGTATGAATGGAAATGTTGATTAGCAATATTTTAAGGATCTCTCTATGGATGTTAAGCCAAACCTAGAGTTCAAGCTCTGATACCAATTGAAAAGTCACCTAGAGGGGGGTGAATAGGTGACAATGCTAATCAAGGGCAAATTAAAAATTTAAAGCTACAACAATCACAAGATGAATGCAAGCAAGTAAGTATGACAATGAATATGATGAGCAAGTAATAAGTGCAAGCAAAATAGAGTAAGAATTGCAAGAATGTAAACCAATCGCAAACACAAGGATATGTTATCGAGGTTCGAGCACCCAGCTCTACTCCCCGCCTTCCCCAGAAGGATTCTAGCTACTTCCACTATCACAAAGAACAATTACAATGGAGTACCCAACTCCTACAATCTCAAGAACAAGTGATTTCCTTGGTAGTCAAAAGACCACAAACTCTCTCTTTTAAAAAATCTCTTCCCTTACAAAAGGTCCTTAGAGAATAATGAGTAGAATTGAAGCTCTTTTTGTGTAAGGAAAAGAAATTGAAATCAGAGAAAAACTTTTGAAAACCCTTCAGAAAATTGAGAGAATTTAGCACAAAAACCAAGAACTTTGAAAGCCTTAATCTTTTGAATTTTTGCAAAGATTGTTATTGTAACCAATCTCTCCCCAAACACCCCTATTTATAGGAGAGGGCTAGGGTTTAGGGATAAAACATATTTACTGATGTTTAGGAGGTAATTAGATCAAAATATATCCTTAAACGGATTTTTAAACACAAAAGACAAAAATAAACAGCCCTTAAAAATCTGCCCGTTACTGTTCAAACGGTCGGATCGGTCGACCGGGCCGGTCGACCGGTAGTATAAAAATTTGACCGTTACAGGCTATCGGTCGACCGACCCGGTCGACTGATACAAACTGTGACAAAAATAAATATTCCGGTCGACCGCCCCGGTCGACCGACAGACGTGCACACGGATACGTGCAGCTGCCAGGACTTCGGTCGACTGGTCCGGTCGACCGGACCAGACTGACATAGGCTCGGTCGACCGACCCGGTCGACCGGATCAGGTCAAAAAGCCAAATTTAAAAAGAAATAAAAGAGGATTTTGATTTTATCAAAAATACTTTTGAACAGGGATTAGTATAAAACACAAACATATATCTGTAGGCAAAATCTTGTATGCAAAATATTTTTGTATAATTTATAAGAAATTATTTTGGAATGAGCATGTGCGCAAAAACGTGTGTGATAGAGCTTCAAACCTATCCACTATTCTTTAACATACTATAAACTGAAAAACAAATTACATGAAGACTTCTTGAGCTATCTTCAAGTCTTTGAGCCATCCAATGCCTTGCTAGTGCCTTCTCTTCTATGATCCTTCCTTGATGTGCAATTTGCCTTTCTTGCTTTGTGGAACTTAGAAGTTCTTGCAATAGCTAAGCGAATGGTCTCTAAACATGGTACAAACCTGAAACTTATCTTAACAAACTTGTTAGTACCAAATAGCTCATATTTGGTTTGTCATCATCAAAACACAAAACAATTGGAGAGTGTAACCTCTTGGGCCAACACTTAGTCTCTATGCAAGATCTTGTCTTCAATTAAAGTAAGAATTCAAATTGGATTGAATATTTTATCCTTCATAAAACCTAGATAATATGCACTTTGTGATAGTGAAGTTTCTGGGATTTCAACTCAACCATCAAGCCATTTATTTATATATATATATATATTTCTGTTTCTTCTTTTTTCTTCCCTTAGTTTTCTTAGGCTTTCTAGTTCACCCATGTAGCGAGCCTATAACTGATGACTCCCAGACCAGAAGGTCCTAGGGCACCAGATGAGAAAACATCCCTCGGGTTTAAGGACTCGAGTAAACAAGGCCACAAAACTAAGGGGGATTATTTGTTTCTTTTGACCACCGTTAGGCGTGAATAATCATGCTTCTTGAGGCATAATTATCCAGCTTAATAAGTGATGAATTTTTTTATTTTTTTAATGATATTTTAGGTCTTTGTTTTCATCCCAAAAATTGTGTAAGTGTGATGTGCATACTATCTAAGGCAAAAAATTCAAGATAAAATTATCTCCCCAATCTTTTATACTTAACCTATAATTTTAAACAAGATCTATTATTTCGACTGGGTTTAAGATATCATAATTAAGGCTTTCTTAGTTTCTAAGATCATCTTAATTTTCTTTAAAAATAGATCCAAAACTTTGTCTCTTGTTTCAAAAAGTTTTTAAAGAAAGAGAAAATTCCTATACAAAAGAGATGATTTCTAAAAGTATCCTAAAAGAAGTGTAAAAGAAAAAAATCTAAAAACTCAATGTTAGTAAACCCTCCCCACACTTATCTCATGCATTGTCCTCAATGCATCGTGATGTATGTATGCATGAAACAAATAGAGAGGGAAGGAAAAATCACCTCAAGGTGGCGATTCCGGTGGCGGTCTGATTGGTCCACGAAAGGCGGCCCAATCTAACTTGTGTTGAGTCCGGAGGAACCCACCAGAGACCTCAAGAATACAACCCACTAGAATGATGTATATATGTATGATTTTTATTAAAAATTTTATCCCATCTAATTTCTAAATTTCCAAAATAATTTCAGAGTCAAGTTTATCAAGACCCCTGTCCCAGAATGGAATGATTGATTTGGACTCAGGAAATATATGAACTAATACCGACTCAGAAAATAAACTTAAGTCAAGTAAAGGTTCGGGAGTCGAGATTGGTTCAGGAAGTGGGTCCAAATCAAGAAGATGAAGCTCAAGTCCACATTTATTTTCCCATGATGGAATGTGACTATCTACAATTGGTGATTCAAGCTCAAGAATGACAGGTATGAGAATCAAAACTGACTCTAAAATGTTGCTCACATTGGGTAACAAAACAGGAGTCAATATTGATTCAGGAATTTGAACTGGATCACAAATTTGAGGATCAAAGTCACATTCTTCATTGAGTTCAATTCCACAAAAATGAGAACTTGCCAATTTATCAATGGGACTTTCAAAAGTATGAAATTGGTCAAGTTCAATATGATCATCATAAATGATTGGTGATTCAATTTCACAATGGACTAGCACTGGATCCAATACTGACTCAGGAAAAGGATTGAAATCAGGTGAAGACACCGGAGTCATAATTGAATCAGGAAGTAGAATTGAATCACTAATTTGAGGTTCATGATCATATTCATGATCAAGTTCAATTTCAAGAAAAGGATAACTTGCCAAAATATCAATGGGATTTGAAGTTTGGACAAGTTCAGGTGAATGTACTGAAATTGAATCTTAATGTTCAAAATGACAAGAGTCCTGGGTCACATCAATAGAGTTTGGCATAGCTGAATTGGTCAAAGGTTGATAAGATAGAGTTTCCTCATTCCTATAAATGCTAACCAATTGACTCAATTGTGTTTCCAACCTATTGACAGACTCGGCAGATGATTTTTGAAATTTTAGTGCAGACTCTTGCAAGACTTCTATCCTCTTTTCTAGATATGATGTATCTTCAAGTGGTTGTTCTAGAAAAGGAGTGTAGAAATCTTGGTTACCAAAACAATAGGAGTCATGGGTCAAATTGATAGAGTTAGAGATATTTGAATTGGTCAAAGGTGGTGAAGAGAGAGTTTCTTCATTCTTAAAATGTTGACCAATTTACTCAATTGTGTTTCCAACCTATCAATAGACTGAGAAGAAGATTTTTGAAATTGTAACGCAGACTCCTGCAAGATTTCTATACGCTTTTCTAGACTTGATTTTTCTACAAGTGGATGCTCTAGAATGGGAGTATAAGAATCTTAGTTTTGGAAATTTTGTGAAGAATGTGAGTCAAAAATGTTTTGAGATTGAAGCTTGGACTCACACAAGAGTTCCTTACTCATTTCCAGGGCAGATAGTTGTTCATTATAAGGAGGTGGAACTGAGTAAGACTCTTGAAAATACTGTGGAATTGGAGAAGCCCTCCTTTTTTGAAGTAGTCGCTCGACCTCTTGTAAATTGGCTTCTACTCTCTTTTCTAACTCAGATTTTTCTTCAATTGGTGGTTCTAGAAAAGGAGTATGAGAAGCGAAATCGGGGAATGAGATTTGTGGACAAGGTGGACATGGGGGACAAGGAGGTTGAAAATTAAACTCGGGGGAGGTGAATCCCCATTGACTCTGTAACGAGTTGAAATTATTTTAGAAATTATAGTCATAAGAATGTGGGTATGGGTTGTATTGAATCGAATAAGTCCAACCCGGTGTATTTGGTTGGTGCATATTGTAAAAAGCCGGGTTGGAACTATCCAAATCGAATGGGGTCGGTGTGAAATACGGATTCATATTCGGATTGAAAGAATTGTTATTGTTGAATTCCATTTCACAAACAATCACAAACAAAAAAGAAAAATCAAACAACAAACAAAATGAAAAGAAAAAAATCAAAACCAAGCCTATAGTAGGGTTGACCTAGACCTAGACGACTCCGAACTGGTCGATTACCCGGGTGAGGTTGTTGCTTGAATCCGACCACAAGCTAATCGGCCAGGTAGGGGAAAATACGGTGAGAGGTATCCGTGCGTAAGCAACGGGCCTTAATTACGCCAACCACGGTATCTTCGAGGCTTAACCTCTTAATCCCCAGCCTTAGACACCGATTTCACAGGAGTAAGATTCAAAACAAGTTCCACCCTCGGTCAATCTCTAAATGAGTCCGAGATGTCCCTAGGGGCTAACGTCTATCAAATTTTATTAGGGCTTGGATTGTGTAAGTGGGAAGGTGATTTTTGGGCTAAGGAAGGGTGATGAAATCCCCACCTTATCTTGTATGGGTTTTGCCCTTAATTTCAATTCATGCAAGTGTGCAATATAGATAAGAATATAACACAAAGCGAATAATCACCTACGTGTTTGTCCTATGCTATATGCAATGTCATATGTACACCTCAATCCAGATCACAGCAACAGAACAAAATATAGTATATTGGAATTGAATTGACACGTGCCTAAATGCAAATGTCTAAGCCGTTTTAAAAGCGTCCAAATACCGTATTTTAGTTCTTTAATTTATTGCGGTGTTTAGGCAATCAAATCAGGAAACTAATAATACAGATCAACTAGCTGTTACAATGAACACATCCCAGCACAACAAGATATACAATGATTACAACTTGGTTGCGTTTTCGCGGCAAAAGTCGCGTTTGTGCGGCGGTTCTTTAGAAGTTAGGGCCCTGCTTTCAAGAGCAGGGAGATGCAAAGCTAGTGTTTATTCTGCAAGATTAAGATCCTATAAAGAATGTCCTGCACACCAAAATAGAGAAGACAATGTTAACAAAAACGTGAAATCAAAACCATTCCCGTTCCCCGGCAACGGCTCCAAAATTTTTGATCGGGGCGGAACTAGCACTCAAAAATGCGTGTGCTGTAAAGTCGATGAAAAGCTCGTATATGTGCTAATATGCCCTTGATACTTCCGTTATAGCAATGGCTCAACGGGTCGAATCCATAGGGACGGGAGGCGATAGAAGTATTAACAGTTTTTATTCACGTTTTATGTTAACAGTTCTTCTTTGTTATAGAATTAGAAGAAGAAAAGAAAAGAAAGGAAAAGGAAATCAAGCATGTGGTAGGTGTGGAGAAGGCGATGAAAAGTCGATGTGAAAACAAAATAGAAGTGGCTTGGAAAACAAAAACAAAAGGAAGATGAAACTTGTAGTAAAGAAAATGAAAATAAGGGTAAACAAAGAGGATGGTAAAAACAACGATGAAAAGATAAAAGAATTGCTTTTTAAAACAAGATAAAAGAAAGCTCATGGCTACTAACTACTAAGTGATCCACTAACCATGCTAACCTCTTAGTGATAGTTGCCTCACATGGATCCTTGGCCATCACTAATCCTTGGCTTCAAGAGACGATACAAAGCATGGCAAATAAGATAGTTCATCACATTCAAACTTGCATCAACAGCAAGCTAATACAAACTTTAGATCATCAAACCATTAGAAGCAAGCATGAAATAAGAGAGAGTTAGCTTGGTTAGCAAGTTAGCAAGTTAGATGTTAGAACCCATCATCATGAGCCATCAATGGCTCTTGCAAGAGCAAGGCCTTATAGAGGCTATTAGATTCATGTGGATTATCAAGTAAGTAATTAGATAGTTAGTGGTTAGTAGTTAGATTTCCATGAGAAGAAAAGAAGTTAGCCAAGCAACATGTAGAAGATGGAGGATATTACATTGGAGAAGAAAAGAGGCACTTTTACATAGATTGTCACCATCTATTACATCAATCCCTCTCTATCTCTCTCTCTGAATCACTCAGCCTTAATACATGATCTAAAAATGAAATAACATAACAAAATAAAAGAAATGAAGAACACCTACCTACACTACACTAAAACATAGAAACCCTAGCCTAAAAATGAAAACTGCCTCGTTCTGGACCTATGCAGGGGTATTTATAGGCATAGGAAGCCTCTGGAAGATGAGACGGGGCCAGCGTCGAAAATCGACGCGTGGCACCATCCTATTGCCGCGGAAACGCGGCAATTGCCGCGTTTTCGCGGCAATACCAGGGACTTAGGTCCCTGGTTTTTGTCAGGAATTCCCTGTCGCTTTGAGAATAATCTGGGTATATCCCAATTCTGATAATTTCGTCTGAATATTTGTCTGACGTGCGCAGGAGTCTAGGTTCGACGTATCTTCTAGATGATCCCTTGCTTGGTCTCTAAGTAATGCGGATTTAATTACCCTAAATTGAGTTTAATTAGGCTCTTATTACTCCTTTGCCCTTGAACTCTGGATTTACCTGTAATAGAGACCAAAACACGGTTTAGACCGACAATTTATTCATAAATTTGTGGGGAAATGCGATATAATAATGCATAATCGTAGACTAATCACTCACAAATTGAGGGTCGTTATCATGGATGATCCTTCGGGAGACACCAAATCAGTGGATGACAAGGCGTTTGATGAAGTTAATAACATTGGTAGTTTTAACTTCAGTGAGAGGTACATCTTTTACCCACTTTGAGAAGAAATATGTTACCGTGAGGATGAACTGATGAACTCTGGGAAGTCAATTCGATCCCCGGACTTATGGTGATACTCTTGGCAGATGAATACGTTGGATCATGAGTCATATTTGACTTGGGAGTGGGTTATATCATATTGATATGATTGTGGATCTGGGACAATCCTATCTCTCACAGGTGCTTCTTTGATTCATATGTCGATGCTTGGTTGAATTTCGAGGACGGAATTCTTTTTATAAGGTGGGTAGGATTGTAACCCCCAATTTTATATGTACATGTAACAATAGTGGTATCCGATACCTGATTTAACCATCTTGATAGCTAGATTGAGGATGTTTCAGCTCAAGATATTATTTTTCAATATTTTAAATTTTTCTAAATTTTTTGAAATTTTTTGAAAATTATTGAAGAAGAATCTCAATTCGGGGTCGATCGGTGTCACAAACTGACTACCAGATTCTTTAAATAACAATTAGGGCTGAATTTTAGGGATCTGACTTCTTAACAATGTTTAAGATGTTATTTTCTATTTTTTTTGAAATTGTAAAAATTTTTCTGAATTAATAGAGTTTAATCTAATAAAATAATGCTTAAATATTTATTCAAAAAGAAAAGAATGAAATTTAAATAAAAATAAAATAAAAATAAAAATAGAAAAAACCCTTTTATTGTATTTGAACTCGTGACCCCCCAACAATGAAAAGAATGCACCAACCATGATGCCTTCATGGCTTTTAGCATGGAAAAGTAGCCATTTTAACCTTGTTTCCCTTTACCCTTTATTCTTCCAAAATTAAATTAAACCAAACCGCTTTGATTGTTTGCTCCAAATTTTGAACCCATGACCACCGCCCCAAAATCCTAATGCCCAGACTACTATGTCACATTGGCCTGTGCATAGGAAAATACACATGAATCATTTAACCATTGGAAATTCGCTTCTTCCCCACATTTTCACCACGTCCTCCATGCTGCGCCTACTCCATTTCACATCTTCCTCTTCATTCCCACTTCTCTCCCACATCTCTTCCTGCT
Source organism: Agave tequilana (assembly GCA_038442645.1). NCBI lineage: Eukaryota > Viridiplantae > Streptophyta > Magnoliopsida > Asparagales > Asparagaceae > Agave > Agave tequilana. The sequence goes on from JAVJIF010000984.1 coordinate 323,711, forward strand.
CCTATCCTCTCTTTCACGTCCTCCACTCCACTTCCCCAATTCCTGCACTGTGCTGAGCTTAGCCCACGGCTGAGATGATGATGATAGTCGTCCATGCTCCGCTGGCAAGCGCGAGAAGACCTACAACCTTTTCGGTAAGCTCTAACGGCCATCGACACCCTCCACAAGCTTCACCTTCATTGACATTCCCTGCCGTGCCCTCCACCATGGCGTGAGTGTTTCTTCTCCCTCACTGTAAAAGTGTTTTTGCATGAATGTTGCGATAAGGTATTAATATGTATGAGTTAATTAGTTATTGTAATTACAAATATGTTAGTTTAGTGTGTATTTTCATTTTTTTTAAGTGTGCTGTATGTTTTCATTTCTAGTGTGCTGTGAGTGCGTGGGTGTGTATTTTTGTGTGTTGTGTGTGCGTATTTTATGTGCTTTGGGTTTCATTTTTGTATGTTGTGGAGTGTAAGTGCGTGAGTGTATAATGTGTGTTTTCATTTTTCCTTTGTATGTGTGTTATGAGTGGGTGGGTGTTGTGAGTGGGTATGTGCATGCATGGGGGTGTGTGTGTGTGTGTGTAAGTTTATGCATGTGCCTATGTACTCGCATGTGGGTGTAAACAGGTGTGTATGTACTGTGGTATACATATATGGGTATATACATATGTATGTTTATTAAACGTAATTATGCTTTGCGTATAGGTGATTGTGTATATGTATGTTCCCCTCCTCGTTTCACGCACGCGTCCACGGTCATGGCCATAGTCAATCTTCGACGACCTCCGGTGAGCTCCGCCACGCCCTCCGGTCTCCGTCGTTGAGGCCTCAAGCTTGACCCGATACCAATTGTTGTAAAGGGACAGTCGGACCCCAATAATATCAGGCAAGTGTACACGATCCCCTTCTTTTTGACTTTTTTTGCTTTATTGAAATTATATTTAAACTCTTAACTCTCAATATTGTGTTCGTTATCACCGGTATTGCCTCGTAATCCCGTTAAACTCTCTTTTATCTGATTATACAGACAATTCTTGTATTCTTGATATTATTACCTATACCATCTCATGATCATGTTACATTGCCTTACATATCGTATTTGCATTTCGTTCCTGTACATGCACGCAACTAAACTTATATTGACATGATTGCTAGTATGTGATAGATTAATTTATTAACATGAAATTTATACTAATCATGACAAATACTGTGATCTGGATCTTGAGAATAACTGGATAATAATGAAATAATATTGATAGTTAAAGACTGTATATCAATTGATATTGTGATCCTGATATTACTGAAAATTTATTGAGGAAATCAACCTTTATAGTTTGAGGAATTATTCGAGAATATTTTATTAGATTATGGATATATGATCAAGTCCAATTTACTAAGACCATTGGACTACATTCTGGATGATACTGATATCACTGCACTACTTTCATGTATCTGGTTTCACTTACACAACTATATATTTGTCACTTGATATTTTCACTGTCTACATTGTCCCGTGATCTTGGTACACATTGTAATCATTATCTGACACTGACATTCTCGATACCAAATCCAGATCATGTTATACTGAGTCACACATTGCACTTGTATTGATTAATGAAATTAATCAAGCCGTGATTACTGGGGAGACTGGTAGCAGGGAATATCCAGAGAGATGTGCTTGGAAGGGCGACCCCTTGTGGGTTTCGATGCCACACGTGATCTTATTATTTATGCGCGCTCTTGTTATTACATGTTACATAATACCTGAGTACAGTGAACTGTTTCTCTCTGCTATGAGGATCCACTAACGTAACACTTGTTTGATATGCAACGTCTTGTGGGATGGGGCATAGGATTGTTGCATTAGTTAGGATAATAAAACATGCTAGACATATACACTTACAACATATCCTGCATTGTCTTCAGTAATATAGTACTTGACTTATATTTTCATGATACTGATACTTGAAACTCATGTGACATGCATTATCTTGACTACATGATGTTTCTAGACTTACCATGTTATTTTATCTTATGATCTCGTGTTCTTGTGATTTTGTGAATATTCTACACAACAGTTACTCATCTAGGACATCTCATGTTCATATATACATGTCACACCATGTAGCATGGTCTCCTTATACACAATCTATCGTCTCCTTTTTTCTGTTTTTGTTATTACTTTCAGTTCTCGATACCGCTAAACATATCATACTTCTTATTTCAATGCCTTACTTGTACTATTATTGCATTTTTATATTCTCTCTTTTACTATTCTTTTACCTTTGTGTACTTTAGCTGGTCCAATTCTGACGGACTTAATTATTTTTCAGTATCAAGATTCAGAAAGCCGGTGTAGAGAGCTGATAGTAGAACACATTCTGGTTCAGTTGTTCTCTTGTGAGTTCAGTTTCCTTTCTTGGCGTGTCTTATTCAGATATAGTGGATGATATTGTTTATGATTCTGTATTTCATATATGTAATTTTTGTTGGCCCAAAGACCTTCCACCCTAGTTTTGATGATGATTAACTCATGTAGTTATGTTTACTAATATTCTTGTGTTGTTTAATTTTCAGATCATTAACCAAGATATTAGTTGGTGATTAGCTTCAACAAGGAGTTTAGAAGCTTTTCATGGTGATTCCGGTGCCAAAGCTTAAAGTTCATACCTTTGCACTCGATGGATCACGGTGTTTGTGGATCGAGATGCCTTGAAGATGAAGATCGTAAAGAAGACTTCGGTATCCATAGTTTAGAGTGTGTTTTAGATCCATTTGTAAAGCTTAGTATAGTTGATATGCTCAAGTGCACAACACACACGTTTTTATGTTTGGATTTGGTTTTCATGAATAGCTTGATCAAAACAATTTTACATGGTTTTTATGTATATTAGATGTGTTCAATATACATACATGCTTCATATCTTAAACAAACTTATTTTGATATGTCTGGAAATTCAGATTTCCTATTGGAAAAATCAAGTATGATAAAATACAAGTTTTGGTTTTTGGTAAAAATGATAAAACACAAAATAGTTCATATTGATTGATATTTGAGCTAAACTTTTTATCACATGTTTATATATCAATGCAAAATGATAAAACTATTTTTGGGTATTTTTTCAAGACTTAAAAAGATTTTTAGAAAAATATTTTACACTATTTTTCTGACCCAGATTTCTGTTCCAGGCTTCAACCAGTCGACTAGTCAAACTGACCTAGTCGACTTGGGATGAAGTCGGTCGACCGGGCCGGTCGACCGACGTGCACAGATCTGTGCACGTTTGGCAGCTCTGGGACGGTCGACCCGGGCGGTCGACCGGGTCTGAGAGCAGTGCTCTCTGTTTGTTTGGGTCGACCGTGCCGGTCGACCGTGTTTGCCCAACGGTCACATTTCTGACCGTTGGCGGTCGACGGGGCCGGTCGACCGATAGCCTGTCAGTCTGCCACATCAGCCTAACGGCTAGTTTTCTGTTGGGCCTATATAACCCCACTTCTTTGGGATTTTGTCAAGGTTTTTAGAGAAAAAATTTTCAGACTTTCTCTACTATTTTAAAAGAGTTTTAAAAAGAGTTTTGTGCCAAAAAGATTTATCTCTGTATTGTTTTGGGTTTTTGGAAAATCAAAGAAAACTAGGTTTTGGGATATTGATTTGATCTTTCATTTTCTATCTTTTACAAGAGATTTCCCAATTAGTTTTTCTTTGTTGCTTGTTTCCAAAACACCTTGATTCCACACTTGAGCTATCACCTATCCTAATCTATTAGGATATTTGTTTTGTGGAAAAAGAGAAAAGAAAAAAAGAGATTGTTTGTGGTTGAAAGAAACCACTTGTTGTAAACACCCTTATTCTTGTTGTATCCCTCTTTGGTAGAGGTGATCGGGTGATTGGTTTGTAACCCTCTTCGGTAGAGGCGTTGGTTGTTGTTTGGCTACGGGCCTACCCCTCGGTTGTGAGGCGGTGTTTGAGAGAGGAGTTCAGTACTCCCTTGTTGTAAAAATCCTTCTCGGTGAAGGTTCCCTCGGTGGGAGTCCTCGGTGGACGTTATAGTGGATTAGAAATCCTACACGGTGGTGTAGGCGGGGATGTAGAGCAAGGTGCTCGAACCTCGAAACATATCTTGTTGTTTGCGTTTGATCCACTTGTCTCTCAACTCTCTCTCTCTTTATATTGTGCAAAGCATCATTCATATCATACTTATCTATTTGCTTGTGTTGCCTTGCATATATTCATATTGCTATTCATCCTTATTTGCTTGGCTTGCTTGTGTGTGAGCCTAACTTATACTTAACCAACAAGAGCTTCACATAGCACCTCAACCCATTCAAGGGGAATCAAGAAGAGTTAGTCTAGAGCCCTTCACGGGGAATTCGGCTACACTTGTTGTGTTGTATTAAGTTTGTTACAAAATTTGCATTAGCTTCCGCATTTAGCGCATTTAGTTCACTAGATTAGCACGTACACCTATTCACCCCCCTCTAGGTGTTTTTCAATTGGTATCAGAGCTAGTGCTCCTGATACTTAGGCTTAACATCCTAGGAGTGAGATCCATTTGTTTGCTAATCTATTGTTTGCATTTGCTTGTTTGCACACTCATATAGTTTGCCATGGACTTCATGACCCCACCTAGCTTTGACCCTTCCAACATTGTTGTTTGGAAGTATAGGATGTCCATGTACCTAAAGACCCTAGGTTTGCATGTCTTTCTTGCGGCCACCAAGAAATGCTATCTTGGAGATCGCAATCATATAGGGGCCAATGCACAAGCCCTTGAGGCCATTAGAAGCACGCTTTCAAAAGATTATCTTATGCTTGTTTCTAATCTTGATTCCGCTTTTGTAGTGTGGAACAAGTTGATAATAACCACCACCTCCAAGCTTCAAATGCCGATCCAACCGGAGGAGTCTAGTGGAGAATCCGACGCTTAATGCTTAACGGTTTAAGGAATGACTCCCTTGAGGTACATTCGGAAACTCAACTAGATAGTGATGATTGTGCTAGTTCTTCAAATGATTTTGTTGATCCCCATGCTTTGAATGAAGAACTATCCATTGTGTGTGAAAAATTGATTGAAAAATATAACATTTTGAAAAAGAAAAGTCTAGGCATTAATAATGAAAATAAAAATTTGATCACTAGACTTGATGTTGTTTTGCAAGAGAAAGAGGAGATTGCTAATGAGAGGGATTCATTAAGGTCTCAACTTGATCTTGCCCTAAAAGAAAATAAAGTTTTAAAATCTAAAAATGATTGTGAAACTCTTGTGAAAAAAATGATGTTTTGTCTTCAAAAATTGATTTTGTTTTAAAAGAGAATGTTGCTTTGAAAAACAAAATTATTTCTATTTCAATTGATTTAGATGTGTGTTTAAAGAAAAATGTTGTTTTACAAAATAAGATTGATGCACATGTTTGCCATGCTAGGGTAGTATCACACACTTCACCTAATGCATGTACCTCTTCTTCTAGGATCAATGATGATATTTGTTTATTAAAGAAGAGTGTAGATTATTTGGGCTCCACTATGAGCCAATGTGCCATGAACCACTCACGGTTGGAAACCTTGGTTCGAAAAAAATAAGTTCCATCCTTTATGCATGCACACCCTCCACGGCATACACATGCTTCTCACGGACACCATCACATTATGTATGCTCATGTGTACACTTGTACACATTGTGGACGTAAGGGCCACCTTGCTAAATTTTGTTATGATAGATTAAATGTTTCAAATTTAGCAAAGAATCTTGTTTGGGTTAGAGAAGGTACTAACCCCCATGGACCCAATAAGATATGGGTACCAAAGACCACCCCTAAGATTTTTGATGTAGGTGTGGGCTCTCACATGACGTGAGAGTGATGACACCTTGGAGTGGATGCGTTCCGTGCTTAAAGGAAACTATTTGGATGCATCACTTTCAAGGGAGGTTTGGTGGAGAGGACCACCTTGTTTTGGAGACATGGAGAGTTGCCTCATAGGTTTTGGTAACGGTCTCTTACTCCTCATTTATTGTTTACATGCTTTTAATATTCATTGTTTATAGCATGTTTCATTGTTTTGTGATTAGTATGAAAATGCCATGTTAATTAGATTCTTAACATACATGTATGGTATTTGAGACACCCATGTTTAATATGGATTATTATTTTGTGTTCTCATATTTGATTAGCTATCATGTACATCATAAATCTAACAACATGTGTATATTCATAATAATCATGTTTATGTTCATCATGTTGATTTTTATTATGTTTTGATGCTTCATGTTAAGATTACATGTTTAAGTGTAAGTTTTCATTAAGACTAGTTATATACTTGTGCATATAGTGGGCCACAAATAAATCTATATATGTTTGTGCTTGAATGCTTATTTGAACCCATTAGATGTGTTAGTATAGTCTAGTTTTGATGATCTATACATTTTAAACTTGTATTCCTATTTTTGGATTTGTTTTATGTGTATGAGTTTTTCATTTCATGTATATGTCTATTTTGCCAAACTTTAAGATATACATGTATACCCCTTGAGTCATTTGCCTTTCATGCAAATCTATATATGGACTCAATTGTGTTTAGGGATATGTATGTATACTTCATGTTTGACAATTCATACATATACCTTGAAATGAAAATTTATTTTTAATGAGAATTTAGTTTTTCTTGATTTCATGTTTATTTGTTTAATTTCATGTATATGTCTATTTTATCCAAATTATTGTTATACATATACATCCTTTTGAGCCACGTGCCTTCATGCATATATCTTTGTGGACTCGTTGAGTTTGGATATGTATGTATACTTTAATTCGTATAGGACATACATATACCTTGAAGATTAAATAAGTTTAGATGATTTTCATGTTTTCTTGTTTAAGGAATAATTGAGCTTAATGAAAAATTTTCATGATTATGATATTCACACTTTATTTGTACACTCACATTTATTGCTTGCTCATGTTTTTGTTTTCATGAGTCATATTTATGCCTAATTGAATTAGAGTGTTGATTATCTTGTGGGTTTCATGTTTCATGAAAAACTATTTTGTTGTATTCCTTACTTGAAGGATTTCGTACTAGTTTAAAAGATTTTCCATTTAACTAGTTATGGTATTCTTCATTTGGTAGAATTTTTCAAACAAAGCTTATTTTCAAATCAAAATTTGAAAACCCCTACCATCGACGGGAGGTTGGATGGGAGTCCATGCCTTGTATGTTTATATTGAAAATCATTTTAAACTTGTGCATGAGATGGGAGATAATTATATGAGTTATACCATGCTTTTATTGTTATGTCAATTGGTATCATTGAACTCTTTCAAATAGTATCAATTTGATCCTTTTATATACTCATAATTGTTTATTGTGTATGTATATTTTCAATTGGTATCATCTATTGGTGATTGGTACTCATTCTATTTCATACACATATACTTGTTTTATTTGTGCTCAAAATATAAATTTTCACAAATTTTGTTTATGCTAGAGCTTGAGCTTCAACTTCATTTCAATTGATTTAGTTTTCAATTGGTATCTTATTTCAAGCCTACGCATAGTTTTTGTTGGTATTTCGTAAAGGGGGAGAAAATTCAATTTTCATATTTCAATTGGTATTTAGTTTTCCACTCCCTTGCTTTATGATAGAAAATAGTCATTTCAATTGTTTATATGACTTTAAAAGGAAAAATACTATCTTTTGATATCAAGATGTCTTGTGTTTTAAATTGGTATCTAAAAATTTTTTTTAAAGTAAAATACAAAAGTTTTGATTTGTATTGACTATATGCAAGGAGAGCTTAACATCTCTTTCACATATAGATTTATGTTGAGTGTATCTTATATTGAAGAGCTTAACATCTCTTCTTTATGTGGTACACGTGTGTAGGGGGAGCTTCACATCTCCTCTTATGCATTACATAATGTGTGTTATGTGAATTAGGGCTTAACATCCCTCTTTCATGTAATGCATATGTGTAGGGAAGCTAACTTAGCGTCTTCCTCTTCATGAATGTATATAGCATATAACATTATTGATCTTTGTTTACTTTCAATTGGTATCAAGATGCTTCATTGACATATTTTCAATTGATATCCTAATTGATTGTCACCCCTTATTGACCTTGTTTTTGTTTTTAGACAAAAAGTGGAAGAACATTATCTTTTATTGTTTTGATTGACAAAAGGGGGAGAAAGATTTTTACCCCTCATTTCTTGTTTTGATTGTTTACCCCTTTGTTGATGAGTGACAAAAGGGGGAGAAAGATTTTGGTTTATATATGCATACTTATGTTTTTGCATATATTATGTTTTATTGGTATCTAGAGCATCTAGTGTTTTTGTTAATGTTTTATTAATTTAATTGGTATCTAGAGCTTCTATAATATGTTTATGTGTTTTATGCATGTTGATTCATTGCATATCTTTTATTTATTTGTTTATGCATGAGTTAAGGGGGAGCTTCTTTGAAGCTTAACTTTAATCCATGCATATATAACTCCATGAGTTTTGTCATCATCAAAAAGGGGAGATTGTTGGCCCAAAGGCCTTCCACCCTAGTTTTGATGATGATTAACTCATGTAGTTATGTTTACTAATATTCTTGTGTTGTTTAAGTTTCAGATCATTAACCAAGATATTAGTTGGTGATTAGCTTCAACAAGGAGTTTAGAAGCTTTTCATGGTGATTCCAGTGCCAAAGCTTAAAGTTCATACCTTTGCACTCGATGGATCACGGTGTTTGTGGATCGAGACGCCTTGAAGATGAAGATCATCAAGAAGACTTAGGTATCCATAGTTTAGAGTGTGTTTTAGATCCATTTGTAAAGCTTAGTATAGTTGATATGCTCAAGTGCACAACACACACGTTTTTATGTTTGGATTTGGTTTTCATGAATAGCTTGATCAAAACAAGTTTACATGGTTTTTATGTATATTATATGTGTTCAATATACATACATGCTTCATATCTTAAACAAACTTATTTTGATATGTCTATTCATTAGTTTTTAGGAAAATCAGATTTCCTATTGGAAAAATCAAGTTTGATAAAAATACAAGTTTTGGTTTTTGATAAAAATGATAAAACACAAAAATAGTTCATATTGATTGATATTTGAGATAAACTTTTTATCACATGTTTATATATCAATGCAAAATGATAAAACTATTTTTGGATATTTTTTCAAGACTTAAAAAGATTTTTAGAAAAATATTTTACACTGTTTTTCTGACCCAGATTTCTGTTCCAGGCTTCAACCAGTCGACTAGTCAAACTGACCTAGTCGACTTGGGATGAAGTCGGTCGACCGGGCCGGTCGACCGACGTGCACAGATCTGTGCACGTTTGGCAGCTCTGGGACGGTCGACCCGGCGGTCGACCGGGTCTGAGAGCAGTGCTCTCTGTTTGTTTGGGTCGATTGTACCGGTCGACCGTGTTTGCCCAACGGTCACATTTCTGACCGTTGGCGGTCGACCGGGCCGGTCGACCGTTAGCCTGTCAGGCTGCCACATCAGCCTAACGGCTAGTTTTCTGTTGGGCCTATATAAACCCCACTTCTTTGGGATTTTGTCAAGGTTTTTAGAGAAAAAATTTCTAGACTTTCTCTACTGTTTTAAAAGAGTTTTAAAAAGAGTTTTGTGCCAAAAAGATTTATCTCTGTATTGTTTTGGGTTTTTGGAAAATCAAAGAAAACTAGGTTTTAGGATATTGATTTAATATTTCATTTTCTATCTTTTACAAGAGATTTCCCAATTAGTTTTTCTTTGTTGCTTGTTTCCAAAACACCTTGATTCCACACTTGAGCTATCACCTATCCTAATCTATTAGGATCTTTGTTTTGTGGAAAAGAAGAAAAGAAAAAAAGAGATTGTTTGTGGTTGAAAGAAACCACTTGTTGTAAACACCCTTATTCTTGTTGTATCCCTCTTTGGTATAGGTGATCGGGTGATTGGTTTGTAACCCTCTTCGGTAGAGGCGTTGGTTGTTGTTTGGCTACGGGCCTACCCCTCGGTTGTGAGGCGGTGTTTGAGAGAGGAGTTCGGTACTCCCTTGTTGTAAAATTCTTCTCGGTGAAGGTTCCCTCGGTGGGAGTCCTCGGTGGACGTTATAGTGGATTGGAAATCCTACATGGTGGTGTAGGCGGGGATGTAGAGCAAGGTGCTCGAACCTCGAAACATATTTTGTTGTTTGCGTTTGATCCACTTGTCTCTCAACTCTCTCTCTCTTTATATTGTGCAAAGCATCATTCATATCATACTTATCTATTTGCTTGTGTTGCCTTGCATATATTCATATTGCTATTCATCCTTATTTGCTTGGCTTGCTTGTGTGTGTGCCTAACTTATACTTAACCAACAAGAGCTTCACATAGCACCTCAACCCATTCAAGGGGAATCAAGAGAAGTTAGTCCAGAGCCCTTCACGGGGAATTCGGCTACACTGGTTGTGTTGTATTAAGTTTGTTGCAAAATTTGCATTAGCTTCCGCATTTAGCGCATTTAGTTCACTAGATTAGCACGTACACCTATTCACCCCCCCTCTAGGTGTTTTTCAATTTTATCCCTGCGCTTGGTTGTATATGCGTATATGTGTGCTATCCTGCTCATTGTTGACAACTTAAGTATTCATGGAAGAGATTTCACTTTTCGTGAGTATCTGCTGGCCATCTTCACTTACTCGTATTCCGTATTTTGAGAAGCGGGGCGTGATACTTTGATCTTATCAGGGTCAACATGAATTTCTTTAGATATGATGATGAATACAAGGAACTTGCCTCTTGAAACTCCCAAGAAAGACTTTGTCGGGCTCATCTTTAGTTGGTGAGCCCACATGAGATTGAACATCGTCCTTAGTTCATGAAATTGGTTGTTCTTGTCGCGACTTTTAATTGCAATGTCTTCGACATAACATTCCATCATTTTCCGGAGGTGATGGCGAAAGATTGTACTCATTATGCATTGATAGGTTGCACCTGCATTCTTCAAACCAAATGGTATTACTGTCTAGCAGAACATACCCAACGGTGTTCGGAATAACGTATGCTTTTCGTCATCTGGGTACATCTTGATGGTTGTACCGTGAAAAGCCATTCATAAAGAACATCCTTTCGAAGCCACATGTGTTGTCAATCATGACGTCAATGATGGATAACGAAAATTCATCTTTAGGACAGGCTAGGTTACGATAATGGAAATCAATGCAGACTCTGATCTTTTTATTCTTTTTAAGAACGGACACAATGTTAGCAACCCAGTCTGGGTGCTGTTCTTTTCGAATGAAGCCACATTCGATAAGTTTGTGAACTGTGGTTTTGATTGCCTCCATGATGTCGGTTCAAAACCATCATTATTGCTGCTTAACTGGTTTAGCATCAGGTTTGATATTAAGATGATGCATGGCTAATTGAGGGTTGAGACCAGGCATATCTTCATAGCTCTAGGCAACGACATCTATATATTCTCATATGAGAGATATTAGGTCTTCCTTCTCCATTGGCGACAAGCTTTCGCTTATAGAGATGAGCTTCGGGTGCGTTTGATCACCCACATCGACTTGAATCACTTTATCCTCAGTAGGAGGTTCACATTGTTCGAAATCCTTCTCCCATTGAAGATCAAGTTGTTGGCCCGTAGATCGGGGTTGAAGAGCTCAGTGCCTTCTTCTTGCTCCACTTAACTAGTTGATGTCATGTTGGCGAAGAGTTTCTTGAAGACAACCCCCACACTTACATCAGATTCCCAATCCGATGAGACTGATGAATGTGATGGTAGAGACTCTTCAAATTTCAAATCAAATTGCGTGGATGGCTAAATATATCCCAACCCCCTGTGAGTCTGATCGTAATAGTTGGCAGGCTTCCCTTTCGGCACGAAAGTTTTAGAGAGATGCGTCGTCCCTTTCCAAAGTTTAGGCCTTCACCACGACATAGGTCGTATACTATTTCCTTCATCATAAGGTGTCATGACTGTGCATAACGAAAGAATTATGGAAGCTCCAAGTCTTCGTCTGAGTCGTTGGATGTGGTATTCCAATGTCGGACTCTGCAAAAAAAGATTGGCGAATAGTCCTTCTTTAAAGCTAGAGCTACAAAAACAGACCCATCATTATCTTCTACTTGCATGCATGTCGTCAACATTGGCAGAGGCATATGTAAATGACTCATGTCAACAGGACTATTTACATCATCAAGACACAAAAAATAATCAAAATTGATATTTCATTAAGGACCCATTCGCCGCCAGCTTCGGCAGAATTGTTACAATCAGAATTATCAAAATATGCTACAATTGGTTTTTCATCAAAAGAAACCACTGGATCATCTCCTGATTCTGAGTCTGCTTCATTGCCACTATTGATGTCATCTGGAAACATTCTTTGGCCACTTTATAGTTAGTGTGGATCCAAGGCTATCCGAGCAAGAAGTTGTAAGATGTGTCGGCGTTGATGATATAACACATCATTTCAGATTTCAAATCTCCAATTTGACATCGAAGACGAATCTTGCCCAAAGGATGACTACTCCTGACGTTGAAGTCATATATGGTCGTAGTTCTGATCGACAACCTGCTCGGTGGAATACCGGGAAATAAAGGAGTCTTTTGGGAAGATGCTTAAAGAAGACCCCAGATCGACTTGTATCTTCTCAATGTATACAAACCCAATGTATCCTGAGTAGTACAAAGATCGATCGTGCCAATTGTTTTTGAGGAGCATGTCATCGGAATTGAAGGTGATGTATGGTACTTGTTGTTATACCATATGATATTGGGGACAAGAAGCACCGTTATTATCAGTAGGGATGGAAGGCACTTGAGTCAGAAATGATTTTGAATCAGCAAGCGCATCCCTAAGTGCCATTTCATTTTCTTTGAAAGGCAGAGTAGCTCATGCAGGCTAATACGAGTTGGGATATTGGCCAGTGATGCTAATATGTTAAAGTGAAAAAGAGCGTTAAATCCTTAAGAAGGGTTCTTCTTCAAGGATTTATCGAATCAGATCTCCTTCTGCTTTTCTTTATCCTTGGGCACAGGGACCTGGACAGCTGTAGCAATTTCTGACGTTGTTGGCTGTTGTTTCTCGTCAGGTGTTTGGTCGTACTGTCACAAGTACTGTTTGCCAGACTGTGTGCCCATCGCTGCAGAGTAGCAGGCTGCACTGCGAAGGCGAACTTCTCTTCTTTAGAGTTACTGAGAGAAGCCACTATTTCAATGTCATTATCTACTGCCAGGGAGATGACGTTACAAGATTTCCCTTGAGCTTGGGTTAGCTTGATTCCCATTGCTCATCCTTGACAATGTCTAGGTACATCCAAATGATTTTTCCAGATTTTATTGTTAAAGGGATGAGACCTTTAGCCTCTTGCTCCTTGGCCAACCGGTTGACATTTTCATCCTTGCTTTAGGGGCGGGAGTAACTCCATCCTGGACGATCACCTTCGGGAATGTTCCAAAATTGAGAGCCACCATGTTGGCAATGACTTGCTTTTGCTTTGATTTTAATGTCAGAACAACGACGTCTACCGATGCTGGAAATTTGTCCTTAAGGACAAAGCATTTACTAGTAGGATGATGAACCATCCTATGGAAGAGGTAATAGTTGGTGTCATTTGTATGTCCGACTTCATCTGGGGACCAAATTTTGGGTAACTTGAACTTGTTACCCTTACTAAGCAAATGGAAGATTGTCACCATCTGCTCGTCTTTGAAGGAGTATTGTTTTGGTGAAAACTTAAACTCCTTATTGTTGTTGGCATTGCTCCTCTTCTGCATTGGTGGAGCTTCCCCAGATAGTTCGACTGCCATGGTTTTCTTCTCCTTGACTTGGGAGGATTGAGCTGCGTCTCATCTCTTATTGTTGACCCTCCATTTGTTCTTAGATACTGAGGGCTCAAACTTCTTAGCTGATTTCTCAGCTATCTCAGCTTGTTCAATAAGCTATTTCCATGTATGGACCTTGATAGCTCCCATACGAACTTCTACTCTATCAAGGAAGCTGTGTCTGCATGTTTGGAGCAACATGGGTAAGGACATACCTACAGGGGACATGAGAGAAAGATTGTGAAACCTCTTTATATAGTTGCTGACATATTTTCCTCCTCTCTGGACCGTCGAGAGAAGCTTGTCCATGGTAACCTCGGGTCATCTTAGTAGAATCGAGAGAGAAATTTGGTTTTCAAGTGAATGCAAGAATTAATGGAGCCATTGGGAAGGCTTCTGAACCAGTTAAAGGCCATTCCTTTGAGGGTGCCAATGAATAACCTGGCCATAATAGCATTATTATTTATTACGTTACCTGTTTAAGACCGAACGTAATAGATGTGCTAATTTGGAGAGCTCTTTCCATGGTATGTATGCAACATAGGTGGCTTGAACTTCAGTGGGTATGAAACAAAGTCCCATTTCAACAGGTGAGGACGTGTCATCCCTACTTTCTTCAGCTCATCCCGTTGAGTTAGGGATGCTATCTGAGCTTGGATGTCTTTGATAACGTTGACATCAATTGAAGAACTTTCATTTGACTTTTCAATCTTAGGATGTTCATTGTTGAGATTCTCATCCTCATCAGGATTGCTACCAGTGTCATTGTTTCAGTTTGTCAAAAGCTGAGCTAACGTCTGTTGGATATTTTTCAAGGCCTCCTACTGGGCCCCAGAAGTTTGCTCCTGTGCCTCCATGCTGTGACGGAGATCATCATCATTGTTGACACAAGCCCTATTCGCACTGAACTGATGGTAGCAAAAGAAGCGTAGCCACTAGCTTCCTCTTCCTCATCAGACCATTGGAAGAGATGCCTCAATGGTGCCAGTGATGCAGCCCTGTTGTGGAGGAAGGCTGATTATAGTTGTAGGGTATTGCTACCTTGGAGTAAGTACATTAGAAGGTACCCTCTTGTTCCACCAGTTCTTGACCTAAGGCGGGGCTATAGTCAGAATTCGAGGAACTAGCTAGGGGAGTGCGACCCCCTATCTTCTTCTCCGGGGTTGTAGTAGATCTGTCCCTCTGCTTATCGTATTAATAGAGGTAGTTACAAAGCGAGGCACCTTTGTCGTCTTCTTCTTCCGGGACTTGGGTCTCTTGAAAGTTTGTATTGACAACCAGTTGAATACCGATTGCTGATATAAAGGAAACGTCGTGGGGATTGGCCCCAAACAACAGTGGACAAAATGAACTGTCACAAGTTAACTTCCTGCCTATCTGCATTGGGATGGCGAGATATGAATAGGTTCATTAGAGCAGGATTTTCGCTTGTTACTTAGATATTCTCGCAAGTCTGTATTAACTAGACTCAATCGATTCAACACAGAGACTCGGGGAGGCTAGATGTCAGCCTTTATAGGCTGAAAAGCCCTAGGCTTAGCCTATAAGGCTGGCTTCCTGGCTAGAGGCGAAGCTAAAAATAACTTTTCCTGAAGAGTTAGCCTCGCAGAGCGAGGCTGCTACTTTAATTCTGCCAGTGGAGGCGAACTTAGCATTGCATAGCAGTACTCTGGCTTTGAGCGAAGTTGGAGTAGCTTCGCTGCAAGCGCCTTGTGGTGCTTCATCATTAGCCTCGCGGCTAGAACATTCGCACACAATGCTTTAGTTCTAGCATTACGGATAAGAACTGTCTTAGCACCTCGTGCTGACAGTAGAAGCGAAGCTGCCTCGCATAAAGAGGTGCTTTGACTTTAGCCTCGCAGAATAGGAAACGCTGAGCTCTGCAAAGAGCTAAGTTAGCTTCACATGAAGCTGAATCAAGAGATTTTCCTCTAACCTCGCATGGGGCTAAGTTAGATTTTTCAATCCACATAGCCTTTGCAGAGGCAATTTTAGGCTCGCATGGAGCTTTCTTAGCTTCACACGCAGCGCTAGCGCACTGGCGCGAGGCTATTTTAGTCTCTGTTTTGAAACTGTGGCAGACTCGCGTGGAGTTTGTTTAGGCTTGCATGAGGCAGTGATAGAATCACTGAGAGACTTATTTATCTCAATAGAGACTTGCTTTCAAGCAGTAGCTAGAGGGATTCTGGCTATAGTGATCTTCCTGTGCTTGCACACGCTGATAGGGAGTAGTTGCTTAAATTTCTCTTGGTCAAATTAGATGACCAAAGATTCAATAGAAGACCGGGGGGGTCTGATCATCATATTGTGACACTTGATTCTCAGTAGTGGAGAACACATTCCCCAGCGGAGTCTCCATCTTATTTTCCATTGATTGTCAAAGGGGAAAACTAATAAAAATTCGAAGAAAACTTACAAATAAAAAAATAAAAATTACAAGTACTCTCTTCTGAGATTTCTGGGAAGTGTGTCGGTGGAAGTCTGATCAGCACGCGATTACTTTGTCCCATTGATGATGTGAGCATTTAGTCTCCAAGCACTACTTCTTGGAGTTTCCTTCTCGCCTGGTTTCGTAGATTCCTTCAAAGCATAAGATCATAGGGAATTAGCACCCTGAATTGGAGAAATAAATCTATGAAGTTTGAAAGTTAGCGAATAATCTCTTAATTTGCCAAAACTCTTCTATCTCAGCGTTTTTAATCAATTTTTGCCGCCCTAAGCTCATTCACTATTTAGCTTTTTATAGGCTCACAAGAGGTGTAACTGTCCCTAAAATTCAGCAAGACTAGTAACAGTCTATTAACCTCATGCGAGGCCTAGAAAAACACTGCACGAGGCTATAAAGCCTCATGCGAAGCTAAATACGAGCCTCATGCGAAGCTAGATAGGCTCACGCGAGTCTATGACAGCTGTTTTGGCTTGGCCGTCTCCACTTACTGTGAGACAAAGTGGGTGAATGTGTTGGCCCAAGAGTTACAATCACCGGTTTTGTGTTTTAATGATAATAAAGCATATATGTTATTTAGTACTAATCAAGTTCAAGTGTTTTAAGTATGTTTCAGGGTTCAAGAAAATCTAACAGATTTCTTCCTCTAAACGAAGGTGTTGATGGCTCAAGGTACTCAAGTACGGAAATGAAACTCAAAGTATTCAACGTCGCTATCAGAGAAGCCCGCTTGAAAATTCTTGTAGTCAATTAGAACTTTGTAAGTATCTAGTTTATTAAAGAGTAGAATACAAATTTGATGCTCAAAGATATACACACACAAAAATGCATATTTTCAAAAGATCAATTTATTTTATATTGGTGTTTTTGACATGTTTGGTTTTGATACTTGTTTCATATTTTTAAAAATTTATATCTCAGTTTAAAGCTTGTATCTCCTTGCTATACATGTCTTTATCCCTTTCAAAACCCATATAAAATTATTTAAAAATTTTCTTTATTTTTAAAACTGGCCTTGGATATGATTTTGGCCTAGGTCGGTAGACCGAGCGGTCGACTGGACGGTCAACCGTGCCTATTACAGGCCAGAACGATCGACCACACGGTCAATAGAACCTCTAACAGAGGGGCTGTGCATGTTGGTGCACGTTCTCGGTCGACCTACCGATCGATCGATCCCCTCCTGCGGTCGACCGATGAGTCAATCGACTATAATCAATTTGCTCTCGGTTAAACCCGGTCGACAGCTTGGTCGACCGAGCGCCAACGGTCGAATTTTTTAAAAGGGTCAGTTACCGTCAGACTGCCAGAATGGCAATAACGGCCAGATTTCGAATTCTGTCTTTTTAACATATTTTTAAAATGTGGTGATTTGAATTCTAAGGGTCAAATTCTTTCCTTTGTGACCTAGTAAACTATTCTAAATGCATTTTTCTACAGTCTATATTAAGGTCATTGGGATTGAATTAATATAACAATAAATTCTATTGAAAATCAAAGTTTTTGCTTTCAAAGAGAAAAAAATTTCAAAGTTTTCTTTTGTACTTTCAATTCCAAAGTTTTAGTTGAGTTTTCTGCTCTTATATTCTCTCTATTTTGATTTTCACTCTCACATACATTCTTGAGCTTCGAATCTACTTTTTACTCTATGGGGATTTATAAGAGAGCTGTAAGAGAGTATTTGTGATCTCTTGATCACCAAGAGCTTGTAATCTCAATTGGCTTTGTGCTACTAGTGTAGAGGATTGAGTTGGAGAGTTATGTACTCTAAGTGGTTGTAATTTTTTGCTGTAAGGTCCCTTTGTGAAAGATCCATTAGTGGATATTGAAATCCTTCACAGTGGTAGAGGCGAGGACGTAGAGCAGTGGCTCGAACCTTGAAACAAATATTTCTTGTTTGCGATTGCCTTATTGTCTCTATTTCATTTACTTGTTTATTATTCATTCAGTTTTGTCAATCAATACTCATCTCAACATCATAGCAATTGAGCAACTCAACTCTTATCTAGAGGAATCACCAGGAGAAGTTCAGAGCCTTTCACGGGAAATCCGGCTTCAATTCTTGTTTTCAGTGATCAGTTTGCATCATACATTATAAATTGTTTAGAATTTGTATTTGATTAGCTATACACCTATTCACCCCCTTAAGGTGTAATATCAATTTGTATCAGAGCATTGGTCTCTAGAGTTTGGCTTAACCACCTTAGAGAGATCCTATTTGCTAATCACTTCATTAAAATCTTCATTCCATCCACTATAGTAAAAATGACCGAAAGTATTAAGACCCCTTTCAAGTTTTATGGCCTTAACTTTCCCATATGGAAGGTTAAGTTGACCGTGTTTTTGCTATCCCTTGGAAGCCGGGTTGCAAAGGCGGTGACTAAACCTTTTAGTATACCTGCTGGTGATGAGAATTCTTGGTCCGATATTGCCACCAAGGAATTTGATGCCAATGCAAAGGCATACTATGCATTACTTCAAGTCTTGAATGATGACAACATGGCTAGGTCATTCATTACAAATTCGCCTACGAGATTTGGTCACACTTAGTGGTCACTTATTAGGAAACATCACAAGTCAAGAAGGCTAAAATTGACCTCTTGTGTTCCCATATGAGAATTTTACTATGCATGAACATGATTCCATTGATGACATGGTTACAAAATTTACTAAAATCACTAATGGTCTTACTTCTTTAGGTGATGCCATTGACAATGATCAAAAAGTAAGGAAGATCATTCCCACACTTCCACCCTCATGGGAGTCAAGGCTACTACATTGAAGGAGCTAAATGAAAAGAAGAGATGGACTCATCGGTCTTATCGGTAATCTTAAGACCCATGAGATGGAGAGGAAGGCTAGAGAAGTAATGGTGCCACAAAAGAAAAAGATGATTGTCTTCAAGTCTACTCCCACTATCTCCGACGATGATGAAGAAGAAGAAGAGGATGAAGATCTTTCCCTCTTTGTGAAAAATGTAAGGAGGATGTACAACAAGGCCAAGTTCAACAATAGAAGACGATGGCAAGGGAAGGAAGAAAAGAAAATCATTTGTTTCAACTGTCGGAAACCTGGACATATCATTATCGAATGTCTAGAATTAAAAATAAGACATCTTCCTCAAACAAGCCATCTACCTCAAAGAAGCCATATAAGAAGAAAGCTTTCAAAGCAACATGAGATTCAAAAGTGAATCTAAAGAAGACGTGGACACGACAAACGTGCATTTCATGGCAAATAATAACACACTTAAGGTAACCTCTGAACAATCTCTTAATGATTGTGATTTAACTATGGATGAATTAGGAGATTCATTTGTAGAATTTTCAATAATTATGATTTTCTAAAGAAGAAATACCTAACAACGAAAAAGAAAAATGAAATTCTTCAAAATAAAATTATCACTCTTTCTAAAGAAAAAGATATTTTATCTTCCACTCTTTTATCTGCACAAAAAGGTTTTAATGCATATAAGATTTCATGTAAAGAAAAATTTCTCATGATTGATGAAAATGAAATTTCTATTTTAAAAACTAAAATCAACATGTTGGAAAATATTTTAAAGAAATATGAGTTTGATAAGGTTAGATTAGAGACCATGTCTTGTAAGAAAATTACCTCAAAGAAACATACACATGCTCACACTTCTAAATCACAACACATTCATACTCACAAACATGTCACACACACTAAAAATGCTCATGTTTCACATACTTATCATACACATCATGCATTTATGCATGGTAGAGTATATGCATGCACCTATTGTAGCTGGAATAGTCACATAGCTAAATTTTGTTTTGGTCGTATAAATTCCTCTAATAATCATATTTGGGTTCGAAGTACTAACGTCATAGGACCCAAGAAAATATGAGTACCAAAATCAACAAATTCATTATTTGATGTAGGTACACACTAAGGCTTCAAGACGTAGGGAGTGATGGTATCTTAATAGTAGTTGCTCAATTCAAATAATTTGGGACATCAATAATTTTCCAACCCTATCAAGATATCATGACGGTGGCATCGTTACCTTTGGAGATGACTCAAGGCAAGATTATTAGTATAGGTAACATTAAAATTGCTTCATCTCCATTAATTAAAAATGTTATTTTAGTTGATGGTCTCAAGCATAATCTCTTGAGTATTAGTAAACTTTGTGATAGAGATTTTAAAATTATGTTTGATGATTTGTCTTGCAATGTTTTAGATAATAAAACAAATGCTTGCATTCTTTTCGAATTTCGTAAAAATAATATATATTATTGATATGTTAAATTTAAATTGTAATGCTACATGTTTAAATACTTTCAATGAGGATTCTTGGTTATGGTATGAAGATTAGGCCATATCTCTTTTGACCATCTATCTAGAATTAACTCTAAGGAATCGATGAAAGGTATTCCTTACTTGAAATTTGAAAAGAATCGTATTTGTGATGCGTTCTAAATTGGGAAACAAACCAAGTCCTATTTCAAACATATCAAGGATATCATGAAATCTAGACCATTAGATTAATCCACATGGATTTGTTTAGTCATACTAAAATTAAGAGTTTAAATGGAAACAGTTTTGTTTTTTTTTTTGCTTGATGATTTTTCTCATTTTACATGGGTTTTCTTTTTAGAATACAAAGATGAAACTTTTTTGTATTTCATTATTTTTAGAAAAAGAGTTGAAAAGAAAAAAGTTTTTCGATTTTTCGCATAAGAAGTGATAGAGATGGTGAATTCATTACCATTCTTTTATCATTTTTTTTGAAGAAATGGAATTCGACATGAATTATCTTGTCCTAGAACTTCACAACAAAATGGAGTCGTTGAAAGGAAGAATCGTACTCTTTAAGAAATGGGTAGGACAATAATTAGTGAATGCGGACTCCCTCAATATTTATGGGCCGAGGCCGTAAACACTTCATGTTACATATCAAATAGAATTTATTTTATAAAAATACTTTCAAGACTTCTTTTGAAATTTACTATTTGAGAAAACCTAATGTTTCTTACTTTAGAGTTTTTGAATGCAAATGTTTTGTTTTAAACACAAAAGATAACTTAGGAAAATTTGATGCAAAATTTTTTGAAGCTATATTTGTTGGTTATTCTAACACAATTAAAGCTTATAGAATCTTCAATAAATCTACTTTGATTATTGAAGAATCTATGCATGTTAAGTTTAGAGAATCTAATGTTTTTGTTAAAAATGTTGTAGAGATTGATTCTTTAGGTTAAGACATAGAGAAAATAACCTTGAAAGACTCACCCATCCAAGAAGATAAGCCAAAGTTTGGTGAACAAGGTGAAGTTCAAGAGGTTGAAGTGGTACCAACACTGCTACTTCCAAAAGATTGGAGATATACTACAAGTCATCCCAAAGAACTCACTATAGGTGATATATAAAAGGGGTAACTACTCGCTCCAAACTCCATGATTTTTGTAGCCATTTTGCTTTTATTTCTCATACAGAATCAAAGGACATCCTCGAAGCTGAGGGCGACTCATATTGGTTACTTGCATTGCAAGAAAAGTTTAATCAAATTAAGCGCAACCAAGTTTGGTACCTTGTCCCTAGACTCCATCATAGATCAACCATTGGTACTAAATGGATTTTTTAGAAAAAGTTAGATTAGTCGGGTAATGTTGCTAGGAATAAAGCTAGGTTAGTGGCCCCAGGTTACACCCAAATCGAAGGTGTTGATTTTGAGAAAACCTTTGCACCAGTAGCACGGCTTGAAGCCATACGGATTACACTTGCTTTTGCTTCTTTAAAGATTTTAAACTTTTTTAAATGGATGTCAAAAGCGCATTTTTAAATGGTTTATTGAAAAGAAAATGTATATTGAACAACCTCCCTGGTTTGTTGATCCTACACATTTGGATTTTATTTTCAAATTAGACAAAACTTTATATAGTTTAAAACAAGCTCCAAGAGCTTGGTATAAACGACTTTTAACTTTTATTATTTCAAACGATTTTATAAAAGGTAAAGTAGATACCACTTTGTTTACAAAGCATGTAAATAGTGATATCCTTATTGTTTAAATTTATATTGATGGCATTTTATTTGGATCTACTAATGAAAAGCTTTATAAAGATTTTGAATCATGCATGAAGAATGAGTTTGAGATGTCTCTGATGGGAGAGCTAAACTACTTTCTTGGACTCCAAATAAAGTAAAGAAGTGATGAGTTTTTTATAAATCAAGCCTGTACATAAAAGAACTCATCAAAAAATTTGGGCTTGAAGATACAAAGTCAAGCAAGACTCCCATAGTTACCACAACAAAACTTGATAAGGATGAACAAGGTATAAATATAGACATTAAACTTTATAGAAGAATGAATGGTAGTTTACTTTATTTAATGGCCAATAGGCTAAATATTATATTCAGTGTGTGTTTCTGTGCTAGATTCCAATCTTATCCTAAAGAGTCTCAATTGATTGTGGTAAAAAACGCTTTATTAGATATCTTAAGGGCACAATTGGAATGGGCTTGTGATATCCAAAGACTAGACAAATTTTCATGATGAGTTTTTCGGATGCTGACTATGTCGGTTGTAGAGTGGATAGGAAGAGTACTGATGGAACTTGTCAATTTCTAGAAAATTATCTTATTTCATGGTCTTCCAAGGAAATAAAATTCTGTAACCCTCTCAACCGTCGAGGCGGGGTATATTACGGCCGGGGCTTGTTGCACACCAGTCTTTTGAATGAAACATACTCTCCTTGAGTATATTTTCATAATGATCATATTAAAATATTTTGTGATAATACTAGTACATTCATATGACTAAAAATGCAAATAAACACAGTAAAATAAAGCACATAGATATTCGATATCACTTTCTTAGAGCTCACTATGAGAAAGGAGATATTGAAATTGATTATATTTCAACTGATTTTCAACCAACAGACATTTTTACTAAGCCACTTGATTTAAACAGATTTTCTTTTATTTGTGGTGAACTAAATGTTTGTATTATAGATTCATGAGTTTTTCCTTTAAAATCTATATTTGTTTTAAAATTTGTTGTTGGTTACTTTGCTTACCCTTTTTGATGCATGACAAAAAGGAAGAGAAGTATTTATTGAGTATCTTTTATTAGTTTGTTCATATTCATATGAAATTGTTATAATGTCTTTGTTATTGTAACCCTCAGTTTCAGTTACTAGTATTTTCCACTGGTGATTGGTATGGCATAAATACCTATTCTGGTGATTTAAACTAAGTCTACTGTATTTTAGATTTTCCTAATATTTTAGATTTTTCTTGATTTTTTTTCAAAATTTTTTGAAATTAATTGAAGATTCTCGAAATTCGTGACACTGTTGCTATGCAACTTCTGGATTTTTAATTTATAATTGGGGATGAATTTCATGAATCTGATTTCTCAGTAATGCTTAAAATAATATTTGTTATTTTAAGAATTTTTAGGAATTTTTTCTGAATTAAATAGGAATTTATTTAGTTAAGAAAAGGCAAAAATAAAAATAAATAAATAAATAATAAAGCCCTATAATAATCCCTCCAAGTTTTGAACCCTTAACCTCTTAATTAAAACCCACAAGCTCCCACCACTATGCCACATTGGCGTATGGTTTAAAAACCCAAGCCCATTTATTTAAACCTCCCTTTAACTCCCCCCAATCTTCTCCAACTTCCCCCACTCTCTCTAACTTCTCCCACACTTTCTCCCTCTCATTTTCACTCATCCAAACTGAACCCACTACTCCTCTCATGTAGCCTAACTCTCATGGCGGCTTAGGGGTGTGTGTGATGCCTGTAAAAGGAATATCTCACCATCTCAAGTCACTTGCAAAACCTAAACTTCTCTTTCTTTTTTCACTACACTATCTCTTTCTCTTTCTCACTACACTATCTCTTTCTCTTTCAAACTTGGCGAGATTCTGAAGTGTTGGATGAGGGGAGGAAGATCAAACTGAAGGAAATCGTTCCAGATATTTATTTGCATTTTTGTAGAATTTAGTTCGTTGTGGCATTTCACCGAACACGTAATATGCATTACATGTAAGCTTTAATTTCACCATGTAAAACGCATGCTAAAATTACAATAAAATTTTGTAGAACACCTAGGATATGCCTCCTAATTATTATGATTTTTAATTTATTTTTAGAAATTTATTTTCAATCAATCTATAAATAAAAAGGTTGGACTGTGCTATGTACTGTACTGTGCACAGCACAGTGCAGACCAGGGCAGGCCTGGCTGAGCCAGACCTGACCTGGGTCTGGTCGAGCCAGGCCAGGCCCCGGGCCAGACCAAACCTGACTGAGTCTATGCTGGGCACAAACCCAGTCCGGGTCTGTGGTTATATAGACCCGGGTTCGGGTCTGTTTTACAGACCCAAACCCGACCCAATATTAAAAAAAAAGGAAAAAGAGAAAAAGAAAGAAAGGAAAAAAGAAAAAGAAAAAGAAAAGAAAGAAATAAAATAAAATAAAATAAAGTAGAAAAATTATTGTAGCATTTACTGTAGCAAAGCAGACCCAAACTCATTACTATAACAAACTCGTTACTGTAGCAGCAGACTCGTTAAGCTTTTTATTTATTTTTATTGATTTTTAGGTTTATTTTAATTCAGAAAATTCTAGAAAATTCACTGAAAATTTCAAAAAATTCACAGAAAATCAAAAACTAAATTTGAAACTCTGTAAAATTATTTTGATGTAATATTAACTAGAATAACATGAAATTAAATATTTTTGTAATTATTATTCAATGATAATTTATTTAAAAATGACCAATAAATTTCTAAATAGCACAAAAATATGAAATTGATAAATCCATTATATGTAAATATTTATTAGTTTATGCATGTATTTTAGTATGAAATTATGTTTTTAAATAGTTGATATAAATTCAGAAATTAAATTATTTGAAAATATT
This sequence comes from Agave tequilana, assembly GCA_038442645.1. NCBI lineage: Eukaryota > Viridiplantae > Streptophyta > Magnoliopsida > Asparagales > Asparagaceae > Agave > Agave tequilana. Next base: position 348,865 of record JAVJIF010000984.1, read on the forward strand.
AACCAACCAAACTTATAATAAATAGTAAAAAATATCACTTAACTTATCACTGAATAAATAACATGTTAAGTCTCTAATTAATTCACATAATATTTAGGCTGAATTTTACTCAGAGCCGGTTTCAGTTACAGGAATTCAGATTCCAACGACATCAGGCAACTACACACACTCTCTCTCCTTTGTGTTCCTTTGTTAGGTTACAAATTTTTTTTCGATCTCGATTTTCATATCCTTCTCTGATCACATGTATTGTAAGACATGCATGCATAGGATATTTGATACATAAATGACCATTCAAGTAGAACTATAAATTAGTAAATATTGTACAAGTAAGTTAACGTCACCCTATGTCATGATTAATATTTTATGATTATTATTACATCCTAATACACTGGCATCACCTATACTATTATGCATTTGTCACTCATTGTTGTCACCATGTTCTATTTTTCCTGAAATTTTGATATGTAATGTAACTACTATTTGATACTGAATACTCTTGACACTGGTCCCTAATCCTGTCACGCTGAGTCACACATTATCTTGCATTTACATTGATTAATAAAATTAACCAAGCTGGGGTTATTGAGGGAGACTGTAGTAGGGGAAATCCAGGGAGGTGTGCTTAGAAGGGTGATCCCTTGTGGGTTTGGATGCCACACGTGATCTTGTTATTTATGCGCGCTCCTGTTATTACATGTTACATGATACTTGAGTACAGTGAACTATTTCTCCCTGCTATCAGGATCCACTAACACATCACTTGTTTGATATGCAGTTATCCTATGGGATGGGGCGCAGGATAGCTGTATTAGTTAGGATAATAAAACATACTATACTTAGAATTATTATTTGTGACATGGATAATTTTGATTACATAATGTTCCTAGACTTGCCATATGGTTCTTAACTTGTGATCTTGTGACTTGATGATTATGATATATGGCATTACTCGTCCAGGGTGCTTCATGCTCATTATATACATGTCATAGTATACATACATGGCCTTATTTCACCTGATTGTTCTGTTACTCTCATTGGTATCTTACCTGTCAGTTTATATTACCGTCAGATTTATTATTCATTTATTCTAGTGCTCTACTTATATTGTTCTCTACTTTCACATTTCCATATTATTGTTTCCCCTTCTCATGTGTGCACTTGCTGGTCCGCTTCTGACGGACCTTAATTTTTCAACATCAGAGCTTGAGGAGACTGACGAGCCACTGTTTGAAGGAACCCAGGAAGACTACCAGACGTGAGTCTGAGTTTCTTATCTTCGTATTTTGACATTTTGTCTTGATATGGTGTCCCAATGCCAAAATTGTATCTTTTTTTATTTCTGCTTTGTTATATTTCCAATCTTGTATCCATACAAAGACTATTGTAGATGTATATTTTTTTATGTGAAATGAAACTTCTGGTTGTCTTTTAAATATGTGTGCGAGAATTTGGCTCATTTACTACAGTATAAGGTATTCACGGAAGAGATTTTCCTCTTCGTGAGTATCTGTTCGCCATCGTCACGTACCCAAATTCTGTATTTTGGGAAGCGGGGCGTGACATGATTTTGTTGGTATCAGAGCCAGGTTTCATTTTAATTCCGCATCATATAAAGACAATCTGATTCTCATATAAGAAAAAGCATCTATAATGGTAAGGATACACATCATTACTCTAAACTCGTGCCTTAGATTCCCTTCTAAACTATTCCCTATCTGTTCCAGACATTCATGGCTCGGAACAAAAATGTCCCCTCTTCCTCCCAAGTTGACCCAACCTCAGAGAACACGGAGATCCTCCAAACTCTGAAACGCATGCTGGAATTGCAGTAGGATCAAAATGGCCTACTTCGGGCTGGAGTGACGAGGGCTCAGGACACTGCGGAGCATGCTCTGATGGAGTTAAGTTCTGACCATGTGTTGACTAAGGTGGGGAACGTCTTGGATTTTCGAAGGTTGCACCCAAGTAACTTCTCAGGAAATGAGACACCAATAGAGGCAGAACAGTGGCTGATCAAGACAGAACAACTGCTGAATGCTGCAAAAATTCCTGAGGAAGATCGGGTCGATATAGTGAGCATCCAACTTGCTGACGTCGCTCATATCTGGTGGGTTGCTGAGATGGAAAGGCTGGCTCCACCTATCGGCTGGAAGACATTCAGCGAGAGTTTCTTGGTAAAGTTCTTTCCTATGAATGCCAAAGCAGAGATGGAGTGACAATTCATCAACTTGAATCAAGGAGGACGTACCGCGGATCAGTATGTCGCAGAATTTACCAGTCTAAGTCGCTTTGCGCCATACATGGTGGCACAAGAAGGGGACCGTGCCAGGAGGTTTCTTCAAGGGCTGGATATCAATATTCAGAGCCATATTGCTATACCAGCTCAACACCTACGCTCAAGTTCTGGAGACAGTAAGGACTCAGGAGCAGATATTACAGCAAAGGAGGCGACTGCTAGGGCTCTCCCAGAAGCACCCAATGACCCATATTCCTGGTAGATCCGGTGTCAGGCCCCCACCACCCAAGAGGCCTGCCCCATTTCCGGCACTTCCTCCCATACTAGCTCATAAGGAGTTGTCTTGGTCATGCTCTGAAGGACTGTAGACGGGCAAATCATAAGTACTTGGCCTGCGGGGCTAGTGATCATCAGCTCCGCGATTGTCCCAAGGCCAACAATTCCATATCGAGAGGACCCATGTCACAGCAGGCCCCAACCCGCGCACAGCCCCGAGTTGCACTTCCAACCCACCAGGAGATGTTCCTTAGAACCAAGGGCAAGATGCCTCAGCAAGGCCGACCAGTGAAGAAGTAGGGTCAGGCCTACAATTTGACTTTAGAGGAAGTTGAAGTGGCTGATGGAGTCGTTGCAGGTACCATCTTAGTACAATCTATTCCTGCACATGTTCTCTTCGATTACAGGGCTACCCATTCTTTTATTTCTACAAACTTTATTGCTCGACACCACATTTCTTGTGATGATATGGTTAACCCTGGAACATAGCCACATGAGGCGGGATAGTTGTCTGTTCTAAGGAATGTAGGAAGTCCCCTATAGTGTTATGTGGTAGAGAATTTCTAGCTGACCTGATAGTCATAAACGACTCTAGGTTTGACATTGTCTTGGGCATGGACTGGTTGGGCACTTCCTATGCTCTCATTGATTGTAGGAAGAAAAAAGTTACTTTTCGGGTCCCCAGTCATCTAGAGTTTGAATTCCATGCTGGGGATGTAACTCTGGAGCAAGTCCAATTCAAAAAGAGGCAATTGAAGGGGGTGCTAGAGTCCTTGAACTCTAAGGAGCAGGTTAATATACCTGAGGTGGTATGTGAATTTCTTGACATCTTTCTTGAGGATCTCCCTGGACTACCCCCTGTTCGAGATATTGAATTTAGTATCGAAGTCTTGCCTGGAACAGACCCTATTTCCAAGGCACCGTATCTCATGGCTTCAATAGATCTAGCGGAACTGAAGAAGCAGATTCAAGAATTACTTGATAAGGGGTTAATCCGACTGAGTGCTTCACCCTGGGGCACTCCGGTCCTTTTAGTCAAGAAGAAGGATGGTAGCCAATGACTATGTATTGATTACCGGGAGCTGAATCATGTCACAGTCAAGAATAAGCATCCTTTACCCCGAATTGACGATCTCTTCGATCAACTAGGGGGAGCCACAGTATTCTCTGAGCTAGATCTCCGTTCTGGTTATCACCAAGTATGGGTGAAAGCTGAGTATGTATCTAAGACTGCTTTTCAGACGCGATATGGACATTTCGAGTTTCTTGTTATGCCACTCGGAGTTACCAATGCTCCTGCGGTATTCATGGACTTGATGAATAGCGTCTTTGCTCTATACTTAGATCATTTTGTCGTGGTCTTCATTGATGATATCTTGATCTATTCCAAGACCAAAGAGGGGCACACTGAGCACTTGAGGATTGTCCTACAAACTCTAAGACAAGAGAAGTTATATGCAAAGCTTAGTAAATGCTCTTTTTGGCTAGACAATATCTCATTTCTCGGGCACATCATATCTAAGGATGGTATCTCGATGGATCCATCAAAGTAAAAGCTGTCGGAGATTGGCCAATCCCTAAGTCTGTCACGGAAGTGAGAAGTTTTCTTGGACTAGCTAGCTAATATCGTCGGTTTGTCCAAAATTTCTCCAAGATCGCTGAGCCTCTAACCAAGCTCACTAGAAAGGAAGTGAAGTATCGGTGGACCGAGGAATGCCAGTTAGCATTCGAGGAACTGAAGGATCGATTGACGATAGCACCAGTTCTAGCAATTCCATATGGATCTGGGGGGATGGTGATACATACTAATACTTCTAGGTGCGGCCTGGGTTGTGTGTTAATGCAACGAGGCAGAGTGATATCATTCGCCTTAAGACACTTGAGCCCCATGAGATGAATTACCAACCCACTTTAGGCTGTCCAAAAATCACTGAAGACAAGTCATCAAAAAGCAGAGTCCAAACTCCAGACGCAGGACTAATCATAGCCATCATTGCAGCACCAAGACGCGAGGGTCGAAACCCGCGTCTCAGCATCACTGCAGCACCATGACGCAAGGGTCGAAACCCGCGTCTCAGCATCACTGCAGCACCAAGACGCGAGGGTTGAAACCCGCGTCTCAGCATCACTGCAGCACTAAGATGCGAAGGCCGAAACCCGCATCTCAGTATCATTGCAGCACCAAGACGCGAGGGTCGAAACCCGCGTCTCAGTTATAACTGCCCTTATTATGGGGTCAATCACTGCCCACATAATGAGGAAGTTAACCCCCATCATGGAGCGTTTTTAGGGGGCACGTTCACCCCTAAAACCTCTATAAATTGCCCCGCATGCTATTGAGAAGGGGTCAGTTGGTTGATCAGATAATTCTTGGAGAGAAATTTGGTCCGTGAGCTATAGAAGCCCCGAGGCTTCCACCAAAAAGAAAGAGAGTCCAGCTCTTCAAACAACTTGCTGCGTATAAGTTAATCTTTTCTTATAATCTCTTTGAGATTCTTGGTCAACAGGAGCTGTGTTACTCTATCTGTCATCCAAAGAGAAGATCCTCAAGAAGCTTTCACGTTCACCCGGTCAACAGAAAATAAGATTCACTTTCCACCGCTACCTCAAGAACCCAGCACAAAACAAAGGGGAGATTCAAGTCTCAACATCTTCCCTCTCTTGTAGTCGGAGTGTAAATCCACTGTAATCTTTCATTTGATTCAAGGAAATTTTAGAAGGAACCTTCTCCCATCAAACAAGAGATGGCGACTCCGCTGGGGACAACTTCCTCTACTGACGAGTAAGTGGTGGCGCAAGGTGACGTCATCTGCATGGGGAAAACGGTCGAATTACTTGTCATGAAATTTGACCAGGTGAAGTATGAAGAGTTCCTCTCTTCCGGCTCCAAAAGCCCTAAGGCCCGGGCCTACCGCAGGGTCTCTACGGGGATTTTCCCCGAAGCCCGCTCTGAGATCCTCTCAGACGCGACTGGTGAGAAGGATGTCATAGCTAATCGCATCATGCGTAACGCTCGCGTCAATGTCTCTCAGGAGACCCGTGAGGTTAACATTCCCGATGTCCAGCCAGCCCATCCTCTTCTTCAGCGCCAGGTTGCCGGGGGTTCCCTTCAACCCCCACGACATAACCGGAACGCTGAACGGCGACAGAGGCGGCGTGCGCGCCAACTACAAGTTGGAAAAACTGTTGGTCCAACAGAGATAGGACGCGAAGCTCAGACCGGCGTCTCTTCTGTACCACATCAGACGCGTGAGGCCCGCATTTGGCAACCTAAACGTGAGATTCACCAAGCTCGCACTTCGAAGCACTGCTTCCCAAACGCCAACGCGAAGCTCGTGTCCCTTGTCAAAGACACGAGACACGCGCTTCTACACACGGGGCCCAGCAGCCCTGCGTTTCTCAAGCGTCTCTGTCCAGACGCGATAATCAGCAACACGAGAACTGCGTCTCTTCTCAACAGAGACGCCAGACTCGCGTTCCGAAGCCACGACGCAAGAACTGCGTTCATGAGCCTCGTGTCTCTGAACCTTGCGTCCCAGCTGTATGAAGCAGGGATGCCTCCCACCCTTGACAGTGCGAGGCTAATCTCTTCGATCCCCCTCCCATGGATCTAAGGAATTATTTGATAAGGAAGAGAAGTGCTAATCGGATCACTTCATCGTGTTGCTGCGAACAGCTTATCACAATGCTCTCTGAGTGCCGTTGCAGTTCAGGTGCGAGCCAGCAGTCTCTAGTTAGACAGCTGAATCTGATTCCCCGATCGGCTAAAAGAAATCGTTCCCACAGGAGGAGGATTTTCTCTGACTCTGAATACCCTAAGCTCACTGCAAACATGATGAGCAGGAGTAGGGGGAAGCAACTTGCGGTCAGCTCCGATGAGTCTGACACAGAACCAGGAGTGTACTGACATACTCGCACTCGGACTGGGGTAATTCCTCCAATTAACTATAGTGCCCTGGCTCAGGGCATTGAGGTAAATGACTCGCATTCTGCTATTGCAGAGTCACAGGCTTCGAACTCTTCTATAGAGAAGCAGGCCTTTATATATATGATAAACACTCCCGAGGAGACAGCCAGGCGCTTGGAGCAGCAAGCCCAGGTCCAGAAGGAACAATTCGAGATGATTCGTGCTCAACAAGAATTTATCGATTCCCTCAAGCAGATGCTGGCACAGTTGCTTGAAGACAAGAGGAAGTCAACTGACAAAGCCTTCTCTAAAAAGTCTAAAGGCAAACGAAAAGAGGGAGAAAGCTCATCTTCTGTACATATTGAGGAGAAAGAGCAACCTACTTCTGGCTCGTCTAAATCCTCATCTCAGAAAAAAGATGACCGAGACCAGGGAAAGGTTCATTCTAAAAGAATGAATCAATTAGAGCAATGTCTTGAGGCCCTTACTAATCGGAAAGGTCTTCAAGAAGCAGGATTGGTCCGGCCATATCCGGCTAAGTGGGACCTTGTTCCATAACCTCCCAAGTTCAAAGCTCCAACTCTCCAAGCATTTGACGGCAAAGGGTCACCTAACCAACATATCTACTACTTTAAGTCTCAGACAGGGAATGTGGTAGATAACGATGCTATCCTGGCACGTTTGTTCATTGGCATCCTAAAAGGGCTTGCCTTTGAATGGTTCATGAAGCTCCCGGAAGGCTCCATTAAAAATTGAGGCGATTTGGAGAAGCTCTTCCTAACGCGCTTCTTTGAAGACGACTCAGAGGTCACAATGCCTACTCTTTTGGCCACAAAGCAACGAAAGGGAGAGTCCGTCAAATCATTTGTAGAAAGATTTCAGAATGTAGCGCTCCGATGTCCAAGCGGTATGACCTAGGTCACCCTGGTGGAAACATGCCGGCACAATCTACAAACTTCGCTCCTCGCCCAAATAGGAGTTGCCGAAAGCCGCATCTGAAAACAGTTGATCCAACAAGGTGAACAGGCTGAAGAAATTGTTGCCCGGGTTAGGGCAGAAGAAAGCAAACACAGACCCGAGAGGTCGACGAGGTGTGCGCCAGACACATCCCTCCAAACAAAAAGGAAGGATAACTTGGCAATAGAGACCAAATCCCCTGTCAAACCTCAACCGGTTAAGGAAAGTGGCTCTTCAAGTCAGCCGCGCGCCAGCTAGAAGTATTCCTTCAAGGACGAACATGTTGACTCGTTGTTCAAATTACTTAATAAGAGCAACAGACTGAAGCTTCCGAAAGCCAGACGTCCTGAAGAGGTCGGTAAAACCGATAATCCCAACTACTGCCTGTATCATAGGATGCTGGGACACCCCACCAAGAGCGGTTATGTCTTCAAAGACATCCTTCAGGCTTTGATTGACACAGAGGTATTAAAACTCTGTCTAGAACAGAAAAAAGTAACAGTCAATATGACATCATTCCTCCAGTTTAGAAAACAACCTCCACACCCTCTGGAGTAGTCCCCATCCCAAGGGGGAGTTAAGAATGGTCAACATAGACCCTCATCATCAGCAAGAGAAAGGTCTTGTACCTGTTCTCACACCTCAGGGAGAGGTTATGTGGGTTCATCCCGACCTTATGGACTGTCAGCAATGGACCACTGTTACCAAAATAAAATCCAAAGGTAAAGCTAAAGCTTCATCCTGTCATGTGGTGTGCGCTTCTTCCCGAGAAGCAGAAACTTATGTTCCCTCACTGACTGGTTCAAAAGAGGAAACGATAGTCCTCACTGCAGAACCCAACCAATTTGTGGTGGAAACTCGTTCGGGTCAGTCATATTTGAAAAAGTATGACGAAATGGCGCCAACTCCTCCAAAACCTGCTATGGATTTAGCCAAGCCCTCCACAAAACAACCTGTGGAGAGACAAAAAGAGCTTCGATTTTCTAAAGCTCTCTCAAAAGACATTGCGGAAGGATCCATGACACCTTACCGTTTTGACGTCTTGACTCAACTGGCCAATATCCGGCCCGAATCACTCTTTACGAGCTCCTCAGGCTATCGAAGTCAACCAGAGAGCTTTGCGAGAGGCTCTAGCTGACGCTGAAGTCTTTATGACCCAGGTGCCGGTTGGATCACGGGAGGAAGATGTAGAGGATTGCCTCCATGCCTCCCAAAATGCTCCCTGCATCACCTTCATGGCGGATGATATGCAGGTTAAGGAAAACATGATCGACCCTTATACTTCGCAGGGTATATTGGATCATCTGAGGTAAACTGCATTCAGGTAGATCCCGGGTCCGCATTGAGCATTATGCCTCGCCGAGTCAGGCAACATTTAGGGATTCCTACTCACCGGTTGAGCGCTACCCAGACTACTATTTATGGGTTCAATGCCAATGATACCCGTCCAATGGGGAAGATCAAGCTCAAATGCCAGATCGGGGACTTAAAGTCGGAAGTGACATGCTACGTGATCGATGCCGACACTTCCTACAATTTGCTGCTGGGACGACTATGGATTCATCGTAATTCTATCGTTCCCTCCACTCTCCACCAAGTCATGAAATACATCGACGGGAGTGAAAAGGTACGAACGTTGATTGCCGAAAGGCATCCGTTCAAGGGAGTCAAGAACTATTTTACAGATTCTCTCCTTTATCAGGACTCTGTGGAAACAGATGAAATCCCGCAACTAGAGGAGACAGACTCTGGTAATGAAGCCGACACCGAGCCGGAAGAACAAGAGTGCATGTGGGAACTAGATCCACTTGTAACGGGCATTAATAAGCTCGATGTTGATAACACTGCTGATGATGTAGGCGGATGGTATATTAATGAAGAATTAGATTTGGCTTATTTCTCTGTGTTCGCTTCTGATTCAGTGCCGTCAGACACTAGTACTGAATGGATGGCAACCCCTGGTCGGCGATGGATGCTTTGACATCATTGCATGTACCAGTGAAGTCGTCCTTTGAAACGCACCAAGATGCCGGCGATGCACAAGAATCAGTATTCATGGTTCCAGCAAGACGGAAAGGCCAAAAACCAATTCTTTTCAGACGAATTAAATCTGAACCGATATCCCGTGAAGAATCAGAAAGCGAGAAGGAACCCCCTCAGTTCGGTTATTATGAGCCAAATGCATTTAGAATGATGGAAAGCATGGGGTATGATCTGACAAACGGCCCAGGGTTGAATTTCGGCAAAGGAAGGAGAACACTACTCCGATCTTTTGTGCCAAAAGGGAAAACCCCTGATTATTATCATCAGACTTGCAAGGGGATTGGGCTATGTGTCAACTCCAATCCCATTAGCCTCTAACTCTGGAGAGTCATTATGCCATGATTACTCTTCAGGCACGTCATCGTCAGAGTCAGATGTTAGTGTCGGCAACATCTTCAGAGAACTTTCAGTGAATATGATTTCAACAAGCCACCTGGAAGACAGGGATGAAAAAATGACCCAATCTGATACAGATCCTTGGATCAAACACTTAAATGCTCTTTGGGATACTCGCTTTGAACAGCGCGAGCCACCCACAGAAGACAAGGTTGTTTAGATTAATCTAGGAGATGACGCTAATCCTAAGCCAATCTTTATAAGCAAATGCCTGTCACCTTCTGAGAAAAAGGATCTAATATCTCTTGTGCAAGAATATATAGATGTCTTCGCCTGGAATTACGAGGACATGCCTGGACTTGATCCTCGAGTGGCTATGCATCGCCTCAACATTAATACGGACGTAAAGCATGTCAAACAACAATAACGACGGTTCTGTCCAGAAGTAATAGAGGCAATTCAATCAGAAATCAGAAAACTTATAGACTTTGGCTTCATTAGGGAAGAACAACATCCTGATTGGGTAGCCAACGTCGTTCCTGTTGCCAAAAAGAATGGAAAGATCTGGATCTGCATTGATTTTCATGATCTAAACGAGGCCTGTCCCAAGGACGAATTCCCACTGCCAATCACAGATGTCATGATTGACAATACGTGTGGATTCGAGCGAATGTCCTTCATGGATGGATTTTCAGGGTATAATCAAATCAAAATGTATCCCAACGATGAAAAACATCCTTCTTTCAGGACACCACTGGGGGTATACTGCTACACCGTTATGCCCTTCAGATTAAAGAATGTAGGGGCGACATATCAAATGGCCATGAATGCCATTTTTCACGAACACATGCACAAAATGGTGGAATGTTATGTTGACGGCATCGCAGTAAAAAGCCACACCAAAGGTGATCATATAGCCGATTTAAAGGCTATCTTTGACATCATGCGGGCCATCAATTGAACATGAACCCCACAAAATCCTTCATGGGGGTGGCCAGCGGCAAGTTCCTAGGGTTTGTGGTGACTTCCACAGGAATTCGTTTGGACCCGAAAAAGATCCGTGCTATTCAGGAGATGTGACATGCACAAAATCTCAGAGAACTCAGGGGATTGCAAGGACGATTGGCATACATCCGAAGGTTCATCTCGAATCTCTCCGGAAGATGCCAACCCTTTACCAAATTAATGAAGAAGGGTGTCTCCTTCATTTGGGACAACGCTTGTAAGCAAGCCTTTGAGGAAATTAAACAATACCTCACGCAACCACCCGTCCTTACAGCTTCGGTGTCCGAAAAACCTTTCCTGATATACATCCGACCAATGAATCATTCTTTAGGAGCTTTACTAGCCTAGAACAATGATCAAGGACGAGAGCAAGCGATCTACTATTTGAGTAGAGCAATGATCGGAGCCGAACATCGATACAACCCGATCGAGAAGGAATGTTTTGCATTGGTGTTCACTGTTCAGAAAATGCAACACTATTTGGTAGGCCAAACTATAAACGTCATATCAAAGGTCAACCCCTTGAGGTTACTCATGACAAAGCCATCGTCGTTAAATGGCCGATTGGCAAAATGGGCCATACTACTGTCCCAATATGAAATGCACTTTTTACCACAAAAAGCCGTGAAGTGACAAGCGGTGGCGGATTTCCTGGCTGAGCATCCAGATCCAAGGGCGGCCGAACTTTACAAGGGTCTCCCAGACGAGGTCGCTGAAGTCTGCCTGATCCAGACATCTTTTGAAAGACAAGTGTGGCAATTTTTCTTTGACGGTGTATTGAGAACAGGCCCAAAAGGACATATAGTAGCAGGAGTAGGGGTAGTACTCGTCTCCCTACAGAACTATGTGATTCCTCGAGCCGTCTCGTTAACCGAGCCTTGTTCCAACAATGTAGCGGAGTACAATGCCCTTTTGATTGGAATGCAACTCGCCGATGAGATTGGCGCTAAAAATCTCAAGGCATATGGTGACTCTAAACTCATCGTCAGCCAAGTTCGCGGGGAGTACGAAGTCAGACATGAAGATCTAGTACCCTATTACAACGCGACTGTTCACATGGCCGAGAGGTTCATAAACTTTTACATCGACCATGTACCACGCAAGCAAAACGCGCATGCAGATGCGCTGGCGTCTCTCGCTGCCTCTTTAGCCCTTCCAGCTGGAGTAGTAGAGAAAATATTTGTCCACAGCCACAACCTGTATTGCCCGAGAATTACTCCTGAGGATTACCAGAAGCCAATAAGAGATTGTCAAGTCAAAGAAGCTCTTGAATCGTCAACCGGCCCAGAACCTAGAGACTGGCGATTCCCTTACATTGATTATGTCTTGTACGATATTTTACCTGATGATACTAAAGAAGCGGCTGCCATTAGAAGGAAAGCCCCAAAATTTTACTATAATGCGATCACGCGAACATTGTATTGTCGATCGCATGATGGGATCTTGCTTCGCTGCCTATCACAAAAGAGGCATAGGAGGTATTGAAAGAGGCCCATGGCGGCACGTGTAGAGCCCATCAACCTGGCCCAAAACTTGGGGATCGACTCCAAAGGTTGGGATATTATTAGCCTAAGATGATCTCTGACGCCATCGCCTATGCCAAAAGATGTCACGCCTGCCAAGTGCATGGTGATTTCATCCATCAAGAACCAGGGTACCTTCACTCTACAACTTCTACCTAGCCATTTAAGATGTGGGGCATGGATGTAGTTGGCCCCGTCAGCCCACCGTCATCAAAAGGACATCAGTTCATTTTAGCCATAACCGATTACTTTTCTAAATGGGCTGAGGCCATTCCATTGAAGGAAGTAAAGTCCTCTGATGTGATCAAATTAGTTCAACATCAAGTCATCTACCGTTTTGGTGTACCTCGGCGAATCGTCCATGACAATGGACCCCAGTTCGTCAGTCAGGCTTTCCAGAGGTTCTGCGCTAAGTTCAGAATCTAGAGTGTGTCCTCAATGGCATACTACCCCGCCGCAAATGGTCTCGAGGAAGCTTTCAACAAAACCATTGGCAAGCTTCTCAGGAAATTTGTCTCAAAAAGTCAGCGTGACTAGGACGATAAGTTAGGCGAATGTTTATGGGCCTATCGCACGACTGTTCGAACCCCAACTAAAGCTACGCCGTTTTCTTTGGTATACGGGTGTGAAGCCGTGCTTCCACTAGAAATCCAAATCCCTTCTCTACGCGTCGCCTTGACAGCGGAGATGACAAGTGAGCAGAAGCATCGACAGCGACTCCAAGAATTGGAGGCCTTAGATGATAAACGTCTGCAGGCCCAACAACAAATCGAGCTCTACCAAGCCCGGATTACCAGAGCCTTCAACAAGAAAGTTAAGGTGCGAACTTTCAAGAAAGGTGACCTTGTCTTAGCCGTCAGAAGACCTATGGTGATGACACATAAGACAAAAGGAAAATTTCAGCCTAAATGGGAAGGACCATTTGTAGTAGAGTCAGTCTACTCAAATAGAGCATATCGCCTCATAACTTCAAATGGCGATAAACTCATGATGCCGATCAACGGCAGGTTCCTGAAGAAGTACTATCCTTAATAGTACTCTTCCTCTGATCATGTTAAAAATTATACCTCTGATCAAAGCTCCAGATCCAAGAAAAGTTTCTTTCCTTTATTAGGTCACATCACGGTAGATCGGTGACGAACTAATCGGGCACTGACTGTACCGTGATACATGATGTAAATATTGATAAAGAAACGAAAGGCGAAACTTAGGTTTTTAATATTGCTCTCTTCATTAACGTCTGGCGCCTCCGACGGCTAAGGGCAGAGGAAAATGTTGGCTTCTAAGCCCAACATAATTCTTCGACAACTCACCATGCTGAGGGGAATAGCATGGCTAGCCCAACTCAAACGGTAGTTGGTAAAGGCACCTCAAATCCGTTGATAGCTGAGGGTTTGCTAAAAATCCTAAGTGGGTTAGTTCCACTCTCTCCTCCAAAATCTCTTACCAATTCTCATACACAGAATTGTAGGTCTACAAAATACAATCATTGCTACGTTAACACTATACCTCTGTTAATGAAAATTTTCAATACTCCCTATCGAGTACAAACCTTACTTGTCAACTCTATATGGAGTAGGAAGCCTTAAAATTTGTCAGGTTAACACTACACCTCTGACATTTTTTAAATTCCACTTGTCATTCTCATCAGTAGAATGGCAGGTCCTTAAATTGCTCCTATCTCGAGCACAATTCTGTCAAGTTAATACTACACCTCTGACAAATTACTGTTAAGTTTCACATTATACTTCTAACAGTGATTAAGTTATTGCCAAGTTCAATACTAAACCTCAGACAGTCACTTCCCCTCAGGCTTCTGTATCGAAGCTGATATGAGCGATACTAAGTTTAACATTACACCTCTAGCATCCAGGTCATTGCTAAGTTCAACAATACACCTATGGCCATGATTTTCTCTCGGACTTCCTTGTCAAAGTCGAGATGACCAATGCCAAGTTCAAAAATTATACCTCTAGCATTATCTCACTGCCAAGTTAAACATTACACCTATGATACTGACACTTTCAGTCTTCCCAAATGAAGCTGGAACACTCTTGAGTTAAGTTAACATCACACCTCTGACTCACACCCTTGTCGAGTTAACATCACACTTCTGACAAGACTATATTCAACCCGTTAAGTTAATATAACACCTCTAATGGAAAAAGTCCTCCTAGATTCCCCTTGAGTCTGGTCTCACTTGTTATTCTCGTCAACAGAATAACAAGGCCACTTAAAAACATTGTTAGGTTAACATTACGCCGTTAATAGTGTTTTCATTAAATCTCCAACTGAGTCTTGGTCAAGTTAACACCAAACCTCTGATGAAAACTCATCCTCCCTGGGAGTACAAATTCCACTTGTCATTCTCGTTTATAGATTGGCAGGTCCACAAGAATTATCTTACTTCTGTCAAGTTAGTATCACACCTCTGACAGCATGGGTGAATTTTCTGAAACAGGATTTTTCTACAAAGTTGGACTTGTTAGGAGTATTATCATATTCTTAGCTAGCCAAAAATCCTTTACTTCTATTCATCTGATTTTCAATACAAAAAAGGGAATTCAAGACAATAGAAGAAGACAAGGAAAAAGTGTCGCTTTTATTTACACATGAAAGTGATACAAAACGCTCTCTTATACAATAAGATTGAGTGTTACAATACAGGAGTACAAAAGAAGTCCCTCTCTCAGTAAAAGGTTGCACTCACTCCCTGAAGCATTCTCACCACTCCAAATACAAGATGTTTGGAAGGGCGTCAAGGAAAGGCTGCACACTATGGTAATGATCGGATACTGATTACATCATAATGCATGACGTAAACATCGAAGGAGTCTATCATTGACCAAGAACAATGGTGTTTCTTGAGGTCAAAATGCAGCAGAACCTTTTGATTCCACCTGATCAACTGATATAGGCCATGATCCTTCATTGATAAACATCTCTTTCACTAGAAAGTCATCTAATGAAAATGAACTTTTCATTGATGTCACTTCTGGGGTAAGATTGGTGAAGGGAGGATTCGAGACCTTACAGGTGACGTCATCTTTCCAGTAACCTGCAAGAGGACCATACCCAACACCATATCCACCGCCATGCCCACTATGACCACGGCGAACCCGAAAGCATGATTGGTGCATCGTGTCCAATGAGGTCTCGACGGATGTTAAATCCTCATCTCCCATAAACAGGAGCCGTGACTTCTCCTCCAATGGTCGACCATCGAACAAGTTTGCTGGCCGATATATTCTCCCAAGGGTCAGCGAATATGCAAAAGGATGATTGAGGCTACCTGCGAGAAGTAAAAAACAGAAGGTTAGAATCTTGAAACAGAAAGATTGAAGAACAGACGCGGCTATAGCTGTAGACTTCAAACGCAGGGATGACCCACGCAGGAAGTCAAAATTCTATTACGACAGAAACAGACGCGATCAAAGTTGTTGACTTCAAATATACACAGACTTGGACGCTGTCTAATTTTTTAGACCTGCGTCTAAAATATAAGACGCGAAGAGAACCAGACGCAAAAACTGCCACATCCTTATTTGAGAAACAATGGTTGCTACATTCAAGTCTAAAGCCTTTGGCCAGAATTAAAATTCTTCTAAGTCAACAGCCTCAAACGCGAGCTCTGTATGTAAAGCTCGCGTTTCACGGTCCAAATGCAAAGTCCATCACACTCGCGTCCAGGGGATCTTGAGTTCGAGTACAAACTCAATCAATTCACGCTTTATCAAGAAGCCTAAAAGGCGCAACTTTCAAATAATGAGCGCACCAGTCAGGCTTCAAGAGAAGGCCAAGAAGGTGAATTTCTTCAAGGGACAGCAAAACTGAAACTCAGCTGGATCGAGTATTTCATGGCGGACAAGTGATTCCTACCCGCAGAATAACCCTTTAAAGGTTGAACTTTCTGCATCAAGGCGCGGATATAAAAAGTACTCAGTGGGATGCTTTTTGATCTTGAAATCACTTGAAAGTGATAATCTTTGGAAAGATTAAAGAAAAGCATGAAAGCTTTGGGTCTTTACTTTCCATGAGGGCAAGTCCCATTGAAGGAAGAAGATGAAATCCCTCAGAGCGCCTGCTCTCGAGGGAAAACAGTCTGAGCAATAGACTGTTAAGGGGGTGAGGCCTATTTATAGGCAACCCATAAGGCCTGTAATTAATGGCGCAGTAATCAGAGCCATCGGCCTTAATTCCCGCACAAACGTCAAAGCCCAATAAAGAGCTGACGCGTGTGTTGCCGTTTCGAAAACGTAAAAGGCACAAATCCTTAATTATCAATGCCGATTTGGCATTTAAAGTTATTAACGCCAAGCCCATTGAAGGGCTAACGCGTGGATTGCATCTTCGGGAAACATCAGAGGACACATATCTCCAATCGTCAACGCTGATTTGGCATTTAAAGATCTAACAAGATCTTTAAGACGAGCTGCATGTAACGCTTGGGAGGTTGCGTCAAGCGCAGACTCAAAGGTCGCGTCCTGAAACCCGCGTCCCTTCATAAACCCAAGGGCTGCGTTCCTATCATTTCTGCTAAGAGACTTTTTATCACGTTTCTGAAAGTGATTCAGAACCGCATTTCCTCAACGAATTGGATCTTGAGTCCGCATTAACTTGAAAGCTGTGTTTCGGAGCTTGCATCCTCAACAGAGAAGGCCTATATCATTCACAGGGAGCCCGAAACTGCGTCTGCATTGCGAGATGACAGTTGTGTTTTTATCATAAACTCAATGTAGCCTAAGTTTGTGCCTTGTCAAGGGTCCAGAGACGCGTTTCTACTAAGCCAGTGCCGGCGTCCCATCAATTAGCTGGGATCCAGGCATCAGTTTTTTGAGGAACCTAAGGTCGCGTCTCCACTGCATCCTAACAGAATAAAGGGCCGCGTCTATGGATCTTCGTCCTTTCATAATATGGAGGCCGCGTCCCCTTTAATGAAGAACGCAAATTCGCATCTCAGAATAATGCCTTGTTGTCTCTAAACCTGAGCTGCATCTTATCGAAGACCCGTGCGTCATCCTTGATAAGCCTGAACGGCGTCTCCATTAATGAATCACAGTCGCGTCTTTATCAAAAAAGAGATTCTGCGCGTCTCCACGGTGTCTCCATTAGCGGGTCAGAGACGCATTTCCCAGAACCGCGTCTCCATTATAAATCAGAACCGCGTTTTCACTCAAGAACTCAGTTCAGCCTGAGTTTATTATTCATGGCCGACTAAAGACTACAGTCAAGGGCTGCGGCTATAAATTGAGTTCATCTACAACGAGCAAAAAAAAACGTGAAATGGAGCAAAATTCTGAAGACTTTTATTATTTGATTCAAAAATGGTAAAAGTAATACAGACACTCTTGACAAGTAGAACAAAAAAAAGGGAAGGAAGGAGGCTAATAATCTTGCTTCGCCAAAGAACGGATTTGTTCTCAGAGACGATGCCTCTCGTGCTGACGTGTCTTCTCAGCCTCCATTAGAGCTTGGACTCGCAACTCCTCCTCAGACAAAAACCTCTTCGCAACTAGTTATGCTCGAAGGGACTCTAGTCTGGAGGAATGAGCAGAAAGGTTCTCTTCAGCCTGTATCTTGGCAGTTTCCAGCTCCTCCAGCCACTTCCTAGCAGCGGCAAGCTTCTGCTCATTGATTTTAATCAAGGTTTCTGCCTTGGCTATGGTAGCTCGAGCTGTGGCAATAACCTGCTCTGCTCTCTGTATGACGATTTCAGATTCCTTCGAATCGCCTGTAGGCTGTCTAAAAGTCACTAAAAGACAAGCCAATAAAAGTAGAGTCTCAAGTTCTAGACGCGTTGGCTCGACACCCGCGTCTTAGCATTAAGGCGCGTTGGCTCGACACCCGCGTCTCAGCATCAAGGCGCGTTGGCTCGACACCCGCGTCTCAGCATTAAGGCGCGTTGGCTCGACACCCGCGTCTCAGCATCAAGGCGCGTGGGCTCGACACCCGCGTCTCAGCATCAAGGCGCGTGGGCTCGACACCCGCGGTCTCAGCAATAAGGCGCGTGGGTCTAAACCCGCGCCTCAGTTGTAACCACCCGGATTACGGGCCAGTCACCGCACAAGTAGCGGGAAGTGGCCCCTCATTGTGGAGCGTTTTCAGGGGGCACGTTCACCCCTGAGACCTCTATAAATAGCCCCGTCGCTATGAAGAAGAGGTCGGATTTTTTTTTGTCAGATTTTGGTCGAGACAGGCGGATCCTAAAATCAGCAATCGGCAATCAGAGATCATAGAGAGAGAGACCAAAACAGGAGAGAGCTCAACTCTTCGTCAAGCTTGCTGCGTATGAGCTGCTCTTCGCCTACCTTCTCTTTGAGAGTTTTGGTAGATAGAGCTGTGTTACTCTTTCTACCAGCCAGAGAGAAGATCCCCCGACGGTCCCGACGATCATCCAGTCAACGGAGAACAAGACTCACTCTCCACCGCCACACGAAGAACCCAGCCTTAAACAAAGGGAGGATTCAAGACTCAACATCCTCCCTCCCTTGTAACTGGAAGGAAAGTCTGGTTGTAATAGTTTCATTTGATTCAAGGAAATCTTTACACCCATCACCATCTTTTTTTCTTTCCGGCGCGTACAAGAGATGGCGACTCCGCTGGGGACTACATTTGTCACTGAGGAGCAAATCGTGGCGCAAGATGACGTCCACCATAAGGGGAAGATGGTCGAATCGCTCGTTGTCAAGTTTGACCAGGCGAAGTACGAAGAGTTTCTCTCTTCCGGCTCCAAGAGCCCGAAGACCCGCGTCTGCCGCCGGGTCTCGACGGGGAATGGCCTCGAGGCCCGATCTGTGGCTTTCTCGAGCTCCCCTGCTGCCGACTGTGCCAATCAAGGTACACGCGCCAACGCCTCTCAGAAGGCCCGCGTGGTCCCAGGCACATCTGCCTTTGCGACCAACCGCGTCGCACAGAACACCCGCGTCAGCGTCTCTCAGGAGACCCGCGTGGTCAAAGTCCCTGGTGTCCAGCATCAGGATGTCGTTTGTCTCTCTCCACCTTCTCGACGCAATCGAAACGCTGAGCGTCGACAGAGGAGACGTGCGCGTCAGCTGCAAGTTGGAACCGTTGGTTGTCCAACTGAGGCTGGACGCGACGTACAATCTCGCGCCTTGCCCGCGCCACGTCCAGTACGTAAAATCCGCGTTTGGCGCCCCAAACGCGAGATTCCTTCAGTTAGGTCCTCTGAGGACCAACTCACCAAACGCCAAGATGAGACCTCTGCGCCTCGTCAAGCGCAAGAGGCACGAGCCCATAGGCGTGGGGCCCAACAGCCCATCCTCTCTCAAGTGTCTCTACTCCGACACACCAAACAGCAACGACAGGCGCGTTTTGTCTCAACAGAGACGCCAGACGCGCGCTGAACAGCTGCGGCGCAAGAACCGCGTCCCTGATGCCTGCGTCCAGGCTGTACAGCACATGGATGCCTCCCGTCTTTGACGTTGCGAGGCTAATCTTTTCAATCCCCTCCCATGGATTTGAGGGATTATCTGACGAAGAAAAGAAGTGCCAATCAGGCCACTTCGTCGTGTTGCTACCAACGGCTCATCCATATGCTCTCTGAGTGCCGTTGCGGATCAGGCGTACACCAGCAGTCTTTAGTCAGACAGCTGATCCTGATTCCTCCGTCAGCTAAAAGAAGACGCTCCCACAGAAGGAGAACCTTCTCTGACGTTGAGTACCCGGAGCTCACTGCGAATATGACAAGCAGGAGCAAAGGAAAACAACTTGCAGTCAGCTCAGACGAGTCCGAGTCTGACTCTGAACCGGAAGGGGTGTATCGACACACTCGCACCCGGACTGGGGCCATTCCCCCAATTGACTATAATGCCTGGCCCATGGCATTAAAGTGAATGATTCTCACTCCGCCGTAGCGGAATCAAGGGCTTCAAACTCTTCTGTCGAGAAGGAGACCTCCGCCTACATGACAGGCACTCCTGAGGAGACGGCTAAACGTTTGGAGCAGATCCAGAAGGCACAAATGGATATGATTCTTTCTCAGCAGGAATCTATCAACTCCCTCAAGCAGGCGATTGCACAGCTGCTCGAAGACAGGAGGAGGTCCCCTCCTAAAAAGTCAAAGGGCAAAGGGAGAAGGGAGAAAGCTCATCTTCCGAACCTTCTGGGAGACGCAGCGATCTACTTCCGGCTCGTCCAAGTCCTCGTCGCAAGTAAAAGGCGACCAAGACCAAGGAAAGGCTCATGTTAAAAGAATGAGTCAACTGGAGCGACGCCTCGAGGCCCTTGCCAATCGCAAAGACCTCTAAGAAGTAGGAGTGGTCCGGCCCTACCCGGCTGAATGGGACTTGGTTCCGTACCCGCCCAAGTTCAAGGCTCCAACCTCCAAGCATTCGACGGGAAGGGGTCACCCAACCAGCACATCTACTACTTCAAATCCCAAACCGGGAATGTAGTAGACAACGATGCTATCCTGGCGCGTCTGTTCATCGGCACCCTGAAAGGGTTAGCCTTTGAATGGTTTGAAGCTCCCAGAAGGTTCTATCAAGAACTGGGGCGATTTGGAGAAGCTCTTTTTAACACGCTTCTTCGAAGATGACTTCGAAGTCACAATGCCAACCCTTTTGGCTACCAAACAGCGAAAAGGGGAGTCCGTCAAATCTTTCGTGGAAAGATTTCGGAACATGGCACTCCGGTGTCCAAGCGGTATGACCCAGGCCACCCTGGTGAAACATGCCGCCACAATCTCCAAACCTCACTCCTTGCTCAAATAGGAGTTGCTGAAAGCCGCACCTGGAAGCAATTAGTCCAACAAGGTGAACAGGCTGAGGAGATTGTCGCCCCGTCAGAGCGGAGGAAGGTAAGCCTAGGCCGAAAAGATCGACAAGGCGTGCGCCAGACACATCCCTCCAAACAAAGCGGAAGGATAATTTGGCAACGGAGACCAAATCTCCCGCCAAACCTCAATCAGGCAAGGCGAGTGGCTCTTCAAGCCAGCCACGCGCCAACAAGCAATATTCCTTCAAGGAGGAACATGTCGATTCGCTCTTTAAACTACTCAACAAGAGCAACCGACTGAAGCTCCCTGAAGCTAGGCGCCCAGAGGAAGTCGGCAAGACCGACAATCCCAACTACTGCATGTATCACAGGATGTTGGGACACCCCACCAAAAGCTGCTACGTCTTCAAGGACATCCTTCAGGCTCTGATTGACGCGGAGGTGTTAAAGCTCCGACTAGAGCAGAAGAAGGTGACGGCTAATGTGACGTTGTTTCTCCAGTTCGGAAGACAACCTCCAACGCCTGCGGGGGTAACTCCTATTCCAAGAGGAGAGTTGAGAGTGGTTAACACAGACCCTCACCAGCAGTAAGAGAAAGGCTTGGTACCCGTCCCTACACCTCAAGGGGAAATTATGTGGGTCCACCCTGACCTTGTCAATGAACAGCAATGGACTACTGTGACCAACAGGAAATCCAAAGGCAAGGCAAAGGCCTCATCCTGCAATGTGGTGGGTGCCTCCTCTCGAGAAGCGGAGACTGATATCCCTTCACTGACCGACTCAGAGGAGGAAACGATAGTCTTGGCCGCAGAGCCCAACCAACCGATGGCGGGAACCCGTTCAGGACAGGCGTATTTGAAACAGTACGGCGAGACGGCGGTAGCCCCTCCACAACCAACTGCGGAGCCTGTCAGGCCCTCCACAAAGCCACCTGTGGAGAAGCAAAAGGAGACTCGATTTTCTCGAACCCTTCAAAAGGGCATCGCGGAAGGATCTACGGCACCTTACCGCTTTGATGTCCTGACTCAGTTGGCCAACATTCTGGCACGCATTACCTTGTATGAACTTCTTAGACTATCAAAGTCGACCAGGGAAGCTCTGCAAGAAGCTCTGGAAATGCTGAGGTCTTCATGACCTAGGTGCCGAAGGAGGAAGATGTAGAGGATTGCCTCCACACCTCCCAGAATGCCCCCTGCATCACCTTCACGGCAGATGATATGCAGGTGAAAGGGAAGCATGATCGACCGCTGTACTTCACAGGGTATATTGGATCGTCGAGGTGAACCGCATCCAGGTAGATCCAGGGTCCGCGTTGAGCATCATGCCTCGCCGGGTCATGCAACATCTCTGCATTCCTACCCACCGTTTGAGCCCACCCAGACGACTATCTATGGGTTCAATGCCAACGAGACCCGTCCGATGGGGAAGATCAAGCTCAGGTGTCAGATTAGAAGCCTCAAGTCGGAAGTGACATGCTACATCATCGACGCCGACACTTCCTACAATCTATTGCTGGGACGACCGTGGATTCACCACAACTCCATCGTTCCCTCCACTCTCCACCAAGTCATGAAGTACATTGACGGGAGTGGAAATGTGCAGACGTTGATCGCCGAAAGGTATCCGTTCAAAGGGGTCGAGAATTATTTCACCGACTCTTTGCTGTACCAAGATCCGGTGGAGACGGATGAAGCCCCACAACCAGAGGAGCCAGACTCTGGTAATGAGGCTGACACTGAGCCTGAGAAAGAAGAGTGCCTGTGAGAGTTAGAACCACTTGTAACGGGCACTAATAAGCCCGATGTCGATAATACCACCGATGATGTAGGCGGTTGGTATATTAATGAAGATTTAGATTTTGCATATTTTTCTGTGTGTGCTTCTGATTCAATACCGTCAGATACTAGCACTGATATAGATGACGATCTCTGGTCGGCAATGGGTGCCTTAACATCATTGCATGTACCAGTGAAATCGTCCTTCGAGACATACCAAGATAATGGTAATGCGCAAGAATCTATATTTATGGTTCCAGCAAGACAGAAAGGCCAAAAACCAATTCTTTTTGGGCGAATCTCGTCTGAACCAACGCCCCGCGAAGAATCGGAAGGCGAGGAAGAATCCCCTCAGTTCAATCATTACGAACCAAAAGCACTCAAAATAATGAGATGCATGGGGTACGACCTGACCAACAAACCCGAGTTGAACTTCGGCAAAGGAAGGAGGACGTTGCTTCAATCCTTTGTGCCGAAAGGGAAGGCCCCCGATTATTATCATCGGACGCGCCAGGGGTTGGGCTATGTATCAACTCCGGTCCCATCAGCCTCCGATTCTCAAGAATCGTCGAGCAACGATTACTCTTCAGACACATCATCTTGGGAGTCAGATGTCAGTGTCGGCAACATCTTCAGGGAACTTTCAGTGAACATGGTTTCGACAAGCCACCTGGAAGATGGAAATGAAGAAATGATCCAATCCGATACAGATCCTTAGATCAAATATTTAAATGCTCTTTGGGATACCTGCTTTGAACAGCGCAAGCCACCCACAGAAGACAAGGTTGTGCAGATCAACCTAGGAGATGAGGCTAACCCTAAGCCCATCTTCATAAGTGACGGCCTGTCACCTTCGGAGAAGAAAGATCTAATATCTCTTGTACAAGAGTATATAGACGTCTTCGCCTGGAATTATGAGGACATGCCAGGACTTGATCCTCAAGTGGCTATGCACCGCCTCAACATCAATCCGGACGTAAAACCTGTCAAACAACAGCAGCGACGGTTCCGTCCAGAAATAATGGAGGCAATTCAATCAGAAGTCAGAAAACTTATTGATTCTGGCTTCATCAGGGAAGAACAACATCCCGACTGGGTAGCCAACATTGTCCCAGCTGCCAAGAAGAACGGGAAGATCCGGATCTGCATCGACTTCCGTGATCTAAACGAGGCTTGTCCCAAAGACGAATTCCCATTGCCAATCACAGATGTCATGATTGACAATACTTGTGGATTCGAACGAATGTCCTTCATGGATGGATTCTCAGGATACAATCAAATCAAAATGTATCCTGACGATGAAAAGCACACCTCCTTCAGGACACCATTGGGGGTTTATTGCTATACCGTCATGCCCTTTGGACTGAAAATGCAGGGGCAACATACAAAGGGCCATGAACGCCATTTTCCATCAGCAAATACGCAAAACGGTGGAATGTTATGTTGATGACATCGCGGTAAAAAGCCGCACTAAAGGTGATCACATAGCGGACCTGAAGGTGGTCTTCGACATCATGCGGGCTCATCAATTGAAGATGAATCCCACAAAGTCCTTCCTGGGGGTGGCCAGTGGCAAATTCTTAGGATTTGTTGTAACATCCACCGGAATTCACTTGGACCCGGAAAAGGTTCGCGCTATCCAGGAGATGCAACCTCCGAGAAATCTCAAGGAACTCAGGGGATTGCAAGGACGATTGGCGTACATCTGTAGGTTCATCTCAAACCTCTCCGGAAGATGCCAACCCTTCACTAAGCTAATGAAGAAGGGTGTCTCGTTCATTTGGGACGACGCTTGCCAACAAGCGTTCGAGGAAATTAAGCAATACCTCACCCAACCACCAGTCCTTGCAGCTCCGGTATCCGGAAAGCCTTTCCTGGTATACGTCCGGGCAATGGATCATTCTTTAGGAGCTCTACTAGCTCAGAATGATGATCGAGGACAAGAGCAAGAAATCTACTTTCTGAGTAGAACAATGATCGGAGCCGAACATCGGTATAACCCGATCGAGAAGGAATGTTTGGCACTGGTGTTCGCTATCCAGAAAATGCGACACTATCTGGTAGGCCAAACTATAAACGTCATATCAAAAGTCAACCCCCTGAGGTTACTTATGACTAAACCTTCATCGTTAAATGGCCGACTGGCGAAATGGGCCATATTGCTCTCCCAATATGAGATGCGCTTTTTACCATAAAAGGCCATTAAGGGACAAGCAGTCGCGGATTTCCTAGCTGAGCACCCAGATCCGAGGGCAGCCAAAGTCTACGAGGATCTCCCAGATGAAGTTGCTGAAGTCTGCCTGACTCAGACATCGTTCGAAAGTCAAGTATGGCAACTTTTCTTTGACGGTGCATCAAGAACAAGCCGAAGGGACACGTAGTAGCAGGGTAGGATTAGTACTCGTGTCCCCACAAAATTATGTGATTCCCCGAGCTATCTCATTAACTGAGCCTTGTTCCAACAATGTGGCGGAGCACAACGCTCTTTTGATTGGGATGCAATTCGCCGATGAGATTGGCGTTAAAAATCTCGAGGCATACGGCGACTCTAAACTCATCGTCAGCCAAGTTCGCGGGAGTACGAAGTCAGACATGAAGACTTAGTACCTTACCACAACGTAACTATCCGCAGGGCCGAGGGTTTTACAAGCTTCTACATCGACCATGTACCGCGCAGGCAAAATGCGCACGCAGATGCACTCGCATCCCTGGCTGCCTCCTTAGCTCTTCCAGCTGGAGCAATGGAGAAGTTATTCGTCTACAGCCACGACCTGTATTGCCCGAGAAATGCTCTCGAGGACTATCAGGAGTCAACAGGAGGTCGTCACCGTGAAGAAGCATTTGAAGCATCAACCGGTCCAGAGCTTAGAGACTGGCGATTCCCCTACATTGATTTCGTCTTATACGGCATTCTGCCTGAAGACACCAGAGAGGCGGCTGCCATTGAAGGAAAGCCCCCAAATTCTATTACAATGCGATTACGCGAACATTGTATCGTCGATCACATGACGGGATCTTGCTCCGGTGCCTCTCACCAAAGGAGGCTCAAGAGGTATTGAAAGAAGCCACGACGGCATGTGTGGAGCCCATCAACCTGGCCCAAAACTGGCACATCGACTCCAAAGATTGGGTTACTACTGGCCCAAGATGATTGCCGATGCCGTCACTTATGCCAAGAGATGTCACGCCTGCCAAGTGCACGGCGATTTCATCTATCAAGCACCAGGGTACCTCCACTCTACGGCCTCTACCTGGCCATTTGAAATGTGGGGCATGGACGTGGTTGGTCCTATCAGCCCACCATCATCAAAAGACATCGTTTATTTTGGCAATAACCGATTACTTCTCTAAGTGGGCTGAGGCCATTCCCTTGAAGGAAGTCAAGTCGTCGAACGTGATCAAGTTCGTGAAACACCACGTTATTTACCGTTTCGGTGTACCTCGGTGAATTGTCCATGACAATAGGCCTCAGTTCATCAGCCAGGCTTTCTAGAGATTCTGCACTAAGTTCAGAATCCAGAGTGTGTCCTCAACGGCATACTATCCTGCCGCTAATGGCCTCACAGAAGCTTTCAACAAGACTATTGGCAAGCTTCTCAAAAAGTTCGTCTCGAAAAGTCAACGACACTGGGACGACAAGTTGGGTGAATGCTTATGGGCTTACCGCACAACTGTGCGAACCCCAACTAAAGCTACGCCATTTTCTTTGGTCTAGGGTGTGAAGCCGTGCTCCCACTAGAGATCCAAATTCCATCTCTACGCGTCGCCTTGACAGCGGAGATGACAACAGAGGAGAAGCATCGACAGCGACTCCAGGAACTGGAGGCCTTAGATGATAAACGTCTGCAGGCCCAACAGCAAATCGAGCTCTACCAAGCTCGAATTACCAGAGCCTTCAACAAGAAAGTTAAAATGCGAACTTTCAAGAAAGGCGATCTTGTCTTAGCCGTCAGAAGACCCATGGTAATGACGCACAAGACAAAAGGAAAATTCCAACCCAAATGGGAAGGACCATTCGTAATAGAGTCAGTCTACTCAAATGGGTCATATCGCCTCATAACCTCGAATGGCGATACACTCATGATGCCGATCAATGGCAGGTTCCTGAAGAAATACTATCCTTAGATGGTATTCTCCCGCTGATCAAGTTAAAAGTACACCTCTGATCAAAGTAAGAAGAATTTCTTCATTATAACATCCGACGCCCCCGACGGCTAAGAATAGAAGAAAATGTTGGCTTCTAAGCCCAACATAAGTCTTCGACAACTCATCATGCTGAGGGGAATAGCATGGCTAGCCCAACTCAAACGGTAGTTGGTAAAGACACCTCAAATCCGTTGACAGCTGAGGGTTTGCTAAAAATCCTGAGTGGACTTGGCTCCACTCTTCCTCCAAAATCCCTTACCATTCTCATATACAGAATGGTAGGTCTACAAATACAACCATTACTAAGTTAACACTATACCTCTGATAATGGAAACTTTTCAATATTCCTTGTCGAGTATAAATTTTGTTTGTCAACTCTACACAGAGTATCGAACTTTTAAATTTGCCAAGTTAACACTATACCTCTGGCACTTCAAATTTTCACTTGTCAATTCTCACCAATAGAATGACAGGCCCTCAAATTACTCTTATCATGAGTCAATCTTTGTCAAGTTAATATTACACCTCTGATAAATTACTGTTAAAGTTTAACACCACACCTCTAACAGTAATCAAGTTTCTGCCAGGTTTAATATACACCTCTGATAGTCACTTTTCTTCAGACTTTCACACCGAAGCTGAATGGATGATGCTAAGTTAACACACACCTCTAGCATCCAAGTCATTGCTAAGTTCAACAATACACCTATGGCCGTGACTTTCCCTCGGACTTCCATGCAAGCTGAGATGACCAATGCTAAGTTCAACATTACACCTCTAGCATTACCCTCACTGTCAAGTTAAACATTACACCTATGACAGTGACACTTCTGAGTTAAGTTAATATCACACCTCTGACTCACATCTTTGTCAAGTTAACATTACACTTCTCACAAGACCACTTTCAACCCGTTAAGTTAATATTACACCTCTGACGGTAACAAACTTTCCTAGATTCCCCACGAGTCTAGTCCCACTTGTTATTCTCTTCAACAGAATAACAAGTCTACCTAAAAACATTGTTAGGTTATACTACACCATCAACAGTGTTTTCATCAAATCCCCAGTTGAGCTCAATCAAGTTAATCCCAAACACTTGATAAAAGTTCACCCTCCCTGGGGGTACCAATTCTACTTGTCACTTTCTCTTATAAAGTGGCAGGTCATCAAAAATTTCATCTCTGTCAAGTTAATATTACACCTCTGACAGTATCGTGAGAGTTCCTGAAATAGGATCTTTCTCCACAAAGTTTGACTTATTAAAATTACCATCATAATTTTGACAAAGTCAAAGACTCTTTGCTTCTATGCGTCTAACTGAAGACAAAAAGTTCAAGACAATGAAAGAGGCAAAAAGAGAAGTGTCACTTTTATTTATTTCCAGGCATATGAAAGTGATACAAAAACGCTCTCTTATACAATAAGATTGAGTGCTACAGTTAAAACGCTCTCTTATACAATAAGATTGAGTGTTACAGTCAAAACGCTCTCTTACAATAAGATGGATGTTACAATTAAGGAGTACAAAGAAGTCCCTCTCTCTCTCAGAGGTTGCACTCACTCCTTGAAGCCGCATCTGATTCCAAGTACAGGATGGTGCATGATGTAAACATCGAAAGAGCCCTAGCTGACTAAGCTAAGAGCAATGGTGTTCTTGAGGTCCGGTGGCAGCAGAAAGTCCTGCAACCCTTCGTTCATGAGCATCTCTTTCCCCAGCAGGCCATCCAGCAGACATGGAAAGTCCTCGATGTCACTTCTGGAATGGGAGAGGAAGAGGATCCTATCTGCCGCCGTGTCCACCGTAACCTCCTCGCCGCCATACTTACCCTGACCATCTCTTGCCAGCAGGCATGATTGGTGCAGTGGATCTGAAGAGACCTTGGCGAGAGTCGATTCCTCGTCAGGGACATAATATATTCCCTTGTGGACGACGAGGACCATAATATATTCCCTTGTGGACGAACATCGAACAAGTTCGCCGTCCGATATATTCTCCCACGGACTTAGCGAACATGAAGAAGAATGACCAAGCCTACCTGCAAAAAAGCAAACAGGAATCAGACAATTCAGAGCTTAGTACACTTCAACAGAAGAAAACTAAGTCACAGACGCGGCTATTTTCAGAGGCCGCAGACGCGGGAATGATCCGCGCAGCGAGCCAGAGTCCTGCGACAATAAAAACAGACGCGAGCGAGACTGTGATACACACAGAATGCAAACGCGACTTAACTCCACATCCGCGTCTAAGATACAAGGTGCGCAGAGAATCAGACGCCGAAAACTGCCATCTCTCTGTTGGAGGAACAGGAGTTGCAAAATTCGGGTCTGAAGCCTTCACCCGAGTTGGAATTCATCCAAGTCAGTGGCCTTAAAACGCGAGCTTCATGAGTAAAGCCGCGGCCAAGTACCAAAGACTTCTGTACTCGCGTCCAAGGAAGTTTAAGTCGGCGGCGCAAATTCCAGAAGGAATGCACCAACCACGACTTCACAAGAAGGTCCAGATGATATCTCTTTAAGGGTATACTAAAATTCAAACTTGGTTGGATCTAAAATGTCATGGTAAGTGGGCATGGCATACCCGCAGAAGCCTCTGTTAAGAGTTGAACTATCTGCGTTGAGACGCGGACGTAAAAAGTGCTCAAAGAGACGCTTCCTGCCATTGAAATCACTTGACAGTGGTAATCCATTGAAGAGACCAAACAGAAGCATGAAAGCTCTGGGTCATCTTCATCCACAGAGGCACCTTCATCCATGGAGGCAAACCCCTGATAGGGTCCTTGAAGGGAGAAGGCAGAGTCCCTCAGAGTACTCGTTCTCAAACAGAGCACGGTCTAAGCAGCCGCTGTTAAAGAGAGGGGGTGAGTCCTATTTATAGGCAACTCCTGATAACGGTCATTAATGGTTCATTAATTAAAACCGCCGGCCTTAATGACCGCACGACCGTCAAAGCCCAATGGGAGGCTGACGCGTGGAACGTCGCTTCGGGAAGCGTCGCAGGCGCTGATCTCAAACCGTCAGCGCCGGTTTTGCATTAAAGGGCATTAACGCCCAAGTCCAATGAAAAACCGACGCGTGGACAACTGCTTCGGGAAACAACGGATGACCCGGTTTCCCAATCGTCAGCGAAGACTTGACGTTCAATCGTCAGCGAAGACTTGACGGTCAAAGATCTCATAAAATCTTTAAGTCAGGCTGCATTAAACGCAGATGGGAAAGCCGCGTCCGGCTGCATTAAACGCAGATGGGAAAGCCGCGTCCAAGAATCCGCGTCCCCTTTCTCAAATTGGAAGGCGTTCACCCGCGTTTTAGAGGAACGTCCACGTGACTCGAAGTCGCGTCCCTTCAGCAAACGGGGCCCTTTCTAAGGGAAAGCACTTAGTCCATTCTGAGATTAGTGGAAAATACACAAGGCTGCGTCCCTCGCATCCGCTCAAGTCGCGTCTTCATTGACAGGACAAATTCGCGTTACTCAAAGCCGCGTTTGTCCCCACGGATCAATGCCGCGTCTCATCAAAAAGGACTTAGTTTTATCTGAGTTCTTATGAACTGATGACCGCGTCTCCCTATGGATTGACGCTGCGTCTCATCAAAAGGACTTAGTTCCACCTAAGTCCCTATGAACCAATGCCGCGTCTCGTCAAAAGGGCTTAGTCCTCCTAAGGTCCTATGGGTCGAACGCCGCGTTTCATTTAAAGAACTTAGTCTCACCTAAGTTCAGCATTCACAGTCAGTTAATCAAAGATTGTGATCAAAAGGTCGAATTCATCCACAGCAAGGCAGCAAAGGAGGTGGATCAAAAAAAAACTTCAAAGACTTTTATTATATCAAAAATGATAAAAGTTAATACAAAACACTCTTAGTGAACAGAGTGTCCTTTTCTAAAAAAAAAAGAAAAGGCTACAAGTCTTGGTCCGCCAAAGAACGGATTTGCTCTCTAAGGCGATGTATCTTATGTTGGCGCGCCTTCTCAACCTCCATGAGAGCTCGGGCCCGCAGATCCGTTTCAGACAAAAATCCCTGCGCTTGCACTCGGAGGGATTCCAGCTCGGACGAACGAACAGAGAGGTCCGCTTCAGCTTGCGCCTTGGCAACCTCTAACTCCGCTAACCTCTTTTCAGAGGTAGCAAGCCTCTGTTCGTTGAAGACGATCATGGCCTCAGCTCTGGCTATAACAGCCCGAGAGTCAAGTATAGCCTGCTTTGCAGCCTGTATGATCGTCCTGACTCCTCGGACTCAATCGCCAGCCTTTGGTGATCAGCCTGGACACGTTCAAGAAGGCGAGTGTTATCGGCTATCTTTTCCTCCACCTCTTTTCGCTCCTGCTCTTGAGCGACAAGGAGCCTATTCAGCGCTTCTTGGGCTTCATGAGATGAACCGACATCGTCCTCCAGGGATCGAAGCTCCCTCAGGTGCTGTCCCAGCTGATCCACCAGCAGCTGACTTGCCTGAGCTAGCGAAGGGCCTCCGGCCAATTTGATGTTCTCGACCTGGTTCCCGAGAAACATCTGGGCGAACTCAAGGGAGCTACCCCTAGTCAGGACGAAGTCGATGCATGTTCGCATCGAGCTAAGGAACTGCTGCACCGCCTGGCGTGTCAAAAGCTCCATGATATCATCATCCGAAGTGCTCCCCGATCCCCTTGTTGGCGCAAGAGTCGAGCTGACCACGGATACGGCAGGAACAAGAGCAGCCACTGGCGCTTCTGGGGGTACCACCTCTGCAGGAACCGCCACAGCTGACGACAGGGTAGTGAGCTCGGCCTCCTCAAAAACCTCAGCCGAGGCTTGAGCCGTATGGCCTTCTGGAGGGACACTGATCGCCAGACTCTCTACCTGGGCCCCCTCAGTTCTCTCTGCAAATTATCTCAACATTAGCCATAATGGTGAAGAGAGGAACAATCAAGACATCAAAACTTCCTTACCAAGCTGGAGGTCCAGAAGTGTCGAATCCTTGGGCGAACCCTGCAGAGTAGAAGCCTCCCTGGCTTCAGTGGTTGCCTCATCATCCCGCGGAGTGGAAGTCTCCCCGGTTTCAGTCGTTGCCTTCTCTGGAGGCATCGAACCCTGCAGAGTAGAAGCCTCCCTGGCTTCAGTGGTTGCCTCATCATCCTGCGGAGTGGAAGTCTCCCCGGTTTCAGTCGTTGCCTTCTCTGGAGGCATCCCGGCGGCTAGAGTCTCGACTCCCTCCGGTTGGGTCAACTCTTGCACCATCTCCTCGATATGCGAGGAGGTTGCAGCCTCGGTATCCTCAGCCAATCCTGCAGCATAAAAGGAGAATGTTAAGGCCTCCTCTTCAAAATGAAAAGGGAGATCAGGTCAGAAGGTGAAAAGAGTACCTTCAGCAGGAGCACCGCTGGTGGTGACGTCGTCGCCGGCTCACACCCACGTATTTCCTCCTCCGAGATATGTGAGAATTTGCTCGAATCAGGAGGAGCGGGTTCGTCACCATAGTCGACCTCATCCTCAAAGTCGCTTTCCGTGTCGGATAAGAAGACGACAGTTCAACGTGAGTGGCCTCGGTAGCCGGAGCCTTGCCTCTAAGCACCCCAGTGGTAGGACTGGGGTCAACCATCCGAGGACTGGAGACGAAGACAGAAGGAGACCCGGGCTGTTGTACCTCATCCCTCCTCTGAGCTGAGGAAGACTCAGGCTGAGCTGAGATCCCCGGAATCTCAACATCGCATCCGCTCATTATATCGACCTCGAGCTCCTCGGTCTCGTCAGTGGCGGTGGGCCTGTCCGCAGGCTCCCCTTCCTCTGCAATCCTGAGGCTCCTGCGGTGTAACCTGTGGGCATGGACTAAGGGAGTGTCATCCTTGTCCACCTCTTCCTCCCCGGCTCCCCAACACCAGAAGGGATGTCCGCAGATAGAGAAACTGCCGCCCGTCAAGCCTCTCCGAACCTTCTTTGGGGCAGGCTCAGCAGTGGAAGTAGAGCCTTGACGACGCTTGCCCACCGCCTGTCGAGCCCTGGCTGGTCGCGGCTCCGCCCTAGTTGGTCGAGGCTCCGCACTTGTTGATCGCGACTCCGCCCTTGTTGCTCGCGGCTCCTCCCTTGACCTTCTCCCGACCTCCCTCAGAGCCTTCAGATACTGCTCAACACCTCGCGAGCGTTTCCCGGACCCCGACTTTGCTTCGAGATTTGCATTGATACTCTCAATGCATGAATACTCCGGAACAAAGTATGGTGTCTGGTTGACCTGGAAGTACCAGGTGCAGAAGCTGAAGCTCATACGGCATTTTGGCCCCTTCGATAGGCAAGCGGAAAGTTGCTTCTGTCCCTCCGGCCACGCTGTAATACCAAGCCCGAGCACCTTCGAACAAATTCCCGTCGAAGGCGAGTTGGGCATTGGGATTGCCAACGTAGAGTTGATCATAGCTGAACTGACGGGCAAAACGACTCGGCATATACGGCTCGATCGTGCATGAAGTCCCTTGTCGGAAGAGCACATACCGGGCCGGATATTGACCAACCACCAGAAAACTCCCGCGGACAGCTTCGTGTAGTCATCTGGGCCCGCAGAATCAATAAATAGATCCCCGAAAGATGCACCAGGGATCTCGGGGAAGCAGCGGTTCAGCTGGTAGTTCGTAGCATCTGAAATGCATTTCCGGACGTAATATATGTAAGAATTACGCCAGTCCGAACTCTCCAACCGCTGCACGAAAGGGACAAAACCCTCACTCCAGGGCACCGGCGTCATCAAGGAGGGACAGTGCATCACATACCAAGCCATCAGGTATGTGTATGGCAACTCGACCCGAGGGTTGGGGCGTTTCACCGTCGGCTTCCCCTCTGCATCAACGATCGGCTTCCCCTGAGAGTCGACAGCCTTTCCCGCCTCACAGAAGCTGTGGGTTAACGCCCGCAACCCGCTCTGAATGCCAGCCACCATGGCCGGGAGAAGGGCTACGGGTCTACCATAGGCCAGGAGCACCGCCGGATACACTACATCGGCGACAATGACTTCGTGTGGCAGCGTGGGCACCACACAGCGCTTCAACCACAGCATCAAGAAGCCCGCCAACAGTGCTCGATCGGAAATTGGAATCCAGGCTTGATTATGAAAGCTTTCGAAAACCATATCAGGTTCGAAACCGTCCTCGTTCGAAACTGTGGTGTAGAAGCCTTTAGGAGCCTGGGTGATCCTGTCTTCAATCTCCTCGTCGGAGCTGGGAACCAGTCGGGTGACCGGATGGTCTTTCTTGTTGACACCGTTAAACAAGTAGTTGGCCCAAGACAGCTGCTTGACTCCTCCCGACCTCAAAGTGGTTAGCTGGCCGCAAATATGGAAGTGGCATAACACTTCCCAATAAGTCTCGTACATTTGAGGAGACTTTTCTTCATAAGGTTGAGCTCCTCGGTGGATGGGATATATTCCTCATAAGGAGAATCCCCTGTTGCCAGTCCCGAGACCTCATGCAACTCGTGCAGAGCAAGGCCCATCTCTCCGACCGGGGTGAAGAATGTCCCCGTCAAAGGATTGTAACGCTCCAGGATCCCGAAGAAGTTCTGAGAACTCGGCTGGATTCCCCACTCACGGCCCTGACTGCTGAATACAGCCCCACATGCTCCAGCAGATCTCCAAGATTGGCAAGGACGAAGCTCACCATCCTGTACCACCAATACTTCTCAGTGGTATGAACCCACCCGGGCGCGCGAAACTCGACCGGATAATCACCCTCTACTTGCATGAACGAGTTGAGGAAAGTAGTGCCGAGTTTTGGTATCTCCCCGACTGGGAGATCAGACTTGCGCGACCCGGGAACAGGCCGAGAACCGCCCTATCATGACTGTCATGATGGTATACCTTCTGGGAGCCCAAGTCACCGAGGGTAACCTCAGGGACGTAGCGGGAAACGTCCCATTTCATCTTCCGCGGGACGGACATGTGCTGGAGGTAAGACAGCGGGAACATCCTCTCCATGTCTGAAAGAAAGAATCTTCTATCCCCTATCTGACGGAGCCATCTATAATTTCCATCATACGTGGAATAGCCGCCATCGCCAATACGATCTCCGAAGAAGAAGGCAGGCTTCTCTAGCTTGACGCGAGCATCCGTTTGGAATGCTGCATCAGTCATAAGCGCCCGAAGGGTTGTCCTGTCAACATCAGAAAGCCTTTTCTTATGCTCCTGCGCGTCACCGTCAGCAGTCACAGGTACGGTCCTTTGCAGCACAAAGGTCAAATTATGGTCGGCACCTCCTACATGTCCAAAATAGCGATTCTTGGCGAGTAGGACAGTAGGGTGTGGCACTGCAAAAGAAAAAGGCACTTGATCAGACATCTTATCCGAAATAAGAAGAAAAAAATACCAAGTGTCTGCAGTTCAAACGCAGAGAGAGATACTGGACGCAGGAATTATCAAGTCCGCGTCCAGACCTGCAAATTCACGCCCAGACGCAGAAGAGATACTGGACGCAGGAATTATCAAATCCGCGTCCATACCTGCAAATCCGCGTCAAGGTGAAAGAAACGCAAGGATCAAATCCGCGTTCTGCAAACCAAGACTTACAAAAAAAATTTTTCTAAGTGCTTGGACTCAGGTGCCAGATTCATCAAAATCGGCAGCTGATGGCACAGAACGCAAGGATCAAATCCGCGTTCTGCAAAACAAGACCGCGCCCGAACCCTTCACAATTAGAAATATTCTAAGTGAAGGATCCGAAGTGCAGAGCCCACTGGCACCAGGACCTCAAACCGGCGCCTTGGTTATCAACTCAAAGACTGCGTCTGAGACCGCGTCTGAGAATCAAACCGGTTCATATCCTGTGTTGATGGTTCTCCTCCAAAAAGATGTCTTTTAGGGTTCCTCAAACTTCCAGTAATGGTGGTGAAGTTTAACCTAAATGGCATTTTACCTCGAAAAATAACGCCCTGCGCAGAGGAAGCGCCCCTCTGGGCCTCGGCGACGGTCGCCTTTGAGGACGATGCGGTTGGCTTTGTCTTGGGTGCCATCGCTAGTAATGGAGATGAACCGTTCAAAAATCCAGTAACGGAGTTGAATAGTTCAAGAGATGAACAGAGAAGAAAATTCTCTTTCTTAATTCTCTAAGCAAGTGCGTTCGAAGAAGAAGAGATCTCTCTCTAACTATTGTTTTTATAGGCACAAGGATTCGCGAAGATACGCGGCGCGTGGCTCGATTAGTTCTGCAGCGAGTCATCGCTTGACGCGTGGAGCAAATCAGTTTCTCTGCAGCGAAGATCATGCGCCACGGCTCCGCAGCGAGTCATCATTGACACGTGGAGCAGTTCATTTAATGAACCGGGAAGCCCGCGCGCAAAAGGTGAAAATCCCGCCGGTTCCCCAGGCCAACTGGCAGCGCAATCATGACCCGCGCGCCAAAAGGTGAAGTCCCGCCGGTTCCCCAGGCCAACTGGCAGCGCAATCATGACCCGCGCGCCAAAAGGTGAAGTCCCGCCGGTTCCCCCAGGCCAACTGACAGCGCAATCATGACATGGCACAGATTCGCACCCAACGGACACGCCTCTTCGATGGTTGTGCCCCGTCAGCACCACCATAAATGCACCCAGAAAGTCGCGTTGCGCTCAGAAAATCGCGTCTTTATTAGAGGTGCGTCTTTCCTAAGTCCGCGTCCATCTAAGCGGGCCTAATATCGCGTCTGCCTTATGGAAGATCAGTCGCGTTTCTATTGCCAAAAGACGCACCCTATGGAAGTCGCGTCTTTAAAGCAGTACCATCTCTGCTTTTTAAAAGGAACCTGCGTTCGGCCTCCTGCTTCTGCAAATCAGTTCAACAGTACACTGGCACAAGCAGAAGACCAACCACTCTTGGCTTAAAGCACACCCACGACAGACTTAAAAAGCAATCGGGAAGGTTTAGACTGTGTATCTAGACACTCGACACGATCAACTCTGGTGGCTTCAAAGAGTTCAACAGTACACTCACGAAGACCAACTCCAGATAAGATCAAACCCGGAGCATCAACAGTCCAGTCATGAAGGTGAATTCAGATAGAGTCCAAAGTATTTCGAAATCCGTTCCAGTTAACTGTGGAATATCGAAAACTTTGGAGGGGGTTTTGTAGGCTGTCTAAAAGTCACTAAAAGACAAGCCAATAAAAGCAGAGTCTCAAGTTCAAGGCGCGTTGGCTCGACACCCGCGTCTCAGCATCAAGGCGCGTTGGCTCGACACCCGCGTCTCAGCATCAAGGCGCGTTGGCTCGACACCCGCGTCTCAGCAACAAGGCGTGTGGGTCTAAACCCGCGCCTCAGTTGTAACCACCCGGATTACGGGCCAGTCACCGCACAAGTAGCGGGAAGTGGCCCCTCATTATGGAGCGTTTTCAGGGGGCACGTTCACCCCTTAGGACCTCTATAAATAGCCTCGTTTGCTATGAGGTCGAGGCAATCGGCAATCAGAGAAGAGAGGGGGGCGGTAAAAAAAAAGAAGGATCAGGCATCAAAGAGGAGATCATCAACAAAGAGGGAGAGAAGACTCTTCGTCAAGCTTGCTGCGTACGAGCTGCTCTTCGCCTACCTTCTCTTTGAGAGTTTGGTAGACAGAGCTGTGTTACTCTTTCTACCACCCAGAGAGAAGATCCACCGACGGTCCCGACGGTCATCCGGTCAACGGAGAATAAGACTCACTCTCCACCGCCACACGAAGAACCCAGCCTTAAACAAAGGGGGATTCAAGACTCAACATCCTCCCTCCCTTGTAACTGGAAGGAAAAGTCTGGTTGTAATAGTTTCATTTGATTCAAGGAAATCTTTACACCCATCACTGTCTCTTCTTTCTGGCGCATACAAGAGATGGCGACTCCGCTGGGGACTACGTTTGTCACTGAGGAGCAAATAGTGGCGCAAGATGACGTCCACCATAAGGGGAAGATGGTCGAATCGCTCGTTGTCGAGTTCGACCAGGCGAAGTATGAAGAGTTTCTCTCTTCCGGCTCCAAGAGCCCAAAGACCCGCGTCTGCCGCCGGGTCTCGACGGGGAATGGCCTCGAGGCCCGATCTGTGGCTTTCTCGAGCTCCCCTGCTGCCGACTGTGCCAAGCAAGGTACACGCGCCAACGCCTTTCAGAAGGCCCGCGTGGTCCCAGCACGTCTGCCTTTACAACCAACCGCGTCGTACAGAACACCCGCGTCAGCGTCTCTCAGGAGACCCACGTGGTCAAAGTCCCTGGTGCCCAGCATCAGGATGTCGTTGTTCTCTCTCTCCACCTCCTCGACGCAATCGAAACGCTGAGCGTCGACAGAGGAGACGTGCGCGTCAGCTGCAAGTTGGAACCGTTGGTTGTCCAACTGAGGCTGGACGCGACGTACAATCTCGCGCCTTGCCCGCGCCGCGTCCAGTACGTGAAATCCGCGTTTGGCGCCCCAAACGCGAGATTCCTTCAGTTAGGTCCTCTGAGGACCAACTCACCAAACGCCAAGATGAGACCTCTGCGCCTCGTCAAGCGCAAGAGGCACGAGCCCATAGGCGTGGGGCCCAACAACCCATCCTCTCTCAAGTATCTCTGCTCCGACACACCAAACAGCAACGCGACAGGCGCGTTTTGTCTCAACAGAGACGCCAGACGCGCGCTGAACAGCTGCGGCACAAGAACCGCGTCCCTGACGCCTGCGTTCAGGCTGTACAGCACATGGATGCCTCCCGTCTTCGACGTTGCGAGGCTAACCTTTTCAATCCCCCTCCCATGGATTTGAGGGATTATCTGACGAAGAAAAGAAGTGCTAATCAGGCCACTTCGTCGTGTTGCTGCCAATGGCTCATCCATATGCTCTCTGAGTGCCGTTGCGGATCAGGCGTACACCAGCAGTCTTTAGTCAGACAGCTGACCCTGATTCCTCCGTCATCATACCTGTACAGGCACTGACACTCGGGCCACTATTTCACCATATTCTTGGACACTATTATGTCATGTATTGGATCACAGTTAGATAACTATCGTCACATGTATACTAATCCACGGTATTCGATGACACTGCACTATCACTAGATATGAATGCAGGACACCGGTATTGCATGCACTGGTATCATCATTACATGGATACTGTAAGTTCACTGGACATGGTATTATATTAGACACTGACCATTGTTATTATATGTACTAGTAATACACAGATATGTTATACAGATTATTGCTACACATATATGTTCCACTAGTACACGGATAAGTATCGCATTTCATATTATTGTTATCATCGTTACATGGATGCTCGATACACAGTTATCTTATGTTCACACATCACTGTACATATGCTCACCGCACGAGTGTACATGTATGTATTGTTTCTATCTTCTTGTCATCACCGTACATAGTACATGTATTATTGTTC
The DNA here is from genome assembly GCA_038442645.1 of Agave tequilana. NCBI lineage: Eukaryota > Viridiplantae > Streptophyta > Magnoliopsida > Asparagales > Asparagaceae > Agave > Agave tequilana. The sequence goes on from JAVJIF010000984.1 coordinate 388,115, forward strand.
CATGTTATCCCCGTCTTCCTGTGATATGATTGTTTCCCGTTACTGTTATTGATATTCTCGCTACTGGATACATGAGCTGTTGATATGCAATGTGTCAAATTCCACAGCTATTGTTTCCCGTTTCCCATTATCGTTTCATGTTATCAACAGAGCTCATGTCATGTTATCATATTACTTGTACCATGTCCCGTGCTTGTTCTTGTTATACTGTATAATGAAAGATAAGAAAGATAACTTGGTATTGGGGGAGACTTGACGGTTGACTAGATCGTCGGGTGGATGTCTGGATCATTGTTTGTCCCACTGCAGGGGACGGGTAGTGCTGGCTACCGTCTGTTACTCATCAGCATCCCGTTTCCCGTTATGTTTTAGCTCATTGAGATCCTGTTACATGTTACAGCATTAGCGGGCTGGCCCTGGTCTCAGCAGCCAAGGATCTATTTAAGGCCGTTGTCCCGGGTATGCACGGGATACACCCACCTGACTAGAGCTCCTCGACCATGGGTTTTCAAGTAACATAAGACAACAGTATACGCAATAGTGACGTCGGAACACTTGTTATTTGGTCATTCTCTCGTTAGGATAATGGTACCTGTATGCCATGTCCGGATGGGTTCGACTGGAGTGCGGGCTCCAGTATGAACTGCCAGTGGTATGGGACACTGGAAGAGATTGATTAAAATAGCAGGCGGTACTGATTGCTACTATTGAATAAATAACATGACTTGCCTGATACATGTATTCTATTGTTTAGTTGTGCTTGTTACTGTACCTGATCATTTAGCCGCTATCATATTACATGTATTTATCTGGTACAGGTTACACTCTCTGTGGTGGCATAAATGAAGGAGGCAGTAATATATACTATAGTAATACAAGCACGATACTAATAGATAATAAATGATGTTGCATTAGTGATACCATATAATAAACATATAATAAGCAGTAGAAATATATAAACATGTCATCTTTTAATACCTTCACTACCTAGCATGTTCTTATCGGGTCATATCTATAGTCATATCCAGTTTATATAATAAATACTGTTGTCTAATGATGACGTGATAGAAATGAACATGCTAGTTGTGACGTGATGGAAGTGAACATGCAGATGGGCATATGCAATATAATCATAATGCGGTATTGTGCATGGACAACAATGATGTCCGTAAGAAATACAGAAAATAGAATATATGTAACGCAGAGTAGACATATACATGAGTAGTACTCACTAGGTCATTTTCTGACGACCCTGGGTTTGCGTGCCCAGGTTGGAGATCCGAGTCACCGTATTATCAGATAGTGCCTTGGAGTTACATAGGAGATTCCTCATCGAGGCTATTCATAGGTATCCTTATGATTTATTACTGTTATCTTATTTATCCCTGTGTTCTATCAGTTATGATCACTAACCTCTTTCTATAGGTATTCTTGTACTTATTTCCTACTGGAACCCTTGTATATATGAAGAATATGTCCTGTACTGAGACTTAACGTACGCGTGAGGGTGTTTTCACCTCGCGTATGTACGTCGCCATAACGTCTCCGTATCCTTGGGAAACGGGGCATTACAACACATATGCTCAGTATGCCAAAAGTATAAAAGTAGATGCTCCTTCCTTTGAAGGACGTCTAGACCCTCAAGTTTACATAGACTAGCAACTAGCTATGGACCACTATTTTGTTGGTATGACATGTCTGAGTCTAGAAAAAACCAATTTGCTATGTTGAAACTAACTGGAGAAGTCAGACAATATTAGGAGAACCTTGAGAGGGTGATGAGATATAGAAGGGATGAGCAAGTTGAAACTTGAGAGGGCATGGAAGAGAAATTTAGACTGAAATACGTTCCACCATCTTTCAAATAACAGTTACTGGATAAGTGGAATAGGTTAACTCAAGGAAATAAGTCACCTACAATTACATCGCAAAGTTTGATGAATACTTGAATTGGTGCAGTGCCATTTAGTTTGAGTCTCCCGAACAGATCCTATCTAGGTTTAGGTCAGGTCTTGGGATGACTGCCACCGAGAGCTCATAACTAGAGGCGTCACGACTTTAGAATACGTATATCAGCTGGTTACTGACTTAGATAAATCTAGAGTATCCTACTTTTACCGAACAGATTTTAGAAATAGATTTAAACCCACAACGACTAGTAAATCTAGCTACAACCCTTCCTTTCCAGCCCAGAGCAAACCAGCATCTAGTTCTTCAAGTGTCAATCCAACAGGTCTGTTTAGCACTAGACCGACAACCTTTGAAAGGAAAGCGATTAGTGAACTAGGAAAGGCCAACACACGTATCCAATATTATAGATGTCAGGGCATGGACTCTTTGTTACCTAGTGCCCGAGTCAAACCAAAACACTCCTGGTGGAAGTCCCCATGAAGATGTAGAAGAGGAAGATGGTCTAGAAGTGGCTCTGCACCAATAGGATGACGATTCAGACGCTTCTGCTGAAGATCGTCAGTTCAATGGCCGCATGACTTTAACATCGACTGACCTAACTCCTAGTAACGATAGAGTCCATTCAGGAGTAGTTAGGTGTACTTTAACACAACCCAACAAGTCAACGATTGAAGGAGTACAACCTTTCGTACATTCACCAAGGATGGAGATGGGAACTATGAGGTGATTGTGGACAGGAGAAGTATCAATGCACTATCATCTAAGGTGATTGAAAGATTTGAACTAAAGACAATACCCCATCCCTACTCGTGCAAGGTGTCATGGATTAACTCCACGATACTAGAAGTAAAGCAATGTTGTCTTATCCCGGTCTTCTATATTTTTTACAAGGATAAGATATGGTGTGATGTGGTTACCATAAATGTGGGTCAGATAATTCTAGGTAGACCATAGTTGCTCGACAAAAATATTACTATCTACGGTCAATCTAATATGTGTCAATTTGTTCACAAGGATAAGAAGATTAATTTACTACCCTTGAGGTTAACTTTAGACAGCCCGAGCAGACACCTACAACATTCAAGAAAGGACCCCCTGCTTTTCCTCCCTCGGCTCTGCTATCGACTCCACCTCCCCTACCATCAACTGCTACCGCTCCCTCTCTCCCTTCTATTGCCCTTGCCTGCTCTGGCCGCCAATCTCTTCCTTCACTACTGTCGACACCACAACATTCTATGGTACTAGGCTCTGCATCCGCATTCGCATCTCACACACGTGCATTACATGAGAAAATCAGAGATGCAATAATGAAACTTAATGCTAATTCTGGAGCTTCTACTGATTTTCATCATCGATTGAGATTATTTAATATGGTGATTATGTGATGGTCCACCTGAGATCTGAACGGTTTCCTTCGGGAACTGTGAAGAAATTGCACGCGTAAAAGGCATGACCTTTTAAATTCTGTAAGAAGATCAATTCAACTGTTTATGTGATGAACCCCCACCTGTGTTTTTTTGTAGTGGTTGCACTTTTAATATTGATGATTTGATTTCATATAGAGGTATTCTTTATACTTATTTTAATCCACTCGTGGATGAACCTACCCACAATCTTCTTTCTGAGAGCCCTTCACTACTTTCACTTCTTCCTAAATTATTTCATGCAGCAGAAAATATAAATTCTATTGTTCTTGATCAAGTATTTTAAATATCAGATATCGGTGAAATATCGGTCGAAAAATTTATATACCGGATATCAGATACCGGGTGATATATCGCGATGTGATACTAAATACCGGACGTCAAATTGTACATCATACAAGATGAAAAATATACATGTGATTGCCTACATAAATCATATGAAACTACTTAAAGAAGGTTTAGGGTCTCATAGGGGATAATTACTTTTTGCTGAAACTCCTCAAATGCGTTTGTAAAAGCTCCTCAAATGCGTCACGTGGCGATATATCAGATATTTTCTTTCGGATACCGGCTAATATATCGGCTACATGACGATATATCAACCCAATCGGTCCAAAATAATATCCGATAAAATTTTATACTTGTCGAATCATTTGGATAATATACTGGTATCTCGATCGATATACCGGTGTATCGGCCGATATTTAAAACAATGACTTGATCAGATTTTCTCTAGTAGATATGAAGGAACATGACACTATCTTGTTAAGTAGAGAGGGAGATTTGAATCAGAAAATTCTTGGATTACTGAGCATCTCTGACGGCTTGGCCCTGACCTGCTTGAGCATTATCGTAGTCAGACAACAACTTTCTAGTTCATACTTGACAGAGTCGAGTTTTTTCCACCCCAAGGGAAATGATGAGAATATTACGTGCTGCTTTCTTTTGATTTTAGTCATTTTTATTTGTAGTTCATTTAGTCTAATTGTGTTTTCTTTATGTGGGTATTTAGTACTACATCAGTTATTTTCTGGAGTTGAATTTTTGTAAGACCTATAAATAAGCTCCTAGACTTCTCTTTTAGAGTATTGAATGATTGAAATTAAAACTTTTTTAAGTTAAAAATTCTTTGAGATTTTTCTCTTGAGTTTTTAGGTGAGAAGCCCGTAGTGCATAGGATGTAAAGCTCAAATTTATCTCTTTCCTTTTAAATCCTAAATTTCCTTTCTTTTCCTTTCTCAAAAGCCTAATTTTCTTTTAATCAATTTGAAAGTGATTGCGATCCAGATTATTTTGCATCGGTTCACCTCAAAATCCTGAAATACTTAACTAAAGAGTCTGCCTGGAACTAGATGCTTTGTTTGGAAATCTCGTATTCCCCCATTCCTCCCCCCCACCCCAAGCTGGGACTTGTTAGTTTCTAAAAGTTGGCTGACTTCAGAAAACAAAGAATTAAAGTAGGAACATCCGAACATATAATGATTAGTCATTAGAAGAGATAAATCATGTAATTGTCAAAAATAAAAATATGCTTATGGAATCCAATGGACACTCAACACTTTCTTGATCCTTAATGATTCTAGTATTTCTCAAACCTGTCGAATTCCTTTCCCGCAAGAAGGATCAGGCCACAAAACATTGGCTTACTCTACACTTGAATACAGGCTAAACGTTGCATCCAATACAATTACCAGAGACGGGGACAACCACTCCCTATCCTTTTGGCAATTATTGCCATCATCACCACATCATCCTGTTTTCTTGTCATGGGTGTTTGCTATGGCTCGCAACGTTTTACCACCACCTGCTCCAACTTGATGTCAACCTCTCGAGTAGGTGCCATATTCCTGTGATCAGGGAACCTAATACCTATGGACATGATAAGGATTAATAATAAAATCCTGTTCCCAATTGGCAAGTAGGACTACCTACTTTTTTTCTGCAGTTTAAATAATGCATCAAACAAGGTAATCCTCCCTCTTCATTCCTTAACGAGCATTGCCAAAATGATTAAGCTGCTACATGTAGTTCAGTGTTCATGAGCTCTTGATATATGTACTTGATACTGCTGTTAAGTACCTGAATTATATTTAATTTATAGTCTCTTGTGTTTCACCTCGATTTTGCATGCTCACCAGAGACAGTGGAACTTCTCAACTGGGAAATTTCTAAAGATGTGTAGGGCACATGCCAACTCGAAGTACAGCATTCCTGCTGCATTCTCAGTAACAAATGGGAAGTACATTGTCAGTGGCTGAGAACACAACTGTGTCTACTTGTGGGATCTCCAAAGCAGAAAGATAGTCCAGAAACTGGAAGGCCACACAGATACTGTCATCGGCGTTACTTGTCACCCGACAGAGAACATGATCGCATCTTCTGCACTTGAAAATGATAAAGACAGTGAAGGTGTGGGTGCAAAAGGATGAGGATCAAATGGAGATTCTTTCTTTTCTTTTCCCTTTTCTTGTTCTCTAATTGTTGATGATTTTCCAGTACAGAACACTTTCTGACACTCAGATATAAATTTTAGCATGAATGTTCATCTTTTAGTTGAATGTGAACACTGTTAACATATTAGGTCTTAATCTCTTCGCCAGTGGGCATGGGTTTATATGACGCTCAAAAGATTTGCATTGTCATTGACAAATCTTTTCTGTCCCAGTTGCACTTGCCTGCCGCATCCACTTGTAACATATTTCTTCTGTTCGTGCAACAATTAAAGAAATCCATCATAAACAATTGATAGTTTCAGGGATTCCTTCTGAGGCTGGGCGATCTTGTTGGCTCTCTTCTTATCGGTTTTCTTTTTTTAAATAACAACAATTTGATACTTATATACGGTATAAATTCTCTATCAAATCTTGACAGTCCATTTCTCAATGGATAGTCTCCCAGCATTTTGGGGTCTCATGATGAGGACATGTATTTGCTCTTTAGGGGTCAAAAAAAACAAAAACAAAGGAAAAGATATCCTACCTAATGATTCTATTAGGATACAATAACCTGCTGATTTGATCGGCTTATCTCCCTTGAATTGGGAGTTTGATTCCTTAATAACAATATTAGTATTGGATTTTGTTAGGATCCTTAGGTGACCAGTCCTGTTTATTAGCGGTTGCAACTTGCAAGTACTTAGAAGCTCGGGATCATGTTTATGTGTCTGTGATGTAGCTTTTGTATTGTTTATGGGAGAGGATATTTCCACCCCCAAAAATGATGAAAGCACCCCAGTGTTGAAGGCACCTCAAAACACCAATGAAGGCACCCTCAATTTTTTTTAAAAATGTGAAATGCCCTCTTCTTCTCTTCTTTCTCCTCCTCCTCTCTCTCCTTCGCCGACGACCCCCAGCCACTGCCCCCTGGCCGGCGAATACCCCCTCCCCCTTCTCCTCCTCCCCTTTCCTCGGCTCTGGCCTCCTCCTCCCCCCTACTCCGCCTCCCCCCCCCTCCCCTCCACCCCTCCCCGGCCTCCTCCTCCTTCGGCTCCCCCCTCCCCCTTATGCTCTGGACTGTTCGGTCAGAACTGGCCAAACAGACTAGAGGCTGGCCGAACAGTCCTGAACTATTCGGCCAGAGATGGCCGAACATGCTCCGGCCATACAGTCAGATCTGACCGAAGGGGGAGGTTGGGTTGGGGGCGGGGAGCCAGGGAGGGGGGGAGGCCGAGGATGATGGGGAGGAGGCAGAAGCCAGGAATGGGCAGAGGAGAAAGAAGAAGGGGATATTCTGTTTGGATTTAAGGAATTGGTGTGAAGTGAGGAAGTAGGAAGTAAGATTTATTTCCTTTAGGAAAAAGGGAAATGAGTAGTAAGTTTTCTGGTGTTTGGATGGTTGTTGGGAAGTGTGGTTTGGAAAATGTTTTGTCGTTTCCGGTGTTTGGATGGTAATGAAAAGTGGAAATGGAAAAGTTGACCACAAAGTTGACCGCAAAATAATATTAAAATAAAAATTAATTAAGAAAAATAAAAAATAGATTGTAATTAGAATGCAAGTGAGATTTACATGACCAAAAAATTAACTGTTTTATGCTATAACTTATTATAAATGAGATTACATGACCACAAAATTAACTGTAGCACTCTGGAAGTGAGAAAATGGTTGTGTAAAAGAGAGATGAAAAAAGGAAAAGGGGGTTTTCTTATTTTCCTTTTCCGGTGTTTGGATAGATAGGGAAATGAGCAATTATACTTCCCCACTTCCTCACTTCACTCGGATTCCTTACATCCAAACACGCCCAAGGGTGAAAATGTCAAAAAAAATAACAAACTTGTAATAATTTGTGAGGTACTTTCATCATTTGTGTGTGTGTGTGTG